>JAQJVK010000013.1:8980925-9544857 GCA_035578135.1 Flexamia atlantica
CGCCTACACGCCATCCCATCTACTTGACATATGGGCCGAGTAAAACACTTACTTTCACAACAGTATCTGATCATACCTGTTTGAGAGTTCTTCTCCATGATCACTGAGTAAAGACTGACAAAGTTTTCGACTTGCACCATATTTATTACAGGAGAGAGTAATAATAATGATTTTTTTTGCATTGTTTATTTTTCAAGGTCATGCAAAAGGCGTTTTAAAAAAGCGGGCATTTCAGTATTTTAACACTTACAAAGTGTTATTTTCATCGGCCTCATTTTTGCTCTCGTCTTCATGATCGTTCGTAGCGGGTTCTTCATTCTTGTCTTCAGGGCCGTTAGTTGTAGAGTCTTCCGGTTTGACGATTTCGCTTTTGAGCTGATTGCGCAAAATTTCTGTTTTTCTGTAAAACGACACTTCTTGAGGCAAGCGGTTGTATACAGAGCTATCCAACGGCCCGTAGAGCAATGGGACTTTAGGGTTTCTGATCATACAACTATCGAGATAGTCAAAGATAATCGAACTGTATGACGTGAGCTGTTGTAAGTATCTGATTATTACAGGTGTCAGATTGGAGAGGATACAAAATTCCTCATAAGTCAAAAGTATCTTTTTGTTGTGTCTGGACAAGTCCCTGAATCTCACATATTGGGTTCCTCTGAGTCGGATATTGTCGATTTTCAAGTCTGATTCGTCAAACCCCATCGCTGTTTTTCTCCCAGTCAAATTGTTGAAAAGATATGCTTCAATAATGGAGATGTATTTGGTAAATCTGTCCCACATTTCAACGGTAAGCACTATAGATGTTTTTCCACTTTGGTTAAGAAGAACCGCAGGTTTAAAGTTCAACGATTTAAATACTCCAGCCGTGATAGTTTTATCCATGTTTTCGTTCAACGGGTACATAGCTCGTAGAAATATACCCGTTGTTAACATTAAATGGTCTTCATCTTCAGATCTCTTCCTTTTTGTTGGAGGATTATTTTCATTGAACTTTATAAGCTCTAGTAGTTCCTCTTTGATTTCTTTTGAAGATCTTGTTTCATCGTTTACGATGAGTTCCTCAGTAGACTTGTTTTCCAAAACTGTCGTTGTAGAAGGAGCTTCAGTGTCTGTATTATCAACATTTTCATTCGAACTTGCGTCTGCTTCAATTTTTCTAGGATCACGACTCATCGGATTTCCAGTGGATGTTGTGGTCGGCTCCAAGTTTTTGTCGGTTAAGATTTCCTTTGCATTATCTAACGGTGTATTATCCATTGTTTAGATGCGATGTTACCACTCTGCTGACAGAAGATAAACTAATGTACCAACGATTGACTTCGCTTTTATGAGCTCGGTGTTGATGGTGGGGGGGAAATAATGAAATCTATAACATTCTCCTTACAACTCCTGTCAAGGGGGTATACGTTATGATTGTATCATGAAGTATCAAGCAATATGCTGTTGTCTGTTCAGGAATGTTTTCCTCCAACTCAAATTCTATCCGAATATCAACTGTAGACGTTTTAACAGATTCGTTTTGTTTTGAACAGTCTATTACTACAATAGGTGCAATGTCCTTAAACATTTTAGGGTTCAGAAGAGGCGAATTCGTTCTTCCATAATATGACGATTGGAATCTGGCGTACATATCATACAAAATTCCAAATCTATCCTTTGAAAACATAACATTCAAGTTGTCGTAAGGAAAGAATTGTGAATTTAGGAACAACTTGACGTTTGTTAGTTTACAGTGGTCAAAACTACCTGCGTTAGCTGTGATATTCGACTTTTTGTTGGTCTGTAACGCAAAGATCACATATCTAGGTTTTTCTAATTGGCTTGATGTCTTTACAGCCCAGGTCTGACGCTGTGTTGTCGGTAGTATTGGCCATTCATGCATTTCCCAGTTTCTAAACGGGAAAACTATATCTCTGTCAGAATTGAGCATCTGCAATAGTCCTACTCTCCGTTCGTCAGCCAATCGTACATGCGGCACTCTCCAAACAACTTTATCTAGAGTTAGCTTCCAATCAAGTGTTGTTGCTGACGTTCCAGAGTCAGCTACTATCACATCCGTATCGCAGGATGATCGCAATAAAACCAATTCTTGCTTAACATTAATTATTATCCTTTTGTAGTCCTCAGCAAATCCTAATAAAAGTTTTAAAGGAACGCAAAAATCGAAATAACCATTTGTATTTGGTGTGAATTTCGTTTCACTTGGCAATACCCATCCACTTGTTATCAAAGAGTTTGATTCAATTGGTGACAGTGAAACCAATCCTTTTATTGTACTGCTAACTCCAACTTTCTTTGTGGAGTCAACAACGATCCCTGATAATTCGTATCGAATTTCTTCAAATAAAAAAGCCATGGGATTGTTAGTGAAAGGCACTTTTGATCCAGCGTCCCCATTTGTCGTTGTTACTCTTCCTTCAATATAAATATAGCTTTCGCAAGGCAATGTATAAGCATCTTGATGTTGTATTGGAATTCGTATCTCATCATTGTTTCCCAATTTCGATGAAGCGTAAGGGTTGTGTGTGTGATACTCCTTCTCCCATAACGTTTCGTCGAAAACTGGACCATTTTTTATGTCCAGTATGTCCATATTTGTTAACTGTAAATCCGAGTCTTTCCAGAAATTGCACGTTCTCTCTACTTAGTCCCTCCTCGTTCCGAGTGGTACTGACCTTCTCTGAAGTTTCTTTGGTATTATATACGAAATTAAGACCCATCGTTACCTATCAACACTTGTCTAATATGTAGGCGTATAGTTATTACTTCTCCTCTAAAATCTACTTCGTCTCCGTCTTGATCTCGTACGTTCAGCACGATGTCCGATATGTGACTGGTGTTTAATGGGAGATAAATTAGGTTATGTGGTTTTTCAACTATCTTAAATCCTGGCGGTACAGTTGGGTAAAACGAATGTAATATATGCTGATTTGACCCATCCTTATAAGCACCTTGAACTATGTTGCAGGTAATATTGATTACGTTAACTTTAACAATATTTACAGTTTTTGGACTTGTGTGATAAACGTTTGGTTCAAGTATTGATGAAAAGGGCGGAAATCCTAACAAGGAACCGATCGAAGCCGGTTGAGTAAAGTCGATGAAATATTTGCACTTAATTTCACTTCTTAAGTTGTTGTTATTAGCTCGCAGTTCAATAACATCATTTCCCAGACGGTTCTGGAATTCTTTGTTAATATCTGTAATTTCATATGAACCGGTTGTAATCTCAACAACCTCAGTCTCTCCATACGATTCTTGACTATTTTTATTACGAATGTAGTGAAGCTTATTGTTGACTCCTTCTATTATGTTTGGAATTGAATTATATGTAGAAAAATCCAACAGTGCAACTTCCCACTGTCTGTTAGGTGTCAGTTGCAATGGTGGGAAAAGGGTGCTCCGTAAAGTTGACGAACAACCATTAATGGTTACTGTACAAGACGCCATCATGAAGTTGACTAACGCTAGTAGCTAGAAACTCCAAACATAAATGTCCACAAACCGACGAGTCTCTACTTTGCTTTTGATCGTAGTTGTAAAATATTTTAGATCCTTCACCGAAATATTGCTTTAGCTCTATTGGAGGGGGAAGATTTCCAAAACTGTCAAAATAATAAACAGAATCCATGATTTTTTGTAACAGACCCAGTGTGTACCAACACTGTTGGCATCATCAAGATTTACAATTGCAGTTTAGTTTTCCAAATATTATTTGGCAAGTCATTGCGCATAAATACCCCCCTAAAAAATGGAATTTTTAGACAAAATGCGTATCTTTCCAAATCCGTGTTGCTCAATGCTTTATTTGGTACTATTAACTTATGTTTCTCACTCAGTATACACGGTAAGGTTTTAAATACAAGCCTCTTCCCTTTTTTTTAGAGCATTTACAGGATCTTTTTCTCTTTCGTTTGCCATGGGAATTAGTATTTCTAGCTCTCTTGCCTCCTCCAGAAACTTTTCTTTTGCGTACATTTCGTTTTCTTCTTCTCGATCCACCTCCCACTGCAGTCTTTGCTTTCATGGCTGCTGTTACCGCTAGAGCGGCTGCTCGTTCACCAAGACTAGCGTCACTAGACTTAACTCTTTGCCAAGCTCTCTCGGCCAAAGCCCTGTCAGCAATCGCTCTTCTTTCGGTATCGGTGTAATTCGAATATGCTATATCGTGTTCCTTGCAGGCCTCGTCCAATTTATTAATACCAGGGTCCCCACGAGCCAATCGCTGACGTAATTTCGTCCCTGGTCCACAATACTGATATCCACCCGGAATATGAAGTTCTATGGGCAAGGCGTCGATAGCTGTGTTCACAAGATTTCCTGTTGGTAAAGTGTCAATGGCTTTTTTGAAAATAGAAACTGCAGAACTAGTGAGTCCTCCTCCTCTTCTCATGGGAGTTGAACAACAAATGAATCCATTGTCGTTTCTCATTGTAGTTTATACAATAAGATTAACGTGAGATTTTTCATGTGAATGCGGAAGAGATAATGCGTCATTTTTCTCATTTGTAACATTATATGTGTAATATATATTGTTCGAGTTTTCTATGTCACTTTTAACAAAGGAACTAATGGTAAGTGGAACTGTAGATGACAATTTTTCAAGTTTATCGTATAGGTCTTGTTTTAGTTTGTTGATTTCTTGAGAAAGAAGTGCAAAATTTACAGCGTCCGTGTCATTTACGGCAGTAGCTACGTTTTTTATTATTTTGTTTTTAGCATCAAACATGCCATCGTCACTGTCACAATGTAAGGAAATTGTACGGATAGTTTTCAGGTTTACGGCTTCTTCACTATCAATAGCATCTGCTAAATTACAAATACGTTTCCTTTTCAGGTCATAATGACCGTCCTCCGTTAGATAGAATCCTTCACCAGGAGGACCTCTTAAAACTTCACGAGCAACAGAGGACTCGTGGCGACCGAACTTATCCACACTCATTTTAAGACTGAATGTTTACGCTATAAACCCCCTACTTTTCAACTCCTCTGTTAATGCTACCATTTCACTATCTAATCCATTGTGTCCAGCCTGAATTGATTCATACAACAACCGCATTCTATCAACCAGTTTGTTCACATCGTTATAATAAATTATATTAGTCTCGTACATTGATTTCATCGTCATCCCCTTACCTTTAACGGAACGACTTTTACCTCTATATTTAGAAAACAGCTTTGCGATTATGTTTCTGTACTTTTCAGATCTGTTCCTGTGTATAGGGGTGGAAGGAGAGTACGCCTTCCTATGAGAATTCGTTAGTATACAAATTTTTTTGAAGTTATTTAAATCATTTCTCGAATACTTTGTAGGAATAGGTTTGAATATCAACTCGAACAACCCAGCCGTACCTTTAAATGTTTGGCCTTTTATAATTATATTATCTTTCTCATCGACAATTAAGTTACTATCACCTATCCTGAGTCCATCGTTTTCTAGACGTGCACCGTACACGTGATATTTTGCACTTTTACGACCACTGTGTAACATTTTTAATATATATTTTCTTGACAATGGTCCTTTATTCCCGATTTCCTGACTCAAAATACTGATGTTTGTTGGTGATTCAGGTTGACCTTCAGAATGCTCATGATGTCCCTCTTCTGTTAAGTTCCCTTCTTTTTCCTCTTCCTCTTCCTCTTCTTCCTCCTCCTCCTCCTCTATAATGTCACTTGATTTACTAAACGATTCTGTATCATTAGCAGAACTTTCCGTTTCGGTTGTCTTAAGTTCTTTTTTAGGTGATATTTCATCTGTCAATAGAGATGGTTTTTTTAACGTATCGTTCAATTTGTTAAGAGGGTCGACAATCGGTTTAAATGTTTCTTCTAAAAACCGGTTTCTTTCCGTAAGCCCTACTTTTAACGCTTTATGTTTCTTTCGTATTGAGTCACTTAGCGCTTTTATTTCACTTAGCAACTCCTTTCGACCCGTCATGATTGTTGTCCTCTTTACTCCACGACTTCGAAAGACATACTAAAGATTAAATATACTTATATACTTTTAATGTACAATTACAAAGTGATCGAATCCAATCCTGTAGCGACCTTTATCCATTGGTCTTTCTTTGTCGATAACAATAAACCCGTATTTTTCTTTCCAAGCTTTTCCACAAATTTCACGAAATTTCTCAAAACTCATGTCAGCTCCAACGTGATCATTGTACACATGTTTAAGATTTTTCTCATCCTGCTTGAAAGCAATTAAAAAGTTTACATTGTCTCTGATTAACTGTTTTGGTATCTTGCTGTACGTTTGTCCTATATAAATGGAATCGATTTGATTATGTCTACCCATTGAAAAATACGATCTTATTCTTTCGTGGTTCTCACTTGAAACATCGTCGAAAATAAAAATTGAGTGCGGCTTAGCTTGATTTGGTTCCATAATCTCACTGCTAGCATCAAACTTGTAAAATGAAACGTCTGGCACATCATCTAAAATCCTCTGTAATAATAGGTATTTTGGTTGATTTAAAGACTTCGAAAATATATATATATTATCGAAACTTAGTCCGTTTTGTTTAGTTACCAAATTAAAAACTACATTAGTCTTTCCACAGTTTGATGGTCCGCTGATAATACACCTAACCGAGTCTGGAAACAAAGTTCCGTGCTTACTTACAGCGCTATTAAAGCTATCTGGAGTCAAATGATCTATGTTATTAATATCAAGTTTTTCATTTTGCCTTATAACCTCCATTTCACAATTAAACTTGTAATTGCTCGATCTAGTGTTACTTTCCTACTGACAACATAATATTAAAGCAAGTCCTTTTTGTTTATCCACGAATCTTCCGATTTATTAAATCCTAACCAACGGACCAAAATTCGATCTCCTTTCCTTTTTAAAATCTTTTCCACTAAATAAACATTTCCTGATCTCGATTTCAACATTTCATGACCGTAAATTCCTCCCTGCAAAATTTCACCCCTACTATCTTTAAGTATATAAGTTTCAGGGATAGTAGGTTGCACTCTGTGAACGGTAAATACTTCGTTTGTCCAATTTGGAAGATATCCTTTAGCGAACACGTGTTTGTATTTGCTCAATCTTACTTTATCCCCTATAGCAAATTTGGGAGATTTTCTTTTGTCAATGGCTGGTTTGGTTTTATTTTTAATGCGTTTTAACAAGTCAGATTCGTGTTTTTTCTTTACTTCAATAGGTTTCATCCCGATTGTACGGTGTTTTCTTTTATTGTAGTCATTTATCAGCATGGGGAGGATATCATACCATACGTATGATCCTCGTTCTGAAAACTTCTTGTACATTGCACTTTTTAAAGTACGATTGAAGCGTTCTACAATAGCAGCCTTTTTTTCACTAAAGGTCGAGTAATGGTTTATTTTATATTTTTTCATTAACCGTGAAAAGTCTTTATTGAAAAACTCCTTCCCATCATCCGTTTGAAGATACAAAATACGTCCCTTAATGTTTTTCAATACCTCCTCCATTGCATTGGTAATTGTTTGTCCTTTTTTATCTTTCAGAGGAACAGCATAAGCTACCTTCGTAAAACAATTAAGAACGGTTAAGATATATTTGAATCCTTTATTTTCCCTGCTGTGGGGTATTAATTCTACGAGATCTCCTTGGTATAGGTCGTTTATGCCTTTTAAGACTGTCTGTCGTCTAGGAAAGTTTTTTCGGGGGAACGCGCCAAAGTCGGACAGTGCCAAAGTCGGACAGCGCCAAATCGAGACTGTTTTTCCGTCCTGAGTTGGCGCTGTCCGACTTTGACGTTTCTGTGCAAAAATGAAACAGTCTGGGTTTGGCACCTGACGCTCCCGCCAAATCGGGACTGTTTCAAAACAGTCCTGAGTTGGCGCCGTCCGACTTTGACGTTTCTGTGCAAAAATGAAACAGTCCCGGTTTGGCACCTGACGCTCCCGCCAAATCGGGACTGTTTTAAAACAGTCTCGGTTTGGCGCCTCGCGCACAAACGGAACTAAGCACTTTTGGCCACATCCTGATTTATGTCATTGACTGTACTCTCCGCCATATTAGCCACACCCATCGCTGTATTTAAACCACACCCCCAAATTCTATTGGTTGTTTTATGAGAATCCCGCTCCTCCGTCGAGGGACATTTGAAACAGAACAGCTGGATACGTTTACACGATATTTTCTTAACTGTGGTGAACGTCCTCGTGATTTTTCTTGTTTATGAAGTGGCAGTTTTTTAATCGAGTTCGTGCAATGACTCATTTAATATAGGCCTATTTTTAGATCCGCCAGTAATCCGGTTTACCAAGACCAAGTTAGATAACATGTTTTTGTAATATATTCCTGGGTAATATTTAGGGCATTTTATTATGTCAAACAATTGACTGTCCCTGTTAAAAAAAATCCCTGCAACATTTTTGTTAACTCTTGAGTTTAGTAAATGTTTTATGCGGCATGTCTTAAGAATAAGGAGGTGACTTACGGGAAAGTATGAAAATTCTGAAACCATTTTATATTTTTACTACGAATTAACCAGAATTTATAATTGTTTTTCCATAACCACCCCTTTTTAGAAAGGAATTTAGACTTTTTGAGTTGAATGGCAGGTAATAACTCAAATATTTCCGGCCAACCTGGAAATACATCGGTAACTACGCCGGGATGACCTGATAGTTCTAAGGAATGTTGCAGTCGGAATGTGTTTTGGCCGTTCCAAGTGATAGAATTAATTTGTGCTTGTTGATTGTCGTGTCCGTTCTCAGTACCTGTGAATGACCTTTCTAATAACCTTTCTAAACTTCACGTCAAATCCATTTTCTTAGTTACACGGCCGCATTGGCCGAATGGGGACGCGACGTGACGTGACGTGTAGCCTATAGCCTCTATCAATGCCATTCGCCCAAGCGGCTGTTATGAAAGCAAATTTTATACTAAAACTGTACAAAGTGCTGTTTTTGGCTTTCATTATTTATATTAATTATATTGATGCTTATCGCTTATAATATCTTATAAATGTCAGTAAGATGTATCCCCTTTAAAATAAAAGGGTTACGAATATATAAAAGTGTCAATATCAAACGTTAGAGTAACAGCAAACCTTAAGTTTATACCTTGTGTTTTATTAAGCATGTAACAAACAAAAATTTATATTTATCATATTTATCTGTATTCCATATATACTTAATTCTCACGCCAGGGGTACTTATTTAATCCGCTTTTCACCGCGACTTTGGATGTCGCATCCTCATGTGCGCATGCGATCGAGGACGTTACGTACCGTGCGAATGTGAATATGTATAGAACCCTCTCCGGAATCGCCGTATTGGCCGTATGTGGACGTCGGGGCCATAGCAGTTATGGGACCGTATATGCCTTCTATGGCCCCGTGTGGACGTACGTGACGTGTATGTATAGCAGCACCTTTAAATTCGCAATATAAATATGTTGCAGAACTTACTATTACTAACTAAAATTTCAAACTTAGTTATATTTTAAAAATTAAGCAGCCACTCCAAGTTCCGTATTGTTCAGTCAACTAATAAACAGTATACACCTAGTTAATTCACTTCAAGAAATTAAATTGGATTTAGAGAATAAAATATTACTAACTTGTATGCCGAGTATGTGTTATACGCTTTGAAACTTTTGAAAAAAATAAATTTTCCAATCCTTTTTTAGCTTTGTTTTCAAACCTAGGTTTTAAGCTGAGTAAGCACAAAAATCTATTTAATTAAAATCTAACTAATAAAATTAAAACCCTTTTGCTATTAAATTAGTTGTAAATCCGTATAAGGAATATGGAAGGGTTCTATTTCTCACCATAGTACTGTACTATCCATACTATACTATACTACGGTATACCGTACTATACCATAGCGCTGTAATAGAAATTAAAGAAATATTTAAGAGTAATTTTGAGTTTTGAAACAATGTAGTAGTTCAATACATAAATTGAACCTAATCAAAATATAAAACATAAATTGAATTGGAAAATAAAACCCAATATTCAAATGTTGAATTGTAATTAATAGCCTTCGTTTGAAGAAAATGTACGCTTTATAGAGAAACTAGAACTCCAATTTTGTTTCTTTCATAGTAAATCCAGAAATATCAATTCAAATGTGCAATTGGACAAGTAAATTAAATCGGACATGTTTTAGGCGTGTTATAAAATTCCAACTAACATTCATTATTTCAAAGATTTTTCTTTGGTTAAAGACCTATATCTTTAGTTCTTTTCAAGCTATACAGTAAAATTGGGTCTAACAACTTTCTCTGAAAGAACCCTCGCTGTAATCTGAATCTGACTGAAATTGAATCTGATCTGAATCTGAAATCTGAATCTGATCTTTACTGAAATTAGATGAGTTTCAAGCGATCACCGACAAGCGATCAAGCGATAGTTCTGTGGACTACCAACATAAATTTGATTTTTTCCAAGGATTTTCTCTAAATAAAGATCGATGGCCTTATTATTATAAATATTAGAGATCGCCTACGGGTCGAAAGGTCGAAATTCAATCAGATAATATTTTACTACAGTTTTTACTCATTGCTTCAATAAAACATGTGACATTTTGTTGTTGTACTTTTGATACTATTTCAATATTTTTCCTTTAAATGGTGACCTACAAGGTATTTTAAGCCAATTTATGAATGAGAGATAAGCGTAGAATGATTGTGGCACGATCTTGTAATATTGTTACTATAATATTATTGGCCGACGGATGGGTCGCCGGAATTTTACCCCCCGGTTTTGTACACCCACAGAAAAACGCCTACGTCATTTTGACGTCACAGATCGGGGGGTACGATTCTGGGCGCGAACTTTTAGGACGGATAAATTACTATGAATTTTAATAAACTGACGTTTCACAGTTGTCTGAACAGTTGTATAATTGGTATAAATCCAATTAAACCTGGCTTCTTAAGTCCAACTCCAGAATTGTACACCAGGATTTGTACCCACGTTTTTAAAATAAAACTAACATTTTTAACAAATTAATTGAAAAAGAGATTCAACCTTATTAGGTGTTCAACGATCAATCTGGAATGTAATAGAACTCTACGTAGAAGGGCGGAAGTACATAACAGTTTTCTTGCTGCGTTGGGGTTTCCCGAGAGGCAGGTGTTCAAAAAATATTTTCAAATGCCCTTAGAATTCTTGAGTGGACCTGATGGAATGTACCGTTCCTCCCTCTGTAGGTGTATTTAATGGGCTTTTGGCGTTTTCATTGGATATAGTTTTCTTTATTTGATTGAACATGTTCTTCGTATTATTTCTTGTCGTTAGCCACCGAATCACTTTTTTAGTTATTGTAAAACTGCAGTAGCAAACGACTACTGCAGTTGGACTACGACTTTTTTAGTTGGATTGAAGCTGCAGTAGCCAAACGACTACTCTAGGATCACTTGACGTTAGAAGGTATCTAAACCATTTTTGTATTATTGAATAACTTTACCACAATTTGTTCCTTGTTTCATTTTTTTTGTGCATCTTCCTAGTTTCAATATCTTAATGTTATTTCAATATTTTCTTTAAAAAATCTTCAACATTATAAAATATTCCTTCCATGAGAATCATTTTCAATTTTTTCTTAAAATTTTTAATTTCTTTTTCTTTTTTTAGATGTGATGTTAATTTATTATATAATTTGATTCCATTTATTTTGAAAATTCTATGTTCTATGTGTTGTTTTGAAATTGTGTATTTTGTGTTTTGTCATGTTGCTATGTATTTCGTTTCTCGATATTAATTGAAAATTCATTTTTTTAAACCATTGCAAAATGTTATGTGAATTTATATAACTTTTAATTTCAAGGTTAGATTTATCATGGTCTTTTATAATTATTGTTGTGTCATCAGCAAAAAAACATAAATTTGAGTTTGACACGGATTCATTGATATTATTGACTTATATTATAAAAAGGACTGGACCTAAAACCGATCCTTGTGGTACTCCAGCAGTTATTTCCAATTAATTTATATAATAAATAAAGTTGCTGTGTAAGTTTTGTTGTTATTTAAAATACCTTAGTATTTTGGTAAATCACATTGGATGCAAATATTTGAATGGGCACCTACTTATTTTATAGACTATGCTATTATAGATATATTTTATAAATATATTTTACGTTTTCCTTTTTGAATTTTCTAAATTGCCAAACATACATTCTAGAACTTATACATTTAACAGACAATACCTGACCGTTAACAAAAAGGCTTTAAATATTTACATACAGTATTTATAAATCCGAAAAATAAATTTGGAACTTATATGGTCCAAAAAGGACAAATGTGTTTATATAATGAGAACCTTGTGGTCCGAGCCTTGGTAGGTATCATTTCATGTTTACCACTTCATCCAATTACTATAAAACATGTTAGTGTCACAATTTTTATAAATGCACATTTTTTATTGCTCCATGCGAACTTTATCCCACACGCTGTATTTGTCCTACATGGCTGTATAGTTTGTATACAGCTGTACGGTGCAGTAAGGTTGTTTGTTTATTTTTTTGTTTATTTGGTTGCTATCATGGCAACTTCAAATGTAAAGTGTTTCGACTTTAAAATGAAATTCATTAACTTATTAGAATTTCTCTAGCTAAGTAACCTACATGAGACTTTTTTTAAGTCAGAAATTAGATATTTCAAGACTTTTAAGGTAATCCTGGTAGCCGTTTTTAAGATAATTGAACAAGCAAGAGTATTCTCATATATTTATTGCTCATAATTTAAGTACGGGTATAGGATTTATTCGTTTTTTTGTATGAAGAAATGAATTTACCAAATAGGATATTTTTCATTTATTGTCGAAAATGGGTTGTATTTAACTTTTATCAATTTAAATTAATACAATCTAAATTCAATCACAATTAAAAATCCAATTAAATTCAATTAAATTAAAAATCACATTATTGGCCCATTAATGGCTAATATTAAAATTCTGCCTACCTCATATTTAATTACAGAGGGTAAAAAATGAAACACAATTAAAATTCTTGAGACTGTAAAATTAATTTTTAATAAATTACGTAGCATATTTAGTTCAAAAGGAAATTATTTGGCTACAAGGGAATTAAGCTGTACTCTAAACTTCCACAATCCCTGAAAGACATACAGAATATCAATAACTTTTGCTCCAAACTCAAAGACTTTTTAATCCAGGGTTGTTTTTACTCCCTGGAAGAATATCGTGACTCGAATTGGGAGGGCTACTCAACTTAACATATATGTATATAAGCCCTTTTGACCTATTCCCTTCCTATTGCGGCAATCTCACAAGGTTGGGATGGAGTATTCATGGACTGGTCTCATGCCATCTTATGCGGTCTACGGGACGACGCGGGATGTATGTATATGTATGTATGTAATTACATTATTCAATAATGAGTGCAGAAAAACCAATTATGATCGAGAAAAGGGTTGGATTAAACGTAAAATTATTCTTAAATTATATACAATCTGATAATTTAAAATCGCAATACTAGCCCATTGTCATCGTCCCCTTTACAGCGAGCCAATGAGAACAAAGGGGAGGAGCCCGGTACAGTAAGGTTCAAAAACAAAACCGTCCGGGTTTGGCGCTGTCCGACTTTGACGTTTCTGTGCAAAAATGAAACAGTCTGGGTTTGGCACCTGACGCTCCCGCCAAATCGGGACTGTTTCAAAACAGTCCTGAGTTGGCGCCGTCCGACTTTGACGTTTCTGTGCAAAAATGAAACAGTCCCGGTTTGGCACCTGACGCTCCCGCCAAATCGAGACTGTTTCAAAACAGTCCGGGTTTGGCGCTGTCTGACTTTGGCACTGTCCGACTTTGGTGTTTTGGGAATTTTAAACAGTCCCGATTTGGCGCTGTCCGACTTTGGTAGCGTCCCTTTTTCGGGCAGGTTTGTGCAATTCTTCAATAACAAGATTTCTATTATCCATTGTACTACTCTTATTTACAACGAAAGCGTAATGACAAAACTGACAGAGGGTTGTATGATTTTAAGGCCTTTCATAGGGGCGCAAGTGAGTTTTATACGAGTGACATTTGTTGGCCTTGAGAAAGACCTTTTTTTATGGTGATATTTAGCAAGTAGGGTATTAAGTGGGCATCAAACAGTGTTTTTCTTCAAAATGTTCAATTAATTTCCCTCAGTGAATAATGACCGTAAGGAAGAGTGTGTATGTTATCGTGAAGGATCACTCGCTTGTCATCGTTTGCTGAGAGTGATTTTTTAGTCACTGTGATACTAAATAGATTGTGGTTGAAGCTCCGAATTGTGTTGAACGTTGCATTGTACTCAGTCCCTCTGAAGAGACAGTTGTAGTGGTGTTCGAATTTAACATTTCTTGCAAGATATAACTTCTTTACTCCTTTTGCTTTTTTGACTACTCCTCTCTCTTCGTCGTCCACTTGTCTCGAAGTTAACGTATCATTGATAAATAATTTTAACGCATACATTTTGGACATGAGTGCTACAACCTCTTCCAGGGGTATTCCACATGTCTCATCCTTAAACTTCCCAAGAACTTTCTTGTTGACTGAATTATCGTATGTTTTATGATCAGTCGGATAGTCGGAAGAGTCGAAATCACCCCTGTAAGGGAAGGTCCTCAGATCTTCGTATAAGTCCAGAGTGTTTATCCAATAAATGATTCCGTCTGTGTCCATATAGCTGATACCAATTCGATCTCTTTTGTAAAATTTTACCATCTTGTTATAATGAAAATCATACATGTGTGTCTTTGAAATTTCAAGCACGCACATACCAACGTAGAGAGGTCTATCCAACACAATATTTGTCTTATTCATACATACAGCCACGAGAGAGTCATTTATAATAATAGACGTTTTGAAGTTTGCTTTTTGAACTAATTTCAAAAACTTCTTTTTGTCATTAACAAGTCTTATATTCATATGATTTCTTTTGTTCTCTAGACATTTTCCATAGACGCTGTTATTCATAAGTTTGAAGAATTCCTTTTGAAAAGTTGACGTTGCAGCTGCTCTTCTAGAGGTGTTTGAATCAATGTATTTCTTCAGCCAACAGCTCTGTGAAAATTGGAGTACTCGATTAACCTTCAAAATTCTTATTCCTAAATCTATAGCTTGTTGCACGGTCCAGTAGTGAGCAATATAATTGTTCTTGTTTTCTAGGGTGGTCAAAAGTTTTTTATGCTTTCCCGTGGGAGGAATTTCTGACCTCGGTAGTAGGGGCAAATCATAATATTCGTCGTGAAGATGTTCAGGATATTCAAAGTCAAAGTCCAAAATATACCCTACATCACCATATTTAGGAATGCTAAGAATGTCCCCTAGATTATTAGGATCTACCCAACAAAAGCCACCGTGTGGAAGTGGCTGACACATGCTAAGTCCGTACAGGTTATTTGCATCGAAGTAACCTATGTAGACTGACTCTTCGTTGGGTTTGAAATTCGGAAGATCCTTATTATTCGCTTTAACATATCTAGTAACAGCATTTGTAAGCCCACCTCGAACTCCGGCTTCCACCATGAGAACCATGTCAATATCCGTCAGAAGTTGAAGTTCACATTTCGTCTCTTTCATCATGGCGTGCCAAGCTAATCCTGGAGAGGTATAGTAATAAAAGCAATCTAGTCCATAAGCTGACATACACACATTTCGAAACTGTTCCATAACATCACAAAGTAAAGTAACATCCAATCGGACATAGAAATCGTTGTAGTCTCCTAAGGTTGACATGTTGAGCTCTCTCCAAACTCTCATGGCGTGGTCGTAGTCTTCTGGGTCAATTTCCGATTCATTCAGTTTGTTGTAAAACATTTCCGGAGGCGTTAGGGACGTTTCTTCGAATCTCTCCAGGGAATCTATATAATCGTAAGGAAAAACTCCCTTTCTCAGCACCAGATCCATCTTGTCGTCGGGAACCAGCTTTCTTGTTTCAACAAAGTCATCCATCTGCAGGTTTTGGAAAGAGTGCTCAAACTAAAGGGTAGAAATCTCAAGGAATCGATGAATCGTAATTTTATATCTTTATAAGTTTTCGTGAAACTAATAAATTTTTCCGTTGTCAAGGCTAGTACGTCAATACGACCCTTTTCCTCCCCAAGTTGCGGTATAATAAAGTGCGCATCATATCCACTTAAATTATGCAACACTACAGGAACAAATTTAGGTATTTTATAGTTAATATTACAAGCGTTGCAAGCCGCTCCTCTATAGTCTCCTGTCAAATGATCGTGCTCGTAGACTTTAATGTTGTTATCAGTAAATTCATGTCCGCATAAGTAACAAGTGTCGGAAACTTGGTGAGATAGTTCTTGTAGATCTGTAAGGTCTTTCATTGGAACAATGATACTGTACAACGATGATACTTTTTCAGCTATACTGTAAAGGTCAGATACGAATCTCTTTGCAGCTTCTTGCCCACGATAAAGTATAGGTTCTGTTGGAATGTTGTATTGTTGGAGACATTCATTCGAAAGGGTCGATTTAACCAGAATACAGAAGCTATTTGGTTCATGTTTTTGGTATTTTCCGTTGTCTGGTGCATCAGGATCTTCATTCTGCATGGGTATTAGACAAGATTCAAAGTCTGCATAGATAACAATTGGAATTTTGTACTGGTTATGTACTTTGTTAAATTTTAATATCGATCTCTCTCTTGTAGGTAGTACAACCTTTACAGCAGAATGGTTGCCACAAAGTCTTGTGTGTTATGACAACCATCTACGACCTCCCCTATCATTGCTTTTGAAACAGAAACATCTTTTGCATACTGTAATTGAATAACGTCTTTTTGTTAACTGTTTATGTATGAGTCTGTTAAAATCTTTAATGTACACATAATGCGAAACGTTATCACTGGTAACTAACAGCAAATCAGTGTGATCAGCTAACTCTTGAGGAACAACTTTCAAAGGGTATACATTGTTTCTATCATCTAGACCGAACACATTTACTGAAACACCTGGATTCTTTTTTTCAAATCGCTTAATATCTTCCAGTGATACAGGATAGTTTAGACCGTTGAAGTTGTATCTATAATTGTAAACTTGGAATCTTGCATTTGGTCTGTATACGTTACGTTCATTGTCATTTATTAAGAATTTTAACAACATTGAATATCGGAAACATTCGTTATCGTGGTTTTGAACATTAATACATGCACCAGTACTCCTTATCTTCTTGGGTAAGGGAATGTAACTACTCCCACGATCTCCGTATCCATGTTTATGCACTCGCAAATCCAGACTATTTACGGTTGACAAGGACCATCCTGAACCACGTGCTTCGTGCTCCGTTATTTTAAGAATTATTTCTTGAATGCATTCTTCCACAACTTCAGTCAAATCAGTGATTTCGATAACATTTCGATTTCTAGAAATAAAGCCCCTGTTAGATTCCTCTCCATCGATATTGTTAAAAGTAGTATCCAAGAGCAATCCGAATTTCATAAAATATAATCGATTACGCTCATACTGCAATCGTTCTAGAATAAGAGTCTTCACCCTAGCCAAAAATGTGTCTAAATCGAGAGAACTGTCATTTCTTACTCGATAGTGTCTTACTACGGAGCCCTCAAAAGCTTGAGCTAACAGTTCAACTGTTACATCAGGTTCACTATTGGTTTGCTGGTCTGAATGTTCTTGTTGCTCTCTGGGAGGAGCATAAGCAATAACGCTGGGTCTGTTGTACTGTTGAGTTTCTTCTGTGTCGTTGAGAAAATCCTCAAAATCAGGATGGGTCTCACAGTCAGATAAGTCTACCTGAGGTACGTTATGAAATAATTCACAGTGAGAGAGATAAATAGTCTCATCTGTAAATTCTTCGTTGCAAATGTGACAGTAATACATCTTGGGGTAGCAAAATTATGTTTCGATGTGATATCTATGGCTGCAGATAGGATAATGAAGATAAAATTTCACATTTCGCGGCTTTATAACAAATGCTGACATCATCACTACCTTCCCATTGGTTATTTTGTTTGCTACATCAGCACTTTCTTTTGATTGGATGGTTTAAACATTATCTTGCATCAATTTGACAAGCAAATGACTCGCCATTTCAATGGTATCACTTGAGGAGAGATGTCTCAAGCTGTGCAAGTCTCAGAAGTATCTACCACTACCCCACCGTTTCAACAGGAACCATCCGTCCCAAATCGTATCAGTGAAGACCAGCCTATCCAGGAAAACAAAGTTTCAAGCACAATCCCATTACATTCAAGGGATGCAATAGCAGCAATGGAAAGGTTGTTAGGCGCAGACCACTTGTCTGACAATGAAGGTGATGGTTAGTTAAATGAAATACTATTGAAAAACATTCGCTTAACCGGACACAATACATTTTACTTGATTTCTTTTTTAAAATTCAATATTTTACTTACTACAGTACATCAAAACGTTAATGTTTCGAGGAAACTGGGGGGGGGGGTTGTGCTTTTATAAAGCTGCTTTTTGTTTAACGACTCATTGTGGTGTTAACCTCAGGAGAGTACAAACACTAAAACCATGGATCGCCCTCCTCACCATTCGTTTGATCAGAGAGAAAGAAGACTAAGGAGAGAGAGAGAACGTCAAAGTAGACTAAGAAATGAAAGGAAAAACGGATTTGTAAAATTGAGGTCTGTTATACCTTTGGCCTACAATATTCAATCGGAATATCAAACTCTAGTGATGGCTATCAAGTACATTAAAAACCTACAGCAACAGTTGGAGGAGTCTGAAACACTCACATCCACACCATCTTCACAACTCAGAGAATAATAAAGTACAAGGTTTACTCGATATTATTCTCGCTGTATGTTGAAATACACCAGCTACAAAAGGCCTTTTTAAAGGCCGCCAATAGATCTAATCGTATGTGACTCAGCTCGCTGCCATAAACAACTGTACTTGAGCATTGATGGTGCGTGTTATCAAACCTTTTGTATACTTTATTACAAACACAAGTTACAAGTTAATTCACCAGTAGTACAAATTATTTGCGTTGGAATTTACTCATTTTTATATCGTACTCTCATATTATATTTTCCACTTGAATTTAGGAATAATGTCTGGGTAAGTTAACAATCCACGAATTATTTTTATAGTATTTACCTATTCCATAACTAAGTTAACATTGCATAGCTGAGATTAAATACGAGTGAACAATATGGTGGCCTTTAGAAAGGCCGTTTTATAAAAGTGATTTTTTAGTTGTCTAAGTATGCTACTCCATCATCATCATCTTCATCGTCACTGCTACACTCTTCAAAAAGCCGCCTCCTTACTGTTTGCTCTTCAGGGAGTGCTGGAGTAGATCTACCGGAGTGTTCATGAGAGACGTCTTCAGACTGGTCTTGAAGCTGGAAATATATAATACTATCATCATCGGTATCAGAAATATCTTCAACCAGTAGGAGTTCCAATTCGTCGGAAGATTCGTCAAAAATATCAAAATATCTTCCGAGCTTTCAGAAACAACAGATTCGTCATCTGGAACATCTGCTGCCAATAGGAGAGTATCTGTCAAAATATCCTCTGTGCTATGCCAGTGGTGTGGTACGTCTTTAGGAGCCATGGTGCTAGGAGAGACGAGCAGCAAATAGTGAGGATCGCGTCTTTCGTATGGCTTTTTAACTCTATAATTGTGATGAGTAAGCAAAAACATGAACCAATAATATAACAGCCCCTTAGTCAGCTGATTAAAGTGCTGACGACAATAATAATGATAATAATAATAAGTAACTGGGCGAAGGGACTTGATAATATGTTGAAAAAGTTAGGAATGAGACATACGTTACTCCTTAGATAATGTTTTACAAATAAAACTTCTATATGGTTTTGGTAAAATAAACAACAAATACAACCATAGTTACTCAATATTTTAGATCGAGCAACAAGCGGAGAGTTTAATACGATTGAAAATAATGGTGGCCTTTAGAAAGGCCGTTTGTAGAGGGCTGCAGCGGCCGCCGTTTAGTCTTCGACGATGATGGAAACTGCCACCTTTCGCCGTAGATGTAAAAGCCGTCTTAGGTCGTTCATGACATTCGCCCTGAGTGTTAAGTCTTCATCCAATGGTGTAGGCGTGATGTTCAGCTTGGCCTCCACCTTTAGCGTGATGGTCTTCTCTCGGCCGTCGAATTGGATGCGACCCAGCATGTTCCTCACGGCTCGAACATCCCGTTTGTCCCACGGCTTAACCTGCATTTCCCAATAAATTGGGATATGTTGGCTAAGGGTCTTCACGGACAGCGGTTGGCGAGGAACCCTCCCGGCAGTTTGGTAGTATGAAATGGTGTACACCATCCTGGCGGCCGAGCTGCAGTGAGTGAATGAGGGTCTTGTAGGGAGTACTGCTATTTATACCATATAAACATGATTAGTAAGCAAAATAAAATGACCAATTAAATCACTCCACCTTAGTCAGCAGAAAAAAAAGTGATGACAATAAGCAGTAGATACGTATATTTACTTTTGAAACTTTGGTTTTGAGGTATAAATTACGTTTTGTGAAGAAATGTCACCTCTTCTATTTAGTTTACAATTAATAATAGCAACAAATAATATAGTTCTTGTTAGCTACAAGCTGAGAGTAATAACGATTGGAAACATTGGTGGCCGCCGAAGTTTGTCGGATTTACTTTTAAAACTTTGGTTTTGAGGTATACATTACGTTTTGTGAAGAAAACGTCACCTCTTCTATTAAGTTTACAATTAATTATTGCAACAAATAATATAGTTCTTGTTAGCTACAAGCTGAGAGTAATAACGATTGGAAACATTGGTGGCCTTTAGAAAGGCCGTTTGTGGCTGCTTGCAGTGGCCGCCGAAGTTAGTTGGATTCATCGTCAGACTCATCCGGAGGGAATAAGCGACGAGGAACGTAGTACACTCCCCTCATGGCATCGAAAGCAAGCCCATCACAATTGCTGGTACTTGGAGTCTCTTGGTCGAAGGAGCAGGAATTCTTGATGTCTTCGAAACAGAGTAGTTGTTGATATATACTCATTGTTTCAGAGTCTACATCACTCAATTCCTCTATTTCTTCCATTCCTCCACCTTCAACACTTCCAGCTTCACTCTGCTCGTCAATCACTGCGTTGTCAATCACTGCGTCGTCAATCACTGCGTTGTCAATCAGTGCGTTGTCAATCACTTCGCCTTCCTCTTCTTCCTCTTCTTCTGGGTGGGTAACCACTGGAAGATTTTTCATTATACCAACAATTGTGCTGGGTAGAGGGAAGATGTTCTCCTTCGGCGCCATATCTCGAGACTATCCGTCCTGGTGCAAGCAGCTGAATGATTTTACAACATGTGAGGAACCCCTTTTATAGGCGATTTAAGGGGGGATAAGTGCTGATGTAAGTGTTAATGGGAGATAAGGATCAGTCTGTTATGTGGACGGTAGCAACTAGACACTTTGTCATACAAACGATTGAAATACTTGGTGGCCTTTACAAAGGCCGTTTATAAAAGATCATTTTTTAGAAAGTAGGGGGATAGTTTTTAAATGTCCACTATTTTACGGGAGTCACGGTGAAACATAATTTTATAGCCGAGTGTTTAGCGGTAATAGTTAGAGGGCGGTTGCTACCGAATACAAAAAATAAAGTTAGATCAACTTGAATCTACAACGTTTAGCCCTCAGGGAAATACTTCTCATTGAACAAATAGCACCAGGCTGTTGGTATGGACGGTAACAACAAGACACTTTGGCAAGGCATAAGTTAAATACGATTGAAATACTTGGTGGCCTTTACAAAGGCCGTTTAGAGTGCTGCTACATCCGAGCTACTCCCACATCCCCATCGGACGTGATCCACTTGACGCTCTCTCAAATTTCAAGTACCCAGTCTTAGGTATCGGTAATAATGGTTTGGGCAGTCTTACCCGTAAAATTCGTCCATCACATTCAAGTATGACACTATACCCAGCCAAAGGTTTCAGTAGTCTGTACCTCTTTGATACTTTCAGCTGTTTAAAGCTAGTTTTTACCGCAAAAGTTTCATAGTCAATGGTTGGTTTCTTCGTGTGTCTGGAGCAAAATTCCTCTCCAATTTTGCAGTAGTTTCCGCAGACTTCTCCTTTTCTGTCTCCCCTTTTGATGGTTGCACTACAGATCGGGGCATTTTTCAACCGAGGGGTCTTGCGAAACATTACTCTCGGTGTTTTAGCCTCCTTCGGGACGAACCCGTCGTTCTTCGAGATGAAAATCCGTGTCTCTTCGTCGGACGACTGATCCTCAGCTGGGCCGAAACGTAGTGGACTCGTGGGCTGATCAGATGGGGGGATGCGGGAGCTTCGTCCGGGGGATCGAAGATCGACGCAACGGCTTTACCAAGCTCTTGCTCGGAGACGTCTGCCATGGTTGCTGCGATGAGTGCAGTTGTCGATGCGAAGGAAGAATGATTTCATGTGACAACTGTCTCTCCTTATATACACTTTGCTTACTCAGCACTCTCTTTCTATTGGTCGGGCGTTAAATGTTAGCTAGTCTGAGTTAAAACCGATGTCAACTTGGTGGCCTTTACAAAGGCCGTTTTTACTATGTTATTTTTTACAAAGCAGGGAGGATAGTTTTTTAGTTGCCCACTATTTTTACAAGTCAGGTCAAATATAATTTTAAGCCCGAATGTTTAGTGGAATTAGTTAGAGGGCGGATGCCACTGAAAGCAAGGATTAAAAGTAGGGTAGATTAACTTGACTCTACAACATTTAGCCCTCGCCCATGATGTACGCAAACTAAGTTAAAAACGAGTGACAAAATGGTGGCCTTTAGAAAGGCCGTTTTTTATGTAGCTAGAAGACTAGCGGCGAATCCAACTCGCCATCCGCCGACCGAGTTTTGCGCTCCGACATCCGACCTCGAGATGAGTCGCCATCCACGGCCACGCCATCCACAAAGGCAGGCGGACTTTGATCATGGGCGTCGAGGATCCCCGCCGTAGTAAAGCCTCGCCAAGTATGTAGTCGAACCAGACAAGATCGTAGTGTCCGGCTCGCAACCGATACAGCCGCCAAAACTTCACCCGGGCGAACTTAAACTTGAACGGGGTCAAAAACCGCCGCTCCAGCAGCAGTCGGTTCCGCTTGGAGACCGAGGCAATAATCTTGTCCACGTCGTGCTCTATGATCGGTGACAGCAAGGCTGGCGGGGCAGTCATCTCGGTCAGGATCCGTTGTAGAGTCGGGTCGCTGTAGACATCTGCGGCGAAATGCACCCGCTTGCGTGGCTCAGAACTCGGACGGTCACCAGATGGCTGCAGGTCGGGGCGTCGTAAAATAGTCTTCCGAGGTGTCTTCGAGGAGCCCATCTTCTATCTTCAGTGTCGCTGGAACGAATGGTGAGACATCGCAACCGGTACGCGTTTTATGCACGGCTGCTAGCTTCCCATTGGTGCGCTGAAAAGACACTGACTCAGCATTTTAAACGGTGGCCTTTAGAAAGGCCGTTTTTTACTGTTCATATTTTAGATTCCAGGGGTATATATTTCAAGTTGACCACAAGTGTACAATATTCACGCTGAAATATAATTAAGGTGTAATAGTTAGTGTGTTACTGATGGAATTTTTGAAAGTATCGGGTGTTGGCTGTTAGTTTGACTGAGTTATAAAGTATAACTATTGGAGGCCTTAACATAATTTTAAAGATGTCCACGGTCAGATGTAATAGTCTTAGGAGGAGAATACTGAATGCAAGGATTGGAAAAATCGGGTGTTCCCAGTTAGCGTATCTGAGTTAAAATACGAGAACAATTGGTGGCCTTTACAAAGGCCGTTTTTATGTACCAGTAAAATTATACTGATACCCACTTGGCTCTGACTTTCCTGCGACAGTGCCCATCTCGAAGCTCTTCAATCTCGAGGTAGGTGTTTGCACTTGTTTCTGATGGTCCAACCACGCCAACAGGTAGAGTAGTTCGGACCAGATCCTTCCCGCGCCCGAGTAAAACTTCTCTGCGCTGTCCATTTGTTCGGTAGTCAACCAGGCAATATTGTCCCGACTTCAGCTTCCAAAAGCGGTGGCCTCTTACTCCGGGAAACGCTGTCGACCAAGTGTGATGATCAGCTCTGCGATGCGAAGGCTCAATTACCGGGATCCGGTAGCCGTCCTCGGGAATCATCGGGTTGCTATTCGGCAGCACTGTACTAGCGTGCAGCTTGTACATCTTGGCCGCTTCCGGACCGTGACTCTCGGAAAGAATCTCCCGGAGTATGCTGTGGGCATCTGCGGCATAGCTGGAAACTATTATCCGGCGAGGCAGGTCGGCGAAATGCACCCGCTTGCGTGGCTCAGTACTCGGACGGTCGCCAGATGGTTGCAGGGCGGGGCGTCGTAAAATAGACTTGGCCCGCTTGGCGGCCAGCTGCAGAGATGGGTCTCGGCGGGGCAGGGTGACCATCGTAGGACGGGTAGGCTTCCTCAGCATGATGGTGGGTGCGTCAGAGCAGCAGTAATTGTCTCCCAGAGCCACGGTGCTAGTCGTTGACCACATCCGGTCTCCTATTGGTCGAGACATTGTAACCAATGAGGAGGCTGTATTTTCTGCTGACTCAGCGGGAAAGTTGACAAAACTGGGTCGCACACTGCTTCGGCATCACTCGACGACCTGACTGCACCGGGGCAAGCCAAGCATCTTCAGACCTCCACAGAAGACCTGCAGCGAAACGGCGGAGATCTTCGAGGAAGAAGCGAGGCGAGATTCACTGCAAGACGCATCCCCGCTGCGTGGTAACCGCCTTGGATGGAACCTCGCGCATACAACAGTCACAGTATGTCACTGCGCTCAACGCTTCTGAACCACGCGGCTTTCCGTCCCGATCGCCGTGGGCCTCTTGAGCTGACTTGCGACATCGTCGGGGTGTTGTTGCCATGCTTGGGAAATACAGCCCCCACCGTTGGACAAGTCTGCTGCGGAGCTGAGGCTGCTTGTCTGATCCCGGTGCAGTCTGGCCCTGTCGGGTCGATGCCTTGCCTTCTCTCTTTTCTGTCATTTTCTGCTATTTGGCTTGCGCTTTGCATGGGGTACTCGTATAACTACTACTAACATTGTTTTCCCAAAGTGTAAAACTTAAACTGTGTCCCATTACCTTTCTCCCGTCACATCCTAAAAGCCCGGGCGGCTATAGCAATGTGTTTGCTGCCGCCCAAAAACCCCCTGGGGGTCTTCCAGTCGGGGCCGCGAAGGCACTATGGTAGACCCTTCCTTTCCTGACTGGTCGCCAACGTGAAGTTGGTACAGTCGGGATCCTTCTTTTTTAACATTTTCAAATGACCTTGAACCTGTTTGAACATGTTTCGTTGCAAAAAATTACCAAACTTCACGCCTAACGAGTACTCGAAGCTGCGGGCCCCCAGTAAATCTTTGAAAATTAATTAACTCAACCTTCAATAATAACTGTGTGCCAGAACGTCAGTTTTACATCTACTCTGAAACTCCAAGGTTTAAATAATAAATTTTATGCTCGTACCTAATTTGTGCATCTACGATCAAACACCATAGTTTTAACAAAACTGTGTACTAGAATCCCGGTTTCGCAACTACTATCAAATACCCAAGATTTTTTCAGCGATCGTCTGAAAATATTAAAAATGTTTCAATACAAGTCATACTTTTAATACTTAGATGTTTTGTTAAGTCAAGTTGATAAAATATATTAAATTTACGTAAACTATCCTATAATTTATTATGCTCGTAGCCTCTCTTTAAATAAATTGTAAAAATATCCACTAAATTATTTTATTTTTCTGAAAGTTAACTCGCACGCTATCCTGCGGCGATTTGAGCAAACACTTCGTTACAGACAGAGAAACACAGAGACTCCTGGTGGTGATGTAGGCAAGCAATTAGTTTGATAAATTACTGCTAAACAGCGACACTAACAAGTTGGACACATGTTGTACGCTGCAAACACCAGAATGCGCAACGATGTGCTTCCAAGCATATAGATAATGTTGTCTGTCGCGATAACTGCATGTTAAATGAGACAGTTCCTAACTTATCTCATAGGTCCCTGTAGCTATATGGCTACCGCACGTGCACTGTCTGGCCAACGATGTACGTGTGAGTGATGGTTCGATCCTGTCACTGGGGGCCTAAAATTTGATCGGTGAATTCCGATGATAAATTGATCCAGTTGGGTCGGCGTAAAAGGAGTGGGCAAAACGGGATACACGTCACAATTGACTGGATGAATTTATTGTCGGAAATTCACCGATCAAATTAAAATGTGGAGGCCTATTTTGCTCATTTTTAAAAAAATACTGTTATCTGCATCCCCCCCTCCACCTTCAACACTTCCAGCTTCACTCTGCTCGTCAATCACTGCGTTGTCAATCACTGCGTCGTCAATCACTGCGTTGTCAATCAGTGCGTTGTCAATCACTTCGCCTTCCTCTTCTTCCTCTTCTTCTGGGTGGGTAACCACTGGAAGATTTTTCATTATACCAACAATTGTGCTGGGTAGAGGGAAGATGTTCTCCTTCGGCGCCATATCTCGAGACTATCCGTCCTGGTGCAAGCAGCTGAATGATTTTACAACATGTGAGGAACCCCTTTTATAGGCGATTTAAGGGGGGATAAGTGCTGATGTAAGTGTTAATGGGAGATAAGGATCAGTCTGTTATGTGGACGGTAGCAACTAGACACTTTGTCATACAAACGATTGAAATACTTGGTGGCCTTTACAAAGGCCGTTTATAAAAGATCATTTTTTAGAAAGTAGGGGGATAGTTTTTAAATGTCCACTATTTTACGGGAGTCACGGTGAAACATAATTTTATAGCCGAGTGTTTAGCGGTAATAGTTAGAGGGCGGTTGCTACCGAATACAAAAAATAAAGTTAGATCAACTTGAATCTACAACGTTTAGCCCTCAGGGAAATACTTCTCATTGAACAAATAGCACCAGGCTGTTGGTATGGACGGTAACAACAAGACACTTTGGCAAGGCATAAGTTAAATACGATTGAAATACTTGGTGGCCTTTACAAAGGCCGTTTAGAGTGCTGCTACATCCGAGCTACTCCCACATCCCCATCGGACGTGATCCACTTGACGCTCTCTCAAATTTCAAGTACCCAGTCTTAGGTATCGGTAATAATGGTTTGGGCAGTCTTACCCGTAAAATTCGTCCATCACATTCAAGTATGACACTATACCCAGCCAAAGGTTTCAGTAGTCTGTACCTCTTTGATACTTTCAGCTGTTTAAAGCTAGTTTTTACCGCAAAAGTTTCATAGTCAATGGTTGGTTTCTTCGTGTGTCTGGAGCAAAATTCCTCTCCAATTTTGCAGTAGTTTCCGCAGACTTCTCCTTTTCTGTCTCCCCTTTTGATGGTTGCACTACAGATCGGGGCATTTTTCAACCGAGGGGTCTTGCGAAACATTACTCTCGGTGTTTTAGCCTCCTTCGGGACGAACCCGTCGTTCTTCGAGATGAAAATCCGTGTCTCTTCGTCGGACGACTGATCCTCAGCTGGGCCGAAACGTAGTGGACTCGTGGGCTGATCAGATGGGGGGATGCGGGAGCTTCGTCCGGGGGATCGAAGATCGACGCAACGGCTTTACCAAGCTCTTGCTCGGAGACGTCTGCCATGGTTGCTGCGATGAGTGCAGTTGTCGATGCGAAGGAAGAATGATTTCATGTGACAACTGTCTCTCCTTATATACACTTTGCTTACTCAGCACTCTCTTTCTATTGGTCGGGCGTTAAATGTTAGCTAGTCTGAGTTAAAACCGATGTCAACTTGGTGGCCTTTACAAAGGCCGTTTTTACTATGTTATTTTTTACAAAGCAGGGAGGATAGTTTTTTAGTTGCCCACTATTTTTACAAGTCAGGTCAAATATAATTTTAAGCCCGAATGTTTAGTGGAATTAGTTAGAGGGCGGATGCCACTGAAAGCAAGGATTAAAAGTAGGGTAGATTAACTTGACTCTACAACATTTAGCCCTCGCCCATGATGTACGCAAACTAAGTTAAAAACGAGTGACAAAATGGTGGCCTTTAGAAAGGCCGTTTTTTATGTAGCTAGAAGACTAGCGGCGAATCCAACTCGCCATCCGCCGACCGAGTTTTGCGCTCCGACATCCGACCTCGAGATGAGTCGCCATCCACGGCCACGCCATCCACAAAGGCAGGCGGACTTTGATCATGGGCGTCGAGGATCCCCGCCGTAGTAAAGCCTCGCCAAGTATGTAGTCGAACCAGACAAGATCGTAGTGTCCGGCTCGCAACCGATACAGCCGCCAAAACTTCACCCGGGCGAACTTAAACTTGAACGGGGTCAAAAACCGCCGCTCCAGCAGCAGTCGGTTCCGCTTGGAGACCGAGGCAATAATCTTGTCCACGTCGTGCTCTATGATCGGTGACAGCAAGGCTGGCGGGGCAGTCATCTCGGTCAGGATCCGTTGTAGAGTCGGGTCGCTGTAGACATCTGCGGCGAAATGCACCCGCTTGCGTGGCTCAGAACTCGGACGGTCACCAGATGGCTGCAGGTCGGGGCGTCGTAAAATAGTCTTCCGAGGTGTCTTCGAGGAGCCCATCTTCTATCTTCAGTGTCGCTGGAACGAATGGTGAGACATCGCAACCGGTACGCGTTTTATGCACGGCTGCTAGCTTCCCATTGGTGCGCTGAAAAGACACTGACTCAGCATTTTAAACGGTGGCCTTTAGAAAGGCCGTTTTTTACTGTTCATATTTTAGATTCCAGGGGTATATATTTCAAGTTGACCACAAGTGTACAATATTCACGCTGAAATATAATTAAGGTGTAATAGTTAGTGTGTTACTGATGGAATTTTTGAAAGTATCGGGTGTTGGCTGTTAGTTTGACTGAGTTATAAAGTATAACTATTGGAGGCCTTAACATAATTTTAAAGATGTCCACGGTCAGATGTAATAGTCTTAGGAGGAGAATACTGAATGCAAGGATTGGAAAAATCGGGTGTTCCCAGTTAGCGTATCTGAGTTAAAATACGAGAACAATTGGTGGCCTTTACAAAGGCCGTTTTTATGTACCAGTAAAATTATACTGATACCCACTTGGCTCTGACTTTCCTGCGACAGTGCCCATCTCGAAGCTCTTCAATCTCGAGGTAGGTGTTTGCACTTGTTTCTGATGGTCCAACCACGCCAACAGGTAGAGTAGTTCGGACCAGATCCTTCCCGCGCCCGAGTAAAACTTCTCTGCGCTGTCCATTTGTTCGGTAGTCAACCAGGCAATATTGTCCCGACTTCAGCTTCCAAAAGCGGTGGCCTCTTACTCCGGGAAACGCTGTCGACCAAGTGTGATGATCAGCTCTGCGATGCGAAGGCTCAATTACCGGGATCCGGTAGCCGTCCTCGGGAATCATCGGGTTGCTATTCGGCAGCACTGTACTAGCGTGCAGCTTGTACATCTTGGCCGCTTCCGGACCGTGACTCTCGGAAAGAATCTCCCGGAGTATGCTGTGGGCATCTGCGGCATAGCTGGAAACTATTATCCGGCGAGGCAGGTCGGCGAAATGCACCCGCTTGCGTGGCTCAGTACTCGGACGGTCGCCAGATGGTTGCAGGGCGGGGCGTCGTAAAATAGACTTGGCCCGCTTGGCGGCCAGCTGCAGAGATGGGTCTCGGCGGGGCAGGGTGACCATCGTAGGACGGGTAGGCTTCCTCAGCATGATGGTGGGTGCGTCAGAGCAGCAGTAATTGTCTCCCAGAGCCACGGTGCTAGTCGTTGACCACATCCGGTCTCCTATTGGTCGAGACATTGTAACCAATGAGGAGGCTGTATTTTCTGCTGACTCAGCGGGAAAGTTGACAAAACTGGGTCGCACACTGCTTCGGCATCACTCGACGACCTGACTGCACCGGGGCAAGCCAAGCATCTTCAGACCTCCACAGAAGACCTGCAGCGAAACGGCGGAGATCTTCGAGGAAGAAGCGAGGCGAGATTCACTGCAAGACGCATCCCCGCTGCGTGGTAACCGCCTTGGATGGAACCTCGCGCATACAACAGTCACAGTATGTCACTGCGCTCAACGCTTCTGAACCACGCGGCTTTCCGTCCCGATCGCCGTGGGCCTCTTGAGCTGACTTGCGACATCGTCGGGGTGTTGTTGCCATGCTTGGGAAATACAGCCCCCACCGTTGGACAAGTCTGCTGCGGAGCTGAGGCTGCTTGTCTGATCCCGGTGCAGTCTGGCCCTGTCGGGTCGATGCCTTGCCTTCTCTCTTTTCTGTCATTTTCTGCTATTTGGCTTGCGCTTTGCATGGGGTACTCGTATAACTACTACTAACATTGTTTTCCCAAAGTGTAAAACTTAAACTGTGTCCCATTACCTTTCTCCCGTCACATCCTAAAAGCCCGGGCGGCTATAGCAATGTGTTTGCTGCCGCCCAAAAACCCCCTGGGGGTCTTCCAGTCGGGGCCGCGAAGGCACTATGGTAGACCCTTCCTTTCCTGACTGGTCGCCAACGTGAAGTTGGTACAGTCGGGATCCTTCTTTTTTAACATTTTCAAATGACCTTGAACCTGTTTGAACATGTTTCGTTGCAAAAAATTACCAAACTTCACGCCTAACGAGTACTCGAAGCTGCGGGCCCCCAGTAAATCTTTGAAAATTAATTAACTCAACCTTCAATAATAACTGTGTGCCAGAACGTCAGTTTTACATCTACTCTGAAACTCCAAGGTTTAAATAATAAATTTTATGCTCGTACCTAATTTGTGCATCTACGATCAAACACCATAGTTTTAACAAAACTGTGTACTAGAATCCCGGTTTCGCAACTACTATCAAATACCCAAGATTTTTTCAGCGATCGTCTGAAAATATTAAAAATGTTTCAATACAAGTCATACTTTTAATACTTAGATGTTTTGTTAAGTCAAGTTGATAAAATATATTAAATTTACGTAAACTATCCTATAATTTATTATGCTCGTAGCCTCTCTTTAAATAAATTGTAAAAATATCCACTAAATTATTTTATTTTTCTGAAAGTTAACTCGCACGCTATCCTGCGGCGATTTGAGCAAACACTTCGTTACAGACAGAGAAACACAGAGACTCCTGGTGGTGATGTAGGCAAGCAATTAGTTTGATAAATTACTGCTAAACAGCGACACTAACAAGTTGGACACATGTTGTACGCTGCAAACACCAGAATGCGCAACGATGTGCTTCCAAGCATATAGATAATGTTGTCTGTCGCGATAACTGCATGTTAAATGAGACAGTTCCTAACTTATCTCATAGGTCCCTGTAGCTATATGGCTACCGCACGTGCACTGTCTGGCCAACGATGTACGTGTGAGTGATGGTTCGATCCTGTCACTGGGGGCCTAAAATTTGATCGGTGAATTCCGATGATAAATTGATCCAGTTGGGTCGGCGTAAAAGGAGTGGGCAAAACGGGATACACGTCACAATTGACTGGATGAATTTATTGTCGGAAATTCACCGATCAAATTAAAATGTGGAGGCCTATTTTGCTCATTTTTAAAAAAATACTGTTATCTGCATCCCTAGGGATATAATATATATTTGAAGCAAGTATGTTACAAACATGTTTCTAAAACAATAATCGTTTGGGTGTTTTATTTGTTAATACAATAAATTTACCTAATAAAATAAATTTACCTATCACTATTTCACGCCGTCGCTACATTAAACCCACTAAGACTCTAAGTGCGAGCATGCACAAGTGCGTATATAGTAAACATATATTTAATTTTCGCGTATTCGGAGAGTTACATTAATATTTAGGCTACGATTTGTATAATTTTCACCGACGACGCTACGCTTTGCATCAAAACTCAACATAACACCATGTTTAACGCACTACGACTCTTAAGTGCGAGCACGCAATAGTACGTATACGGAAATATATATATATATATATTTCATTTAGAGTCCTCGGGAAGTTTCAGTACTATTTTGGCGTTGACGCTACGGTATACATCAAAAAACTAAACATAACACTATTTTGACTATATTTCATACTGTATTAAGCAACATCGCAACACTTCGAAAATACAACTTTACGTTAAAACCATCAATGTATAACCGACCTGGCCACTCACAGTACGACCGGTCAGCCCGGCCGCACTGCACCGCCGGCCGGCGCGCGGCGCTGTGCACCGTCCTCTTGGCGCGGCGTGCCCCGTCCCCCGTCGCACCGGCCTCTCCGCGTCGCCGTCGCGCCGTCCAACCCGACATCGTCACTTCAAAACCCACCCCTTTAAACCTACACGTCATCGCCTCAGTGACATCATCACTACGTAACACATCCGTCATCAAATACGTCACCAATACGTCAAAAACACGTCACACATACGTCACTATTACGACACTATTTTATCATTTTATGCTTATGTCAGCTGAGCTGGCTACCCCCAACGGGATCTACTGATGATGATGATGATGATGATGAGGATTTGAGTGGAACTGATGTTGAGAGTGATAATGAGGAAAAGTTTATCGATGCCTCAGAAGATAATGATCGATTACCATCACCATCACCGTCACCATCACCCGAGCCTCATAGAATGTCGAGCAATACGTTTATTAGGACCGACTTTGAACATCCTTTAACTAGGCAATATATGGATCTTTTCATGAAAGACCGTGGAGGGAAATTTACGAAAACCGATCACAAGTACGGTCCGAGGTACGAGGACGGAAATACTTTAATGGTTGGAAATAAGATACTAGATTTTGATAGAAACAGTGATATACTCATCGATGATAAACGATATGACGGGACCGAAGGACTTTACGAATTACTGTTTATGAGATCACCTGACGAAAACCTGTTCAATGAGGATGATTTAGACTCTTACAAATCTCTTTTAATCGAGTCGAGCGCGCACAAAAAGGGGTATACGGCTGACGGTCCGGTGAATAGAAATACTTCCTATAAGTGCAGAGGTGTTATTATAAAAATATTCCCTGTCCCTAATAAAACAGGACCAGGAATGCACTGGAAATCAATAAAAACCCGTGACAGTGTCCACTGGGATGATCCTAACGAGGTTGTTTGCGTTTACTAGTCATATCCGCCGAGACAGGGAATAATTCTCATACAAATGAGATACTTAACATCGTCGAAGAGTTGAAAGAAGGCGGATTTATAAAAGGTGTAGGAAACAAACGTTTTCAGACATTGTTAAAATGAACGTAGACAAGTTCGGTCGTTATAGTTACACTGGCATGACCATAGATAAATTTGGTCGCTACAAGTCAAAAGAAAGGATACGGGGACCTAACGGTGAGGGGTTTAAATTGACAACTGACGGCAGTTATGATATCGGAAATAAAAGATTAGTCAACGTTTCAGACCCCTTGTCCGAAGCGGACGGTGTTAATTTAAAAACTCTGCAGACACATACCGGTTCTTGTTTAAAACTAAACGATAACAATGAGATTTATGATGCACAAAATAGACGGATCGCTAATACTGGCAATCCAATTAGTGCGGGCGAGGTCGTAACTATAGGGTACATTGATTCCCGCATCCCTAAAAGACTGGATTCCACTTTAAGTTATTCTTTTCACCGATACAGATTACAAGATCTAGCCACACCCGTAACCGACGGAGACGCTGTAAATCTAAAGTATTTAACATATAATGCATTGACCAGAACCGATGGTACAACTGGGTGGGATTTTAATAATGTTCGACTGACCAATGTGAGTAAACCGCGTGATATTGGAGATGCCGTAAACAAGAAATACATGCACAATAATACAGTGATTAAATCAAGCAACAAGGGTTTTAACTTTTTGAAAAGTCGGTTGTTGATGGTAGGATCGCCTATGGACGATTTGGATGCTACTAACTTTGAATATGTCAAAGAGAATTCGTTGCATAAAACGAAAGACGGAAACTATGATGCAAAGTCCTGTACAGTGACGAACCTCGCTAATTCTAAAGAGATGGACGACGCTGTAAGCAAAAGATATCTCAAGACAATCATAAGTGATCTAGCGTACTTTTTACACAAGTCCACTCATAAAAAAGGTAGGAGTCAGCCTATACCTCCTGAACAGTGGAAAAATAAAGTGTTAAAGTCAAGTTGGGAGGATCTATTTAACGATGATCACGCTTGATGAATGAATCATTTATAAAATGGTTAGGCGCAAAGCAACATCAAACAGTCCAATGAGAACTCTTGTGAAAGGAGGTGGTGTGAAAGTGGCTGGTAAAAAAGTCTATCCCGATAAAACCGCTCACCAATTATGAATTATATTACTACGCCGCTAAGCTAAATGTGCCTCACTTTAAAGGTGTGTTCATGTGAGACACTTTACCCGTCAAACCAAAAAAGAACGAATCGGTCATAGTGAATTTGGACTCAAATAGTGGCAGCGGTACACATTGGGTATGTTATATGAAACTTGGAGATAAGTTTTTTATTTTGACAGTTTTGGTAATCTCCGTCCTCCTTTAGAAATTACAAGATATTTAGGGGTGTCAGTGGAAATCAAGTATAACTATAACAGACGACAAAGTTTTGATTCAGTTATTTGCGGACATTTGTGTCTAGAGTTCCTAACTAATGTTTCCCTTAGCGGAACCGGTCCCACTATCAGTTGCGAGGTTTTCCCACCGCTCGACGTCAGTAAAGGTGACTGGGAAATAGGACTAGTCGGTCTGACCACGTACAATTCGATTCCGAACATCGAGAAGGATATAAATGATAAGTTTTACTATGGAGACGGCAAAGAACTAACTATTCCCGAGGGATCGTACGAAACTGATGACACAGAAGAAAGAAATAAAAAAGCATGTACTTATTAGTTTGAAAGCCAACAATAATACGTTGAAGGCCGAGATGAAATATGCAGAGGATGTCCACTTTGACAAGGAAAATACGATAGGTCTTTGTTGGGTTTCGAGAAGTGGATGTATAAGAAAGACAAGTTACATGTTTCTTCGCAAACCATTAATATAATCAAAGTAAATTCAATCAGTGTAGAATGTAATATTGCTCGCGGCTCGTATTATAACGGTGAGGAGGTTTATTTATAACAAGTTTTATTTGGCTGTCGAACCGGGGTATAAAATCGTTGTGATCCCCAATTCAATCATTTATTTGCCTGTTAACGTTCAGCGAATAAGTAACATAAGTGTTCGGCTTAGCGATCAAAACGGAGAGCCTGTGAACTTCAGGGAAGAAATAATATCATCGAAGTTACACTTGAGGAAGCGTCAGGATGGGTCTGATATTTAGGGAATCACCAGTTACAACACCGCTCATTATTCAGAAAGAAGCGGGACAATTAACATCGTTCAGCGTGAAATTTCTAGAGTCACTAGGATTCAAAGTGAAAAATATTCGCCATAGAAAGCGCAATTGAGTATGAAAACACCGTCACGGTCTACGAGTATCACACGTACAAACCGTTTGCGTCGTGTACATTTAAAAATAATGATGAAATTAGAATAGCCGTCAGTCAACAGGACATCATAACCGCCCCGTTTAAAAGCACATTACATATTACAGTAAAAATTAAGGGGAAGAAAACAGGGGGTGATGCTGACGTCTCACTAGTCAATAATGCTATAGCATATCTTTTCGATGATATCCGATATGAGATTGGGGGAATCGAAGTGGATCATACTAAAAATCCTGGAATCACCACCACCACAAAAGGACTTCTTTCAGTACGTGGCGTTGAAAAGGATAATTTAAAAAATGCCTGCTGGTTAGGAGCGGGAGAAACGCTAAAAATTGACAACGATAAAGATTTTACATGTTCTGTTCCACTCAGATCGTTGCTCGGTTTCGCCGAAGATTACGAACGGGTGTTAGTGAACGTCAAACAAGAGCTTATCTTCCTACGGTTAGCATCTGACCTGGATACCATCGTATCATCCGACGCGACCTCTTGCACTGTAGAGATAACCAGTTTATACTGGCGTCTTCCTCATGTCTCGGTCGTGGATACTTTCCGCTTAAAACTGTTGCGTATGATCGAAAAAGACACGGCCATACAAATACCCTTCCGGTCTTGGGAGTTGCACGAGTACCCGTCTCTGCCGAAGACTACACGACAGTCGTGGACAGTTAAGACGACATCGCAGTTAGAGAAACCACGATATGTAATACTAGCATTTCAGACAGATAGAAAAAAAAAATTGTCAAAAGACATGTCCGCCTTTGACAGTTGTAAACTGACGAATGTAAAGCTTTGTCTAAACTCTCAGTACTATCCTTATGATAAAATCCACGGTGATATGACTATATATTATGAAATGTTTTCCAGATTTCAAAAATCCTATTACGGTAGAGACACGTACCCAAGCGTCAGTTTGGACACTTTTAAAAGTACAACACCACTTTACGTCATCGACTGTTCAAAACAAAACGACACAATCAAGTCTGGACCTATCGATGTGAGGTTAGAGTTAGAGTCAAAAGAGTCCATTCCCGATAAAACCACAGCGTATTGTCTCATTTTACACGATTCCCACCTGGTGTACACTTTACTCACAGGTTCGGTGAAAAAGGTCGTGTAATCACAGAGTCATGGGTGGGGGGTTAATAGATTCACCGGTGACCGGAGCACTGTTCATTCTTAAACATGGATCCGTGCGCTGACGATGTGTCTACTTTTAGCTTTGACGACGAGGAGGAGTACTTCCAACTTGATCCTAAAAGACCGTGGAGGGACGATATCGGGTGGATTTTTATAAATCTTAAGAGAAGGGGAAATATTGTTCGGAAAATTGAATTTGACGGGAAACCTTTAAAGTTAGACGTGCTTTCTAATGGAAAATTTGATAGGCTAGAAATGGAATTCATCGATGGCGGGGCGATGGAATTAAGTGGGTTTACTATACCGGAAATTGTAGAGGAAACACGCGCACATTCCAAGTACACTAAAATGACCGTTTTAATGTACACAGCTTGAGGAATGCGTGACAATGAAGACTTTTGGTTAGACGACAATTGGGATGACGAGATGCGTCCAGCTATGGATTTTCATGATATAGATTTATGCGAAAGGAAATATCTCGATCACATAGCTGTAAAATTTAAAAAGACCATTCCTCCTGATGATTATACAGATAGTGACACAGAGGAGGAGGAGGAAGAAGAAGAAGAAGCAGAAGAGACGGGGGGGGGGGGGAGAGGGGAGACCTAAGGTAAAGGAAAGGAAAGTGAAGTGGGTGACTCCCTGTTAGTCGTCAAGATGGCTTCGACAGTTGAGGTTCTCAAGCATAATTTTGCGATATGTAGAAATTATGTTCGGAACAAAATTGCGCGTGTAAATGTTTGTAGAAAACATACGTATCCGGATGGATATTCATGGTTTGTACCGGATGTTTAATCGAGTTTGTTTACCGATAGAATACGTACGGGATACTTTAGCAAAATGTTAAACACACTCCAGATCGATGTAGAAGAAGGCAAAGCGTTGATAGGTACTGAGGATCTAGAGCACATTCTCGATTGTGTAATTCATTATGATCAGTTTGATACAATAGAAGTATGTCTTTTTACCAGATTCAGAACCAGTGATGTGAAACAGTACGAACTTAAGAGGGGAATTATAGAGATAGAGGTGGATGAATATGTAACTCGTGCGGAAATTATTTTCAAAAATAGATTCTCATTGGCTAAAACAAAAGAAGTGGGGGAAACCAGCAACCCTGAGGATTACGACACTAATAATACAGTTAAATCGGCAAAAACCCTCAGTTGCAGTCATGACGTCGACCAGTGCGGAAGTGGAGTCTCAACCTTTGATTACAGAGGAGGAGGAGGAGGAGGAGGTAAGTACGGACACGGACTTGATACGGTTTCCACCACGTAAGGAGCCTATCGACGCGTGTAAGGGGATTTTTCTAAAGACCGTTAACTTTTTAAATCCGGAACTAACGAAGTCCGTGATGGTCGGTATTTTCAAAAACAGAGAAAATAGTCTGGGCGTTTTGTTCACGGGGTGAAAAGAATCAGTGTACTGGTCATATGACACGTACAACCGGTTCTCGATTCAGTTTGAAGATATCAAAAATGCCTTAGAAACTAAAGCTAAACTGTATTGGCGTAATGATGGAGGCGAAGAAATAAAGGTGAAAAAGGTTTTTGGAAAACCGTGTGCGTTCCCTAGTGATGGGGAGCATACTTTAACGCTAGATCAAAACGAATGGGCTCAGTTTATGGTCATCCGCCCTACAGTAAACAGAGAGCTAGTCGATCTATTTTACGATGAGTACGTGATTCGAGAATACATTAAAACTGTTAGTGTTTCACTCGATGTGACGCCACCTGCGGACTTGTCCGAAGGTTTTGTCAACCGGTTGTACGACGAGGTAATGATTGAAAATGGCAGCCATTGTGGAATTTCACGGGTTCAAGGACAACCATAACTGGTTTATCGTTAATGAGCTGGCGGTTGTCGGTAAGAATTTTCAAAGCCAAGTCGTATTCAAATCACCGTCTAGTTTTTATTTTTTAAATGAAAAATGCGGCGCACCGCAAGATGGCTGACGCGTAATTTTCATTCCATAAAATGGGACGATGACGGTATCCCGCACAGGGAGCAATTCATACGTAATTTATGCAAACCTTTCAAAGTAATATATACGAAAGGTCTTGAAAAGGTGAAATTCCTACAGGAGTTCCACCGAGACGTCCGGGAAATCACTTGGGATCGTGATGTTCCCTGTAATGATATACACTGTTTGCTACCTCAGCACAAAAACAGTGATGTGAGTAAATGTGCTCCGTACAGTGCAATGTCCTTTCAGCATAACCTATAAAAACTCCAGACACGGATTAAAAGTTCTCATTTGCTATGGAAACAGCGTGGCAACTACTGTCCCGGGAGCCTAAGGCTCCTGAAGGAGTTATGACTGATAGTTTCATTATGAAATTCAGTCGGTACTTGGATTGGAATTTGCTGTCTGATAACTATGATTTTTCAATTGATATGCTTAGAATGTTTCTTCATCGTGTTGTCTGGGCTAAAATCTTACGGAAGAAACTGTTTTCTGAATCGTTTCTGAGGGAAATGGCTCCCAGTTTTGACACGTCAGCCTGGGAAGTCCTGAGCAGATATCAGTTTCTTTCTGAACAGTTTATTCACGACTTTTCAGACAAGGTGGATTGGGATAATATCGCTTTGTATCAGAGTGTAAGCGGTAAATTTTTAACTGACCACCGGTATTTAGAAGAAAACGATGGGGCCTCTGTGAGTGATTAGTAAAGGGGCGGGAGTGCTCGGCATTCAGTTGAGGGTTCACCCGTGATGGCTTGAACGGACTTTCAGAGGACCGTGTAAATAGTTGTGTAAGTAGTATACCTCTTTGGGTGATTAGTAAAGGGGCGGGGGTGCTCGGCATTCGGTTGAGGGCACCCGCGTGATGGCTTGAACGGACTCGAGGAGGTTGTAAATCAGATTCAGATTTAGATATTTTATTATCATTAAAATTACAGTATATAATTGCATGGACATTTTACTTATACAGGTTATGGAAGTGTCCCCACAAAGACTGTCCGTCTGTGCGTGGGGCGAGTCCTCACTGTCACTTTTGTCACATGCACACACACATTGCTGAGTGGGAGAAACTAAACAATATAAATAATTCTTATCTAACATAAAATATATTAATCCTAAGTTAACATTTAAAAAAAATATATTTTTCACCAGAAAATTCGAAGTACGTACAAAAAAGATATGTGAGAAAAAAATAAATAAAAAACTCAAAAAAGAGAAAAAAAACAGTAATTTATGTTTTGTATAATGCTTGAATCAGGGAATCCGCCGCATCCTCCTCCAAGCCCTGCAGCCACCGCCGAACCCCCTTCCTGACAACGGCGATACTCCTCCCCTCAGGAGCTCTGATTTCATTTGGTAGTTTGGTATATAAAACATGCGCAACATTATATGGAATATATTGTTGTATGTGATTATATAATCTAGGAATTGCAATTCCAATATTTATATTTGTCCTTGTTTGATAAGAGTGTCGGATTTCAGAAAATATTTGGTTTTTATTAGTCGTTATGAATAGAATTAAATTTTTTAGATAGAGTTTTCTTATTGTTAAGACTGGGAAATCTAGAAAAAGTTGATGGGTTGGGAATCCTTGATCTATTCTTAGGATATTTTTAACTATGGATCTTTGAGCAACCGCCAGGGGCTCCAACGTCCACGCCGATACACCCCCCCACACCAGGACCCCGTCCTTCAACAACGATTGTACATAGGCGAAGTAAACACTCCTGCAGTGATCCACGGATAGCACACAACCGAGCTGCGAGAAAGCGTAAATCATTCTACGTAATTTTTGTTTGACGCTTTGAATATGTGGCCCCCAGCTTAACTTGTTGTCAATTATCACACCTAGATACTTGTATTGACTCACTCGTTCTATTTCCTCGCAACCACAGTCGGCCATCCGCAGAGCACCACAGGAGTGCAATCTTAACATCCTGAGACCTGGGTCGTTGTTTTCTTTAAAATGAATTGGAAGACATTTGGTCTTGGTGACATTTAAAGATAATAAGTTGTGGTCAAACCAATTCTTTAATATCAGTAGATCAGAGGATGCTTGATCATATACATTGTCCCATGCAGAGCCATACGATACTAAAGCAGTATCGTCTGCAAACAAGAAAAGTTTTCCTTTAATTTTCAATTTTGAGATATTGTTGATTTATATAATGAATAGTAAAGGGCCTAAAGTACTGCCTTGAATAACGCCATAGTTTATGGTTGTGTGATCACTGTTAATGCCATTTATAGATACAAATTGTTTCCTACTGTCAAAGTAATTGGAGAAGAACTTTAAAGATGTATTTTGATTAGGACTTTTGCGGACATTTGCCATCACTGATTAGTAAAAAACAAGTTTCACGACGTTTCGGGATCTGGAATCTGATCCCGTCTTCAGGTGGAAGAAAACCTAGAACATAACAAGATTAGTAACACATAGCCAGGAAAACCTGGACAAAAACACAGCTAAAACAGAGAACTGTAAAAGCAGTCACGAAAACAATAAGCTGAAAAGAAAAACAATACACAAAATAACACAGGAATCACAAGTATCAATAATCACCAGGCAGGAGAGAGCACGTCCACACCCAATCAGAGCTGAGCTGAGACTGGTGGGAGGAAAGCAAATGGCGGCGGCAACGGAAATGGCGGCGCCCACAGCCAACCAAATCACGGCGCGCTACCGGTGGTGAAAACCTGAAACAGAGACATGTGATATGCTAATTCCGTGTGTCTGTTTGTGTTTTGTTAGTTAATTTTTAACCTGATTTTGCCCCTTGGCCTTGCTACGGGTTAACATGTTATGAGAATTTTGAACAGAATTGTTAGTAATTACCCTATTTTCTGACACTTTATTTTCCCTGTCTTTCAATTCTTTGTTTAATATTGGTAGCCATACTGGCCTTATTTCAAGTGAAGATTGACTGATTGGTTGGTCTGCTAGTTTTATGTATGAAGCTTCAATTAGTTTTCTTTTGAAAAAATGAGGTTCGCGGTGTACTATTTTTGCTTCGTCAAAATTCATCTGGTGATTTTCAGACCAGCAGTGTTGAGCAATTTTTGATTTATCCACTAAGCCCTTCCTCGTGTTATCTTTGTGTTCTTTGATTCTAACATTTAAAGGTCTTTTTGTCTCGCCATAATACGGCCTAGAGCAACTATTGCAGTTTATTCTGTAAACACAGTTTTTTGATCCCTGAGTGCCATTTTTTGGTTTGGTTTTTACGAGACATTGCCTAAGAGTGTTTTGTGTCCTAAACGCGGTTCTAACTTTGAACTTCCTAGCAACTCTTCTAATTTTTTCCGATAATCCCGGCACATAAGGGATTGACATAGGAACGAAGTTTTCAGTGTTTTCTGACTCATTCTGTTTAGCCCTACGGGTTTTGCACTTTCTTATTACGGATTGAGGGTATCCATTCTTAGCCAAATCTTGCTCTACTTTTTTGATTTCCTGATCTTGATTTGAGCAAATGCTCTTTGCTCTGTCAAATAGTGAGTAAGCTACCCCTTCTTTGACAGATTTTTGATGGTTTGATTGAAAATTTAAGTACTGCCCTGTGTGTGTCTTTTTCTGAAAACAGTTGTCCTAAGCGTGTCCCTATCCTTTTCTACGCACACATCCAAAAATGCTAGTTTGTTTTGAACTTCCTCTTCCATTGTTAGGCGGATGGAAGGAGAAATACTGTTAAGATGCCCTAAAAAGTCTTTTAGTTCATCGTCTCCATGCGGAAATACCACGAAGGTGTCATCGACGTACCTCCACCAAATCTTCGGTTTGAGTTGAGCCAAAGACAAAGCCTTTTGCTCAAACTCCTCCATAAAGATATTAGCAAAGATAGGCGACAATGGCGACCCCATGGCCATCCCCTCATCTTGACGGTATAATTTACCCTCTAGTTCAAAATAGTTACATTGAGTGCATAATTCAAGCAGTTCCATAATGACGTTAACAGGAAGTTTAGTACGTTCAGTTAGACTTTCATCTTTTTCGAGCCGAGACTCGATTATTTTTAAGGTTTCAGGAACTGGGACATTCGTGAACAGACTTTCAACATCAAAACTAACCAGCTTATCCGTCTCAGCCAGCACTATGTCCTTTGACTTTTCAACGAAGTCTTTAGAATTTTTTTATGTACGAGTCAGTTTTTCCTACCAATGGTTTTAGGATGTCCAGGAGGACCTTAGACAGTTCCCTACACGGTGAGTCGCGAGAGCTAATTATAGGCCTAAGAGGTACATCAGTTTTATGAATTTTAGGTAACCCATACATGTGTGGGATTTTCGAGTGATGCGGTGTTAAACGAGTTCTTTGTTTATCAGAAAAAAACTGTTTATGCTTCCTAAGAGTGCTTGCAACTTTACGCTCGAAACTTTCTGTAGGATCTTTATTTAGTTCAGTATATTTACCAGCTTGGAGAGTTTCCAATATTTTCTCTTTATATGTTACTGTGTCCAAGACAACAGTAGCGTTTCCTTTGTCCGCGGGCAATATTTTGATAGTATCATCTTTCCCAAGGATAGATACTGCCTTGAAAAAAAGGGATGGGGGTGCTCGGCATTCGGTTGAGGGCACCCGCGTGATGGCTTTAACGGACGTTCAGTGGTTTTTAAATAGTATTGTAAGTAGTATACCTCTAAGGGTGATTAGTAAAGGGGCGGGGGTGCTCGGCATTCGGTTGAGGGCACCCGCGTGATAGCTTGAACGGACTCGAAGAGGTTGTAAATAATCGTAATAACTGTACAGAGCCTGAAGGGTGGTAGCAATTTGGCATTTGGTTTGGCTACCACCGTAAGTGGGCGTTGTTGGGGCCCCTTACCCCAGAGGTTAGGACTACTGGTGAAGCTCTGGGTAAACAAAAAGAACGCGCCGGGACCCTGTACAGCCTGAACTAACCGGTCTACTGTAGTGTGGAAGCCAGGGTCACATCGATTCCAAGAAAATAGGTTAGCGTCTCTCATTCACACTGGACTGTTCCAAGGAGTAGCCTCAATCACAGGGCGAAGATTAAAGCCCCCCAGAGGTTACGACTACTGGTGAAGCTCTGGATAAACAAAAAGAACGCGTCAAGACCCTTACATCCTGACCTAATCGGTCTACTGTGGTGTGGAAATTTGGGTCAAATCATTTTTGGTATGGTAGCATTTTTAAAGAGTTACCACAGCAATTATATTGGAAGATCTACATGTAAAATGCGCAACGCTTTTGTCCTGATGGTTCACTGGGGCCTCTATCAAACATATTACATCGTCAACGGCGTTATGTGGACCAGGTGATCCACTTCTGTGGATCAGTTACGGCAGGTGAGTTTGAGCAAACTTTTGTTTGTATGTGATTGGCTGGGTAGCACAGAGGTAACGTGCTCTTTTCGTAACTCGAAGGTCGCCGGATCGATCCTAAGCAAGGTCCTGAAAAGATTTTGCGAAGGTTCTAATCTGGACCCAACCGCCATTGATTATTGGGCTATTAATTAATAATCCTGGCATTGAATTGGCTGGTCTTTGTCAGTAACAAAGCTTACATATCACCCAATCATCCAATATATGTATGAGTGTGTGTGTATGTGTGTGTGTGTGTGTGTGTGTGTGTGTGTGTGTGTGTGTGTGTGTGTGTGTGTGTGTGTGTGTGTGTGTGTGTGTGTGTGTGTGTGTGTGTGTGTGTGTGTGTGTGTGTGTGTGTGTGTGTGTGTGTGTGTGTGTGTGTGTGTGTGTGTGTGTGTGTTTGAGTTATTAATTTTACTTCACTTTTTTATATGTTTCAGAGTGAACATCTTCCATCATGGCAGTATTCTGAAGTTGAAAAACTCCTCCTCAGGTGGATGCTGTTGCTGGCCGGGTTATTGGGGATGTTAAACTACTTCTTTGTCGAGTGTGACGACGAAGAACCATAAGCCCTGGCTCCAGCGATATGGGCGGAGATGTATAGACGGATAAGCACACGGCTTGGAGCGACCAGCGAGAGGATGGTTGTGCTCGCTGAGCGCCACGGTGTGCTTGGGTATACCCCATCAACATCTGATCAGCCTGACCCACTTGACAATACCCCGATCCTTTGTAGGGTCTGTCTTGACCGCAGACCCACAATCGCATTGATGTCCTGCGGACATGTGTTTTGCGACACATGTAGTATAAGGATCCGTGTATGTCCTGTATGTAGGGGGACAGGTCTGGGGCAGAGATGTTTATTTTTTTTCATTAAAAAAATTATTTATGATCTATAATAGTATAGTAATTATTATAATAACTGTAACAATAGCTGCATTACATAATCGATTTCAAAATTTCAAACCGTTTTAAAGTTCAAACAACCACATTACTGATAACTCGGGTGACCCCACCGCGTGGAGCTGATCTCTCGTGGTGGGGCGACCGTATAAAAGGCGTGCGCCTCTAGAATCCCACATCAGTTGCTCTCTGACCATCAAGTCTCTCTGACATCTCCGACCATATCTCCTGCAAAGTGCCACTCAATTCTGCAGTAAGTATGATGTTTATGTCTGATACATGCTACTAGCCTATTATTTTAACGCTTGTACTAAACCTTAACCACTAACTCGTCTTTGTGTGTTTTAACATAAATATATGGATTGAAATTAATCTTGATTTTTGCAGATTATGTCATTGCTAAACACCAAACTTGCCGCGCTGAGCCGTAACACGGAGACTACCAGACTCCAAGACCTCGTCGGGGCCGTCATCGTCGGGACACGGAGGGTGGCGACACGCTTCGGCAGAAATGCAGTCGTCGTCGACATCCAGGGGGAGGACCTGATCACGTCAGTCTTCCTGCCGTCAAAATTCGGCGAGGCGTTGGAGGATGCCGAACTGGAGCGACTGGCGAAGGACGGATTCAAGCTCCTTGTTCTACCCGGCGAGGGAGCACAACCATATAGTATATCGATTTCTCAATAGAATCGTTTGAAATTTGTATTAGTTTAAATTGTTTTCTAAATAAACAACTTATTGTTATTACCAAACAAATCTCGTTCTTATTCGCACAATCACCACTATTCCTATATACTGTTTATAGAATGTAAAAGTATCATGTGATCACAAGGGTTTTCAGACGAGCTCACTTTGGGTAAAAACCAACATCTTGGTACAAAGTATCTGATTAGTAGACCATCGTGTAACATAAACTTATCATATGACGACAACATTTAAGCATACGGGAGAAAACTCCCAGGGTGTATGACAATATATCATACGTTGATAACACTGCGAGGAAAATCGCAAATGTACAGAACACTGGAGAACAGTTGGTAGTGCTGTGGAGGGTACGGGAGAAATCTCCCAGGGTGTGACAGTATATTGGTAACACTGTGAGAAAAAAATAATGAAGATGGTCCTGTTACGTAGGTGTCCACAAAACGTGACGTAATAATAACTGTAGACTACACTCTACATACACATAAGTTGGCAGCACTGGGAGAAAATGCGGCAGACTTCACATGGACGCCGCCATGACGCCAAAAGCGCGCCAAAACACACATGGTGGGAAATAGATAGGTTAGAGCACGTGCTCACATCGACGCCGCCATCTTGGTGACGTCAAAAGCCCGGAGAAAAGGTGGCAAAATTCACACGGACGCCGCCATGACGCCAAATGCGCGCCAAAACACACGTGGTCGGAAACTTATCATATGTTGAAAACATTTAAGCAAACGGGAGAAAACTCCCATGGGGTAACAATATGTGTATAACAATATATCATATGTTGGTAACACTGCGATGAAAATCGCAAATGTAAAGGACACTGGAGAACAGTTGGCAGTGCTGTGGAGGGTACGGGAGAAATCTCCCAGGGTGTTACAACGTTATACATGACAATATATTGGTAACACTGTGAGAACAAAATAATGAAGTAGGTCCTGCTACGTGGATGACCACAAAACGTGACGTAATATTTAGTTGTGGATTACACTCTACATACACCTGACAATATAAGTTGGCAGCACTAGGGGAAAGGGCGGCAGATTTCACATGGACACCACCATGACGCCAAATGCGCGCCAAAACACACATGGTCGGAAATAGATAGGTTAGAACACGTGCTCACATGGGCACCGCCATCTTGATGAGTATATAAGTTGGTAACACTGGGAGGAAAGACTGGAAAACACATGGACGGTGAAAAAATGCACACCAAAAGCCAGCTGGCGAAGAATCAGCATATATGATCCTATGGACAACATCATGTTGATGACAAAAAATGTGCCAAAAGTTGGGCTAGGACATGTGGTCCGATGGGCGCAGCCATTTTGGATCGAAAAACACGCGAAAGTTCAGAACACATGGTCACACGGGGAGCTGCCATGACGCCAAAAGCGTACCAAAACACACGTGGTCGAAAAGAGTTATATCAGAACACGTGGACAGGCAGGAGAAATAATCATATTGACCTTTTTTGACCCTCCAGAGATAAATATGCCAATCAAAGACACTTATACACAATAATCACTAAGACCGGACAACAGCGTCTTGGTCGTGTGGTCAGTGCGAAAGCACGCCAACTCGGAGACCGGGGTTCGAATCCCGGTGACAGCGGTAACATTTTTATAACACCATCGGGTAGCGAACAATCAAACTGCACATTCTCACTTGGACGCCGCCATCTTGATGACGTCAAAACCCGCCAAAACACACTTGGACGCCGCCATGACGCCAAAAGCGCGCCAAAACACACGTGGTCGGAAAAAGTTAGGTTAGAACACGTGCTCACGTGGGCGCCGCCATCTTGATGACGTCAAATACCCGCCAAAACACACGTGGGCGCCGCCATCTTGATGACGTCACCGATCACGTGAAAGGTCAAGTTCAAGGTCATTTTGTGCTATACTCTCAGCAGTACTACTGATGTTGAATGAATTCTTTGGTACAACTATAACAAAGTACTGAAATAGAGTTCGTTACTACTAGACCTACATTGTACCGAGCTGTGACTTGCTTACGTCAGGTAAAATTATTACACACAGGTGGACCAACTGTATGATCATGTAGATACGCAATTCATAAGGTTGAAAATTCATAATTTGACTTTAAACTTCTAATCGTAAAAATTTATTTTATAGAAATGAAAATTTTAAGGAATTTTATTAACCTAATGAGATGAAAAAATTGTTCATAGTAAAATTGGTTATCATTATTATTTTAAAACATCGTTAAGTTTTTTTTGGTTCTTTAATGATTTTTTTGTTGGTAAAAAAAAAACAAAAACTGATACAACCTAATAAGAAGATAGATGTTATAATTTATTTTAAAATAGGTCAGGATTGGTTATGTAATCACGCACACCAAGCCATTTTCGATTTATTTAATGATGGATCAATACGATATCAGATATTAAGGTGGCAACGGACTTTTGACACATTAAATATTGACGTTTTCAAGATATAATTTGCTCATTTTAGAAGTGAATAAATCACTTAAGTAAATACAAACTCTTAGACGTCTCCTTGAATCCGTCCTAGTGACTATAAATATTTTCAATTATAATAGTGATTTTGAGAACTCCAAAAATATGCTTTCAGTACTCATATCAGGTAATATTGGCATATTATCATCCTAGGGAATTTTCTCTAGAGACTCTTACAGCAAGAACTATGCCCGGGACCATCATAACCTTTAGTTTTTGGCACCGAGTAGCAAAAAACACAATTAGTTTGTTTATATACGTTGTTTATATATGGCGTTCGTATACTTGCGGTCGTAAAATGGTCTGATCTTGAAGAGATTTGGCACAGATATGTAATATTGGAATCAATCGGACGAGTTTGTAAACCAGACCATTCGGACCACCGGAGGAAACCCCCCCCCCAAAATTGGTTTTTCGAGTTTTTTTTCATACCCCATAAGATTTAAAATAATCCAATTTTTGTTAGAACCACTGAATTCAGATAAGAGAAAACCCAAAATTTAGTCTTTTGAATCATTGCTCTATGTCCATTGGTTACAATATCCAACGTTGACCCTATGTTATCCTTATTGGAAAAATACATTGCGGTGCGAAGAGCTGAGTTTTGATAAATGTTGATATTGGACTGGACTCACATTAATTTCAGTGTTTTTACATAATTGTTTACTTTCACTAGCCACATTACTTGCAAAAGTCGCTAGTTATTTCCTAAGCTTTTCATTATGTTGATCTTGTATTTTTGGTTGAAGGAATAAATCATTATCTCATTATTTCATTTTTGAGCTGGCTTGAAGGCTACAGAGAAGCTACATTCTTTCGGTCTATTCATGACATCACTAGATTAAATTTTTGGGTTAAATATTAATAACGTAAGTATCTATTATTCTAGTACCTGATGGACTGAGCCTTGATTGGTATTGTTTCATGTTTAACTTTTCATTCAATTACTATAAAATGTTTTAGAATTAGGATAGGGGGAAATCTGCTAAAATCATGACATTGACAATGCTACGTGTTTAAATGGCTATGAGATCATCTGTTCGATTCATAGAAAAAGCTACAAAACATCAATGTTTCAAAAAGGATTAATGTTGTTTTCAGGTTCTGGGAGATGCTGTATACCGGACCGGACCCGAATAACAGGAATATTGCAATGCGTTATTAATTATGTTATTAATAGGCTCTAAATTTTAATTAAAATCTTTAGATGTTGATCTTCAAAACTGTAAATTATATAAACTTGCTATAAAACAGTGCGGAATCTCCCACAGCTGGTCAGACTTTTTTTTACATTTCCGCTACTGTCAAAAGAAACTTTATTTTCGAATAAGTTTTTCGTGCTTTTTTCAAGCTACATTGCCTAAATAAGAAATCTAAAGCCAATTTGTAAATCTGCACAGAACTCCATGTGTTTTAATGTATAAAATATGGGGTAAGTCTTAAAATAAAAGAGCCTTATCGTCTACAAAGTTTTTATGTATCATATTAATAATAAAGAGATATATTAGCGGTTCCCACTTCCGTTTTTTTTAATTTTCTTCTTCCGTCAGATTTAACATTGAAACTTAAGAAGTCTTGAGTGTGTAAGTCATAAGCGATTTAAGAAACGAGAAATGGGCAGAAAACTTTCCGATTCTTAAATCCTTTTAAGATCTGTCCCTTGAGCTTTCAAAGTGTAAATATTAAATCTGATAGCTGATACTGTTAATTTTATCACAGATCTAAGCATCACAACTAGCCTGACTATAAAAAATTCCTTCTGAACCGTGGGAAGGACGGGTGAAACCGCTAGTTGAGGTATTATTTACAGTTCGGAAGATCGTAATTTTATTTATGTTGTATTTAACTCAATGTATATTATATTTTTGCCTTTATTCAATAAAGTCTATTTGGTTTGATCTTATTTAATTTTGTTATTTGGCACCTCTAGGCCATTTACGAGAGTAAAAATCTTAAATGAACTCATAGATCTTTCATGGTAGAGCATAAAATCGCATTTTACTCTTTTAAGGTTTACTTAAGAGATAGAGGAGCTAGGGTATCTGGAACTTGTAATGATAACTATGCCTAATATTCAATACTTGAACTAAATAAATCACTCGGTTTTTTATAGAAACTTAAGATAAAATAATTATATAAAACTGTTAACGAATCGGCAGCAGCTTTTGATCTAGTTCAATACTTCATATAGTAAAAATGGAAAATGGTGACGATTTCGATTGGTCACACCAATAACCATAGGGCCCAGTGAGAGCCTAGCAGGATCAACACTAAGGAAGTTCCACTCAGGTCGAAATTGTTGTGTGTTCACAAATTTGTTAATGTCTTAAAAATAAGAAATTAAGAATTAATTTCTTTAAAATAACATTCCTATGAACTCATAACATTTCCTTTCTTGCAATTCTTGAAGATACTGAGTGATTCATTAATTTTTCTTTGAGATTCCATTTTCTAAAAGGTGTTCTGCAACATTCGATCTCTCTTTAGATTCGTGTTGAGGGCTGATTTATTCAAGATGTTTGCCTACTAATTTAAACTCATAAATAATTCCTTAAAAATGCTTCAAATAAATAAATAATGAAAGGTATAAAAATTTAATTATTATTATATATTTCGATGAACAAAAATAATATAAAGCAAGATTGTAAAACACTATTGATATCACATTTTTTTCAAGCCTTATATTTTATGTTTAAATAAAAATGGTAGAAAGTCTTGTTACATAAAACTTTAAGCCTTACATGACATTCAACCATTTAGTATTGATATCGTATTGTTAAATCCCTGAGTCCTAGAAAATGTCAAACAATTTTTACAGCTACATAACTGCATAAAGGGAGAACAAACTATTAAGAACAAACAAATGTAAGTTTGAAAGGGTGCATGATATGAAATTAGGCATTACATTTACATAAGTAAGAATTTACCTATGTTTACATAAAGTAAATGTGCAAACGTAAGTCATACAGTTGTTAAAGTTTGCAATTTTATTCTTATTATAAGTATGTATGTACTCTCACAATGATCCTATTTTTAAATATAATTTAATTACTAAAGATTTATCAATATGCTCGAGATATACGGAGCTTATATTGTTAAAATGTTTAAAAACGCAATATATTGAAAAAGGCGTAGGATCGGAAATAAAACTAGTTGACCAGAAGTGAAAAAAACGTCCATCCGGAAATCGGAAGCGATAATGAGAAACAATAAGCTGTGTCAGCAAACATTGCTGAAATAGAGAATTACAGTGCAAAATATCTCATATTGTTCTTTATATAATAAGTGAGGTAAATAAATGATTGGCATACATGTTCATATTTAGCCTGGTATGAAACACTTCAGTGACTTTAAAAAGATTTTTTATTACCAAAACATTAGGATGGTTTATTATTTGAGTTTAATCACTCCTCTGTGGTTTACCGAAAATTATATTACTATATTACTGTGATAGAAACGTGATTCAACTTTTACGATATGCTTATTCTACTTTACTTGCATACTGTAAATTTTTTTGACGGATTTATTAAACTGCATTGAATTCATTTAGATCTCCTTATGTTAAGAAATTCCTAGTTTATTCCTAACGTGTTATGATATGTGACATCCATATTATTGGTATTCATATCTGTAGGCTGCTCAAAGATTATTTAAAAAGGTATAATTGATAAAACATATATTTTTGGACTGAGTAGGATATTTAGGCGTTCACAAAAAAAGAAAATTCATTCTGATAGAAAAACCCTTTACTTTAAATTATTGTTACATCATACAAAAAGGCTTATGAGTTTTCTAAATAACATTTTCGGAAACCACAAAAACATTTTGTGTGTGTTTTTTTTTTACCAAACATTAAGGTGATAATAGTCACTCATAAAAAGATTGCATTAATATTTTAAACTTAATCTTTACACTTTAACCTTTTACAAATTAACTGATTACCTATTTGCGGTCATTTAATGAGGTATTGAGACATATGAAAGGTTGAAATGAAGTGTATAGCACAAGCTATATTGCACAAATTATTTAGATAAAGGCATTTATTTTGATGATATAACCTACATCAATTTTAATATAAATAACCCGAATGTTTTTTCTTAAGTTTTAAGTCGAGTCAACATTTTAATGTAACACTACGTAAAATATTTTTATCCTAATTTTATAAATACTCATACTTTGTACTTTGTTAACAGTTAACACGTTTTTCAATGACTAGCAGCGTTAAATTTGTTTTAACGTAGAAGTAAGATACCTTTATTACAACTCTTTAAATCATATTTTTTCATAAACTCCTTAATAATCGGATACTTATCACTGCAAACTCTATTGTAACTACTGTATTATATTGCAAATCTCAAATATTGCACCATTATCTTTAGTAGTGAGCAGAAAATATAATGCTTACCTGGAATCGTGGATGGATTTTATAATGAAACTCGCCTTAAGGCTCGCTGGGGGCTCCGCCCCAGGCCCCCTACTGTGGGTCTTTGAAGACAGATTATAATATTTAAAAGTCACATAGCGAAATTGATTTATTTGTTACGTACAAAATCAACATACCACAAATCTCCTGTCGAGGCCAAGGTGGGTTTGGGGATAAAGTATCTAGACAAAATTGATTAAATAGTTTATAAATACTCAGGTCAAGATATCACTAGTAGTTTTTGGGCGTAGTTAGTTTTGGGGGGTTCTTATTTAAGGGGGTAGTTGGATTTTAAGAGGCGAGTGTTGTTAAAACATGGAGGTTAGGAAAAAATTAAGGAGTTGTGTATTGAAAAGTCACAATAAGAGTAAACTATTTACAAATGTTAGCAGAATTTAATGTTTAGAGCTGAAAAAGCTGGGTAAAATCTTCGAAAATTTATTTGTTGGTCAGATTTAGGGGCTGGTAGATTTGAAAAATTACAAATGACATTCGATTAACTTGGAGGGTGACACTGACGAATCCCTTGTCATAAATTGAGTCCTTCAGTAATGAATAAATTGGCAAAAAACACGAGTCTAATCGTAAATTCATTGTAAGTTAAACTTGAGACAACTTTTTTTGGGGTAGAAACGGGGTAAAATTGCGAATTACCTATAATAAACCGGGAAAGTCAAACTGAGTATCCGGCCAAACTACCAATAATTCGGTATCTCTGGCCAAAAATAAATTTGAAAAACTACGAGAAAAATGTAAAATTCAACAAAAGTTTAACTTTAGAGGTCTATTTTAGGGAATGAAATGAGGTGAATTTGGCGAACGACCCTTGATAACACTAAAGGATCAAATTTACTATCTCAGTTTGAAAATTGAGGTATATAAGGTAAAAATAATTATTAACAAATCATCAAAACCCAAAATAAACTGAAAATTTATAAGAATTTTAAATGTAGAGGTTATTTAGGGAGTGAAGGAGGTGATATAAGAAAAAATTCATAATGATCAAAATTGTAGAAAATTTAATTTCAACTAAGGAAATAACCTTCGTTTTTTAACATAACCTTTATTTTAGCCGCTAGAGGCAAAAACGAAATGTACTTTTATCGAAATTCAAGTTTTCTTCAATTCCTCCCCTTTTTGGGGGTATAGGGGTTGAAATAGTTTCTTTTGAGAATTTCATATTTAGTGTGACTACCCAAAAAATATTTCTACAAATTTAAAGGGGGCTAAGTAGTATATCAAGTCATCTAGTGCTGGAAAACCTACAGATCTTCGAAAATTGAAAAATCTAGAGCAATCTAAAGGTGAAGGAGTCGAGATAGGACAAAAAGTCACAGGACCAAAGTCTTAGATCCTAAAAAATCCGTGTCCCGTGGGGGTTTTCGGTTGTGGGGGCTCCTCAACAAGTCCTGAAGATTGGCCCTGGTTTAGGTCGTATTGTGAGGCTTTCAGGGGCGAGTGTTGTTAAGACTTGCATATTAGGAAAAAATTGAGGAGGTGTGTACTGAACAGTCACAATACGAATTAACTCTTGACAAATCCTGGGAAAATTTACTGTTTGGAGGGGGCAGTAGGTGGGGGGAGTAGTCAGTGAAGGGATTTATAATGGAGTGGGTGGGGCTATTTTTTTGTTGGGGAAGGGCTGATGGGTTTCGGATTGAGGTAAACATATTTAATAAAAATACAGGTGAAAATTAATTTAACTTTTTACAAATTCTCAGCACAAGTTATTTGTTCAAGGGTTAGGGGGTTATTGGTGGTAGGGTTTTGGGCTTTAAGGGTTAATTATATGAAAGTGGAGAGCTTGGTAGGCTCAAGGTGGGGCAAAAGTATTGTTTTAAAAATAACATTGCCAAACATATGAAAAATGCTGAATTTGTTTCATCCATTGGTCGGTTTCGGGGTTGAAAGGGGTCAGAGCTACCTGAGGGCGAAAGAGACGAGATAGGGCAAAAATCAAGTCATACACATACTGATTGCAAATTATCAGTGTTCTAGGTAGTATATCAAGGTGATATGAAATACATTACCTCGAGAAAATCTCTGGAATTTGGCGAATTTCGATGATTTTTTAAGTTTATATACGTTTCAATACCAATAACAGTTATATTATTTACGGTTTGTAACATTCATTCAGTAGAGATTATTTGTACCAAATTCCAACCCTCTACGTATAATAATAAATCTACTGGAGCTGAAAAACGTCGGGGTTACCTTAGAAAATTGAAAGTTCTAGAGCTAAGGGTGAAGGAGACGAGATAGGGCAAAAAGTCATAGGATTAAAGTAGTAGATTATAAAAATCCGTAGTACTCCGTGCAGTCCTTTTTTCGATAGTTCCATCCGTTCGGCCACTAGAGCTCAAAATAACTTTGCTTTAAAAATAGCTTTTATAGCGATTTTTGTGATTTTTTTAGGGGATTGAAATAAACATGGTGAATTCTGATAATTTTCCTGTATGTCGCCCCTCCAAGGATATTCGTGCCAAATTTTAAGTTTCTATCTAATCGGAAAGTGTTTTTTGAACCGGAATGAAATCCCTCGAGAAAATCACTGACATTTGGCGAATTTTGAAAGTTTATTTGACTTTATATACATTTTAATACTACAAATTAGTTATATTATTCATGATTTTGAATATTAATGCTGTAAAGATGTTGAATACCAAATTCCAGCTCTTTACTTTTAATATTTAATCAACTGGAGCTGAAAACCTGGGGAAAATCTTCGGAAATCATAAGTTCTACTGCTACTTAAGGGTGAAGGAGACGAGATAGGGCAAAATGTCATAGGACCAAAGTTGTAGATCATGAAAAATCCGTGACACACGGTGCAGTCCATTTTTGGATAGGACCTCTAGTTCAGCCGCTACAGCCCTAATACGAAAAGTACTTTTTTGAAATTCAAGTTTTCCTCCCTTTGGGGGGGTTGGGGGTGGAAAGGTTTTGTTTTGACAATTTTTCCTGTGGCTCGACCACCAAAGTAATATTAATGCCAAATTTTAAGTTTCTAGCTCATCGGGAAGTATGGTTTGAATTTGTATACGTGAGTGAGTCAGTTACACAAGCGGCTGTATGATATATAGATTTTTTTGAAAAATAAACAGTACATGACCATTATTATTACCATACCATTACCATGACCATTATTAGTACTATTATTGTTATTATCATCATGATCATCTCTATTTTTTTAATAATATTGAATTAATGACTAATTACTTTAGGGCAGACAAAAATGTTTTATAAAACATTTACCAAGTAATGCTAACTAACTGTACCCGTATGAAAACCAAAACATTATTATTGTAAAAGATATTTAATGATAAATTTTAATTACAAATTAAAAAAGGAATGAATCAAAATGTTCTCATCTATTACACGGAAATTGTAATACAGTGTCATGGCAAATGCATTAAACTTTGTTTAACATTTTTGATTTTTTGTATACAAGTTTTTAACTATATTAATTGAAACTACATAATGATTTTTTTAAATAGAGTTAATAGAATATTTTGTTCCTCTAAAGAAAATTAAAATAGGGATAGTATTCAAACAATTCCTTGTCGCTTTTGTCTGCTCTTTGATAGCAATGAAATAACTGTCACAACCGTCTGCTTAGATATGCTCAAATGTCCCTAATTACATTTTTATGGAAGAAATTCGCATTTAAATTGGGAATGAAGGATTAATGAATGACATAATTATCTCTGTTTTTCTTTACAAGAACAAAGCCAGTCTAAATTAAAAAGTGAAAAACACTAAACAATTCTAGTCGCTTTTAAAATATAATTTAATATCTTAAGTGATATCATGTTATATTACTTAAGATGATTCATTATTAATGTAGGTTAATGTCTCGTTTTATACGTAAGCAATAGGAAACATTTAATTCCTAAGATTTTTAAAGTTTTTAAGGTTCTTGTAAATAGCAGCTAAGCATTGTTATTGGGCAAAATTAATGAGTTTGATTAGTTGTGTTTTATTAAGCCTGTGTTTTATACATTCACTTGATTTATTACGTTTACTATCGGAGTAAAAAATAATATGTCGAATTTCTTTACAGTTGCAAGACAGTACAACCAAGTTACAAGTTGAGGAAACTATTATCCATATAATGAAGTGAACCAAGCGTTCATCCCATAATGAACTTCAAATTTGTTCATAAACAAAATAATTGTTGATAAAACTTCAGAGAAAGGTTTATTTTAACGTTCGTTTTTTATATTTTATTTTACCCTTCTTGAAGTTATATATACTTACGTTTCAAGTTGAATATACCTTAATGTCATCGTAAATTACTCAAATGACAAAATAGCAATATTGATAGACAACTGATAGAAACTGTTGCTAAAATAGTCATAAGTTTATATTTTATTGTTTTAATTGCAGTAAAAGAGCGTTTTAAGTATTAAATAACAGTTGAAATTTTTCCCTACTCAGCAAATAAAATATGTCAGAAATGGTGGTAATCTGCAAACTTGGCAGTTCTGGCATATCTGTTGGTAATGGGGTGTATTTCATTTTTGTCGCTTTCTTTCCACCATTTCCAAAACTAACTATTGTTAGTTGGGCTACGAGCCGTTTTAGGAAATCTAGATTAATATTCAATTGGTGACGAATCATAACCATTCTACACTTACATTATCTGTTTGTTCAAAGTTAATAAATTACAAAACATATTATATGAAATACCTTTTTTTTGAAAACTTACTGGAAAAATCAGATTTTAAGATATAGTTTCAAAGCGGGTAGTCGTTCATCCACATGGATGCTAAAGATTTAACGATGCTAGGCGGACGAAAAACAGTATTCTCTAATGAAAACTTCCAGTGGTGTAGTGGCTGTACTTAAGCTGACAAAACCATGGTGGGTTCAATTGGGTTTCGGTACGTTTATGCCAGCAAAAGCACTTAAACATCATTTTTATGATTTTTATGACACTCAAGGAGAATAACTCGAAATCATTCGACAATATTTTCCCAAGAGTTTGTCATCGCTTGTTAAAATGTTCTCAAAAATATTAAAATTTATTACAGTATGATGATACTGTGAAAACAGATTTTGAGAATGTCTGCTGCTATAGTCAATAATAACATATTAATAGATATTATATTAATTTCGAAGTTTCTAGCGACCAAGCCACCATCAACTAAATTTAAGGGCTCTATAATCATTTAATTAAACTGCAGAGTCAAGCTATAACTGTGCTTTTTTAATTTGCTTTTTGAGGGCCTCGAGTCAGAGCATGGACTCAGAAATCCGTAAGAAACCCTTAAATTGAGGTTTTGACACATTTAAACATTGTTGGACAGCAAATCAAATTAAAAGCACTTAACAGCTGTAAATAATATTAATTTTGAAATAAAGCACAATCACAAAATGGTCTGCTCAAGAGTATCACAACTGAATGACACATTGAAAATTCTGTTAATTTGATAGTAAACTGACTAACGCATTTATTTGATTGTTCATCATCAAACATTTTATAGGAAGATTGTTACCAAACAAATGTATAATATTCGACTAAATCTTTCGTTTAATTTGTCGTTCAAAGATACTTTAAAATCGTAAAAAAATCTTTGCTAGGAATTAACTGTCACAACCATTAGTATAAAACTTTCCAAAAGTCATTATAAGTTATAATGTAGTAACGACATTAAATTAAGAATTACTCAGATATTTATGCTAAAAATATATTATAGTTATAAAGTTTTGGCAAGCAAATTTAATTTATAACTTTTCTGTTCGACAAATCTACTTTAAAAATTTTTCAATTCAAGCAAGAAAGTAAAATAGCTACCATTTAGGACTGGTACAAAGTAGAAACTCAATACTACATACCAAAATCCCCCTAACAGACACAAGTTTGAAGTTTGCACCTCAAGTATTTTAAATGTTATGTCAAAATGTAAAAACACATGCAGGCAATGAAAGACAAACAAAGCAGTAGGACTAATGTTCATAAGAAATCCTTTTTATTGTTTAGACCCAAAGACCCATAAACAGTGACAGGAAAATAAGTAAAATAAGTAAATTTTTAAGTAACAGGAAAAAATAAATTTTCAAAATAACAGATTAAAATTTATTGTAGTATTTCATAGTACATTTTAGCTACATTTTACATAGTACATAGTACATTTTTACATAGTTCATTTTAGCTACTTATTAGTATGTTTTAGGCCTATATAACAAATTGCCTTAGTCTATTAGAAACTTGCTGATGTGTATTTTTAAGCCATATGTGACTTACTTCCTGCAATGTAATGATTTTTATAATGTAAATGAGTATTTTAAATTTGAATTCTCCCTAATTATTAGTATGTTTTATATAACAAATTTCCTTTGTCCGTTAGAATCTCGCTTTTGTGTAATTTTTAGCCATATCGTATGTCACTTCATTCCTTAAATGAAATTATTTTCTTAATGTAAATGAGTATTGCAATTTGAATTTTAGCTACTTATTAGAATGTTTTAGGCCTATATAACAAACTGCCTTTGTCTATTAGAATCTTGCCGATGTGTAATTTTAAGCCATATGTGAATTCTTTCCTGAAATTTAATGATTTTTATAATGTAAAAAAGTATTTTGAATTTGAATTATGGATACCTATCAGTATGTTTTATGTAACAAATTGCCTTTGTCTGTTGGAATCTTGCTTAGGTGTAATTTTTAGCCATGTACCGTATGTAACTTCATTCCTTAATTATAATGCTTTTCTTAATGTAATTGAGTACTTGCAGAATTTTAGCTACTTATTGGGCTAAATTGTACCATAATCTATCATCTTGTTTGTTCTGCCCTTAAGGATCTATAAAAGTAAACCTGTCTCTTAGGCTTATTTCTTTGACGTTGTCTATTGTACCAAGTATTTAATTACGATAAATGTTCTTGATTCTTGATGATAGTAAATATATATAAAATAAGATAAATTTTTATGAATGTTTTTGTTTACAATTTAAGTTCAATTGAAAAGTGCTTGCATCCTAAAAAGAGCTATGAAAAAAATGCTAAATAATTGTTTCTGTAACAAAAAGGCTTTCAACCTTTATTATTGTCATCACCATAACGTTTCAGCTCTGAAGAAAACCGTTCTGAATATATACATCTTTCTGTCGAATGTTCCACAATCAGCTATTGAAATCTTTTATAGCTGGCGCCAATTCTTGGGGCCCAGTCCGCGTATAGGGTGGGGAGTGGGTAGGCTGGGAGGAGAGGGGAGAAGTAGCGGCAGCGGCGGCCGACATTGTACTAGCCTGGCTGCGTACATTCGGCAGCTCGCACATAGATACTGCTTCTCTGTCAATCATTGTTCAGAGTAACAAGACGCTTCAATAAATACTAATGAAATATTATATATTACCGGTATTGAATAGAATTAAAACAGATCATTAATCACCAGTAAGAGTCAATGTTTCGTCGGTCAATGTTTTTAGGACGACATGTAGTGACAGGCTATTGTTGTCGGCTGAGAGCAGAATGACAGTGCTGCGCTCTAGCGAGGCGTTGTCGCGCATGCGCACTAGCCGTTTTTGCTACCGCGCATCCACCGCACTGGGCCCCAAGAATTGGCGTCAGTTATACAATTTTACAACAGCGCTATTCGCAGTTTTTTTATTGTTGTTTTATTCATTGTTCTCAAAATAATAAATAAATGGATTTTAAACCCATTGATCTCAAACTGTTTGTTTGCATTAAAAATATTCTTTTGCCAGAATAAATTAATGTGTACGAGTAATAATCTTTAATTTCTTGATTAAAATTTAATACTATAACGTTATTCAGTGGGTATGAACATTATAAATAACATCACGAATAACCTCTCTGCAGACAGCTATGTGAACAAAAGATACCTGCATTGATTTTTAAATTTGATAAGTCATTTTTAGGCAGTCGTTTTTAAAGTTTAATTTTGTTAATTTAGCAATATTCATTATAAAATATTGAAATTAGCAAGGCCGAAGGTGGGAAATATGAATCACATCCCTTAACAAAGTTGCTCAGAACTAATGTTAAATTATAATAAAATGCTTTGCCTTTCTGAATGTTTTGCGTTAAGAAAGTTCAATGTAATCATTTATAACATCAAGCAGCATTTAATGGCAATGTTTTTACTCATCACATACTACGTGTATTATCATATTTCAATTAAATTAAATATCATCTATTAAAGGAATTTCCAAATCTTGAATTATATTTAAAATGTTCGTAGAAATACATCCTAACGTAAATTCATCCTTTTTTCGTACAGCTTGGAACAACTATATCCCGTCAAGAGTTTTATGAATATTAGTAATAGAAAATAATGTTATCAATGACGCAGTGTAAAGACCTTGTACCTCTACGGATTCCCGTAAACAGTTACAAATTCAGCTCTGCGTGGTCGACTACTGCTAAACAACGCGAACCTGAATACACATTGGAACTAGTTTTCAGCTATGCCTCACCTCGAGATATTAATTAACTATTTCTTTTGGCATCATTTACTCTCTTACTGATATAGAAAAGGTTTGTTGAGCGATGTTGGAGGATATATAAGGAAAATCGCCCTATAGTTATTTTTCCTACACAGAAAAAATAGATTTGCTGGAACAACAAAAACATTGGTAAACCAAGCAAAAAGCATTTGTAGATAAGCAACATGCAAAAGTTTTTGTTCGGTTTACCAATGTCATTTGGTTGAAACACATTGGCTGGGACAGCAAATTTAATTTGCTGTCCAGCCAATGTTTGCAAATTTAATTTAACCTCAAACAAAATTAGTGTTAAAGTAGCAAATGTACGGAACATTTTGCTGGCAATACCAAAGTGTTTGTTATAAATACAATGCACATAGGTTTTTATAGCAAACGTGTTTTTAACAAAGTAATATTAGTAAATCCATCAAAATCGTGTTGGTGATACCGACAAAACCATTTGTTATATCAGCAAATAAATTAGTAAAATTGGCTAAAAAATGTGGAATTGTTGGTTTATTCAATTTATTTTTTTCTGTGTATGGTTTCAACTTACAAGACATGAATATCTCCGACAGCAAATTTCTACAACATATATCAAAGTTCGATAAAATTACAAATAAGACATTTTATCCGAAAAAAAACTAAAATCCATGATGAAATAAAGTAAATAGGCTAATAGGTTGTTAGTACCAAAAAAATGAGACATTCGTCTTCTGTTGTCGGTTTAACCAACCACACTCCGCCGCCGGCGCCGGTCCGAATGGATGGGTAATGCAATCAACTACTCCACCTCAAACTTCAGAACTTAAAAAAGTTCTTCTCTTTATTTTTTGACCTGTTTATGTATATTAATCAGATTACATGCCATTAAAATAATGTAGATAACAATAGACCAATTTTCGTGAGTGTTCATTTACCAAAAATACCTTATCATTTCTGTTAGCTTATCAGATATGAGTTTTCTTGAATCTTTGTCATACTATATTTTCAATGCCAAGTGATGTTCCAAATACTGTTATAAAGTAAACAAACAAATATATATATATATATATATATATATATATATATATATATATATATATAAGCCAAAACCCATTGACTGACTGACTGATCACAGTTTCTCAAAAACTATAAGGCTTAGAGCCATGAAACTCGGCACAAATATTCCTTACAGGCTCTAGATGCGTACTAAGAAAGAATTTTGCAATATTTTGTCTCTAAAGGCCTAAGTATGGAGTATTATAAAATACAATATGGTGGCCACTTTTAGCTTTTAAAGCTTAATTTCTCAAAAACCACAAGACTTTGGGCCATGAAACTTAGTACAATTATTCTTTATAGGCTTTAGATGCGAAAAAAGAAAGGTTTTCAAAATATTCTTTCTCAGACGGCTTAAATAGATCATTTGAAAAATTCAAAATGGCTGCTATTTGAGTTTTTCCTAACTATGGATGGGAGTCCTGTAGAATATTTTCAGGGAACAGAAAAGGTACGAGAACTAATCTACTGAAAGAATAAAATTTAAAAATTTAACGAGAAACTTTTTGGGGAAATAGATTTTTGGCCAAGATATTTACCTCCAACCTTTTCTTACAGTTTTCAGTTTATTTTCAAAAACGTGCTAAATTCAGATTGATGTCAAGTCGAAAATCCGTCCTTAGTGTCTTCTTTGTTTTATATTCCGGGTTATCCTCATTCTCTGTATTGGGAAATTGGAGGAAGTTAGTTTATCCCATTTGCTAATCATGATGGGAACATGTTTAGAGGAAGCGTTACAGTTTCTCATTTTCATCTAGAGTGAAATAATCAGTTGCATCTTTAGGGTTTAAATGCACGCACAAGACCCAAATAAATCAGCCCATTTGTTAATTATTCCTGGAAATTGCACAAGGCGTAATATAATTGAATTAAAATGAGCTATCATCCTTTCAGCGGGCGAAGCTGCGGGTATATCTGCTAGTATATATATAGATATATATATTTGTCTTTAAGCACGATAGCGGCCGCAAAAATGGCCCAATCTGAATGAAATTTGGCACAGCCATGTAAAGTAGTAATTATTAGGACGAGTTCGAAAACCAGCCCGATCGGACTACCGGAAGGGGGGTAAAGGGGGGTAAACCCCCCCAAAAATGGATTTTTTGAGTTTTTTTACATAGAATGATTGTCTGCTTGATAGGTGCTCTAGAGCTCTAATGGGTTTCCTTTGCCATAGGAAAACTCTCTAGGCATGGTAAGATTTGCCCCAAAGGTGTATCTCGTAGCTAACTAGAGATTGAAAAAGTCCATAGTACACAATGATTAGGGCATCTGGACTAACAGGTAACTTAAGCCTTGTTAAGTTACATGGGAATCCCAGCTGAGCTGATTATCCGATGAAAACCCTAAGGGTTTGACATCACTTTACATTGTCATCTGTTGGAATATCTCTAAGGGCAAAATAAATTAATTTAGTTTTCTCTTCCTTTATGACATTTTTTTAAAGCCAGCTTTTTACAGATGAAAAGGTATTAGAAAGTTTAGTATCAACATTATCAAAATCATTACATAGATCATCGTTGACCCGAGCTTGGTTTAGCAAATGAACTTAACGTGGCTTAAACAGTTAAAGGTTCGGAAAAATTTCTAATTATATTAAATTGCATTTTACTTTTTTATTTTTGCTTGTGATCATACTTACCTTTTATGCCTGGTGAATTTAAAGTAACATATAATATAATATTAATTAATATTATTTAAAAAATAACTATTTGTTAAATATACTGAACTGATATTTTTCTAAAATCTCCATGAGGTTGACAAGAGGCTAAAAGCATTCTATTGTTGTCCAAAACAAAGGGTTGAAGTCTAAAGGAGATGCCAATACCAATGGTAGCTTTATGATGAAAATAACGGTTGTCAGTCCCTATTAATATATATTTTGTTTCTTAGCATATAACAACCTGACTAGAAAGTTTGTATGGATTAAACATATAACAGTTGCCTTTGTACCACATAAAGCATTGACTATTACTTATATGGCATTTGAGAAATTATCTACATTAGGAACTTGAGGATATAAATGCAGTTTATATTTCTATCAGCTATCCTAAAGTCTTGAAAATATTCTAGATATACCTTAAGAAGTAGTAAGTTCTCTGAATTAAAAACCATTAAAATATTAGTTGAAAAGCTTACTCATTTTGGAAACAAACAAATGTTTTTATTTGTTTTATTTCTTGTAGAAACTAAACATTTGTAGGAATAAAAAACCTACTGATTGATAAGAATATAATTAAGGAAAAATGGCATTAGATGTTTGTAGTTTTCACATAAAGCAAAATTAATAACAGACGGATAGAATCCTTTGTAACATACAGCCTCTGGGGTTTTTCATGTTGTTTGCAAAATATATATATATATAACTGTCGCTCCTCTGCTCGGTTTGTATATCATCAATGCAATTGTACAATAGTATATAATTTTCTTTCCCTTATCTTTAAAGATTATACAGTAGACTCCCACTTATCCGAATACCTTTTAACCGGACATCGGTTCATCCGGACTGCTTCCGATGGAAGTAACATATTTTTAACTGGACAATTCTTACCAAAACATTGGTTTTACCGGACGTGATCGCCAGGACATGGACGACATTGTATCGATGATTCTTGAGAGGAAATACTTGAGACAGTTAATGACTGTCGAAGTACTATGCCTTGTTCAATTATATGAGTAAAATTAGTTTTAAGTGATTGAGGGAAAATATCAACGACTCCCGTGGAAAATGTATATTGGAAACATTATTGTAAACTATATAATTTTTTATTTACGATCTAATACTTAATTTTATGAAATGTCAGTTTAACCGGGACCCCCATTATCTGGACAGACCTCGGTCCTGAGGGTCCGGATTAGCGGGAGTCTACTGTAATTAGTAGTTGATGAAAAAATATCAGCCTCGGTGCGCAAACAGCCTTAAACAAGTATATATGTTGCCATAAATCGCTAAGAAATTCTGAGAGCTGGCACGAAAAAAATTTAATCGCCAAAATATAAAATATATAGGTGGAAAGCGACATGACGCTTGGGTTCTGAAGCTATGGCAGAGAAGGAGGAAACTATTGATGAGTGGAGGTAAAGAGTCATGTGATTAGGCTACCAGTCTGTTAGCTAAAATTACTAAACCAAAAAAGTGTGAGTTAGTATTTAACTCAACATTTTGCTCTTTGAATTACAATAATTAAACAGATGGAATGTTTTTGGTTTGGTATATAACAGATATGGTAATTGTCTCAAGAATATCTTAGTGCTTAGGGGTTCGCAAGGTGAAATAGTTTGAGAACCGCTGTCTTAGTTAAATCAATTGATAAAATTTCTTTCCCCTCCTCTAAAAATTCAAATTCATCCGGTTGTGTTTGTAGAAACCCAAGCTTGTTCATGTTCCTCACCACCTACCCAGTATACTTCAAGTTTATAATGTAACGCAACATGCACACTCACACATTCCATAACTGTGGTTTGGAAACTTCGGCTGTTTAAGTTTGCCACACAACGTTATATTATTAAAAGCTTCCTAAAGCTTATATTTCAGAGTTTGAATTTAATTAACTGGTTAAATTTGAATTGCCGATGTGGACGGTACCAAGGTAATGTTTGAAATTCGAAGTCGGTAGACATGGGACCCAAGTTTGTCACCTCCACTCTGCTGTAACGAGTTAGTTGTACGGAAAAGTTTATGTGGAAACGTTCAACCCTTGCAGAATATTGAACTTTTTTTTCACATCTTAACCCACGGCAAACACCAAACAGTGTACCATCAAATATTTTTAGATGGGAAATGAGTGAAAAATCACAGATAATTTAGGTTATTTTTATTAAACATAATATAGAAAGCAAGTTTTTACTTGGTGGAATGATATTGGGGCTGTTTAAAGTTTTTGAGCACGATGTATTGGATTAGATTAGTTTTGCACATTACGAAGTCCTACTTAATAAAAAACAGTACGTTTACTGGAGAAATTTCAGTACTATTTTCCTGAAAAAAATTGATAAGCCAAAAAACCAACATCACAAACAATTTAAAACAAAAACAATTTACACGGAATCTTCTCTTAACCAAACACAAAGACTCACTTTCACTAACGACCAAAACAACGACTCTTTGTTCCTAACTACAATGGTCTATTGTTCTACGATGCATAAATCATCCTGTTAAACATTTAAATAAATAAGCAGCACTCTTTGATCTTGGGAGTTTTTGTTATGCAGAATTTCTTTCACGTGATATTTTTCGCACTTTTTGTAATGTATGATTTTTTATTCATTCTCTTTACGTGTTATAGAATAGACTAATGAAAACCTATTCTATAAAATATGTGTTTTCCTAATTCTTTTAAATGGGTAAGAGATTTTTTTGGCCTGAGTTGAGATTAAGTTTTTAATATGATTTATCATATTCTTAATTAAATGCTTAGTAATGTTTCAATATCAAGCTGTTTTATCAGTATCCTAATGTGTTTTGATTTAATGCTGATATCTATTTTGACATAATCACAAGCACCCAGCTAAATGTCATTGATTATTTATATTTCTATTCAATTCTATTTCTATTCTATTCTATTTATTCATACGTATTAAATATAAAAATTAGTTTGATTCCAAACACATTACAAGGAAATACATTCCTAATCACATACAAGTAAGTGATATGCATTATTTAAAACCTTCTTAATACTCAATGCAATCTCAATTTTCCATTTACATTCATAGTTTTCAGCCAGTGGTGCCCGACTCGGTATTGAAATAATGTAATTTTCAATTCTAAGAGTGATATGACAGAAAAAAAAACGATTTGCTCGGCTTGTGTTTGTGCAACGGAGAAGAATTTTAAGAATACAATTATAGAAGTATTCTCTCTTAAATGTGAACAATCTCATAACAATCTTTATCATTTTTCAATAATGCTTAAGGGCTTATAGAAAATCTGAGATTTTCAGTTAAGCAGTAGTATTAAAGTGTAAATAAAGTCTCTCCTAATTGTCGCAACGAGACTGCAATATGTAGCATTCAGTTGTAAAGCCATTACGTTCATATAGAGAACTATATGACTTGCAGTTTATCCCTTATTACCCACAGTCTACATTACTAATATTACTTCCTTGTAATGCACGAGTTGTATTGCACAGAGTAAGAGTTTTATTAGACTAAATCATGTTAATATTCATTTTTTCGTAACATCGAAGGTTATCTGCCCTTAGGGGTATCGCTTAGGTATTTTGGAGTTGAAGATTACTACAACACAAAATTAACAATTAAAATTACTGAAAAAAGTTAGAAAACAACTTCCTGAATCGTCCTAAATGTAGCCATTACATTTTCAAGTGAGAGAAAAGTGATAATGTTCACGCATTATAGTGAATAGCAATAGATAAGATTTGACATTGAAATATTAGTAGTATTCAACTAAGAAAATGCCTTTGAGACAGGTAGATTCCGAACTGGAAATATAACAACTGCCATCTTTTGGATTTTCGAAAAACCATTTTTAATAAATATCTATAGAAAATATCGAAATCCAAAAGACTACCTTTGTACTAAATTTCAGGTCTTCAGGTCTTGGAAAAGGCTGTGTAAGGTGACATAAGGTTCGTGAGTAAGTTGTCAACCAATAGTTAACTTCTTGATTAGCATGATACGTGTTGCTTTATTCACTGGATGTAAATAAAAAACTTCTTACAACACTTATAAATATATTTACACTTATACTGTATTTACATCCAAGATGGTAAATATACAATAATGGTGGATAATGGCGATCGATTTCGGTTGGTCACACCAACCATCATCAGGCCCAATGAGAGAGATTATCCACCATTATTGTATATTTACCATCTTGTATGTAAATACAGTATGAGTGTAAATATATGTATAGGTGTTGTAAATATATTTATAAAGACGTTTTTTATTTACATCCAGTCAACCAATAATCTAAAGCGTTTTTAACAGAAAACATTTTGTAAAAAAGAGCTGAACCGAATTGTTACAAATTTGCCTAATTTAGTTCCAAACAGGTTCACCATCCCTCCAGCAGTCTTTTCATCTTAGAGCCCAAAACTGCTTTAATAACGGTGTAGTAAAATTAATTTATTTTGTTCAATTTTAAATGGCCCAAATTTAAAAATAGTTCAATTATTTGTAATAAAACAAATGACGTACTAAGTACTGATAGATTATTTCTGTATTGGTACATCTTTATCGATTCGGTAGTAAATCTAAGCACGTTAATTGTAACTACCGAATGACTTACGTATCTGTTTATTGTGAGGTTTTGAAGTACTTTAATAATAATATTGACTGTTTTTTCTAATGGAAGGAATTACAAGCAGATGCTCCATGTCTGGACTCGGCATTTCTGAACAATTATGTAATTACACCTCTAACACCTTCCTCGATTGATATTCTAGCTTTGATCACTGAAGATAGCCTAACCCACATAGATCAAGGCTACTGAGAACTACTGATTTACAATACTAATAAAAATTCTGAGGGATGTAACGTAAAGAAAAATAAATTATGTCACTATATACTTTCATAGAAATAGTAGTTTTCATTACCAGTCTCGAAAGTTACCTATTGCGGGGAGAGATTGCATTTACGCACGAGGTGGGGCCGAGCGTGGAAAAAGCTATCGAGCCCCGCAATAGCACTTTTAAGACGAGTATTGAACATTATTTTTCATTACGATATCGAAAAACTTTTAAACAACATGAATATTTTTGTTTATTCAACTTAGTAGGCTATCAAGAAAAAAAGGAACTCATAACGCTGAGTTTCCGTGCTTATGTTGAGGTAGAGTAATGCAACAGCTGATCGGTCTGCACCGCAAAATCCCATAACGGTTATTTTCCGTCCACCACATATGCACAGAAAGTTAACGTTATGAAATTTTGTCGTGCATTAGCGGGAATTACCTATTTTATTTGCTCATTTTACGTTTAGAAAGTGTACTTTCATGTGTAGAGTAATGAAAAGTTCTTTTTCAAGGAATTATGACAAATATGTCGTTATTACACCTTTTTTGTGAGCTCGCCAACACATTTATTTTAGACAAAATTTTATGATTGAGATACTGGAAATTTTTTTAATATTTCCTGAATGTTGTTTATTTTCCTTTAGGTGAAAAAGTGATGCCCCATTGGGCATGTACGTTAGACACAAATTTACATGTATTTCTTATGGAAGGGATTCTTGTTTGAATATTAATAGAATTACTGCTTACCTTGTAAATGGTTAGACCAAAATAATCACATTATATACTTTTCTTACAGGAAATTCAATTTTCTTTAATTTTCCCTTTAATAAGGAATACTAAAAGTTGATAGTTTTCAATATGTTTAGCAAAAACAAAAAATGGTACCCTCAGACCCCCTACCTTCCCCCGTTCAAAGGTGGGACGGGGACTTTTGACATGTTTACCTCCTAACTAGTCCAAACAAAGCTGCAAGGTGAAAAATTGTATTCCAAACATTTCCCTCTATACCGTTTTGTTGCCTGGACTATTTGTAGATTTTATTAATATACATTGCAATTATATTTTTTTTTCTGTTTTAATAACTATCTTTTTCCTTGATACGGAAATATCAATGGTTCCTTGAACATGGAAATTGAATTTATATTACATTTTAGCCAAACGTACACAAGTTGAGGTTTTATAATAATATTTAATTTAATTAATTTGTTTATTTCGGTTCTCTTAAAATGATTGTTTGAATCTACTTATCCCCCAAGGAAATGTGTTTGAATTCAAGGTATTTTCGGATAACATTAATTATAGTTATATATATATATATATTTTTTTTTATTTATGAAAGGTTAAATCTCAAAAGAGTGGTGGGTTTTAAATTTATTATTTAAAGTTTTTTTTTAATTTGTCATTAATATATTTCATTTTTACGTTTTTTTTTAATATTTAACTAGTGAAATGGCAATGTATCTGTAAGCTTATACACCTGTATCTCAGAAACTTAGATTTTTTAAAGTTACACCACTATCCTGTATTGGTTAAAGTACTTGTTAAAGTTCTTAGTTCGTTAATAAATGTCATTTACCTTTTAGTTTAGTATTTCTACATCTTACCTTGAACCTTCTTGAACCTTTAACGCTTTCAAGAACACTAATACAACACTTACTAAGCACCAAGTGTTAAGTACTAAGTACTAAGTGTAAATTTTTCTTCTTTGTTAAGGTCAACCTAGTTGGTACCTTTTGATTGCAATTCAAATATCTTAGATAAGTTTTGGTTTTCTTATCAGATGTATAAAAAAAAATCCTTAACTCATTTTATTTTTCATAATGTCTCATATCTAGAGCGATAAGAATTGAACCATAGTAGCGTCTATAAATTTAATATCTCTTCTTTAAGGTCAAAGGATAAGTTCTGCTGAAAAATACAAGTCCCTATTTATGTTCTGTGCACGTATTTCCCATATGACCTGTAATTTCAACATGGTGTCTTTATAGGTCATACAGGTTTTATGTTTGGAGTGTGACCAATGACCATTATTATCCTAGAGAAAATGTAAAAGGATATTAAAGTGCTTTCTCGTCTACGATGTACTATAAGGTGATATATTACCCATCCATATTATTTTATAAAGTCCCAAAAATGTTTGACTCATTGACTATTTGACTACTGTTTGTAAAAAAATACAATAGACAACACGTCAAAAAAGGATGAGCACAAAAAAACGAAGTGCTGCTGATTTAATTGAATGTTGATAGGATATACAACACGACTTCGCTCCTGTGTCTTCAGCTTCGAAAGCCTCAGCGGAACTTGGTGGTGGTTAAAATACCACAATCATTTGGGATAGGTATTTTACAAATCTTGAAAGCCATGAATCCTGCAGATATCACATTTTAATCGAAACTTCAAAGTACACTCTTTACAATGTGAGTGTTTTGGAAAATCTGTACCGTTTTTGGATACAGAGCTATGATTTTTTAATTTAGTCATGTTTTTATTTTGTAATAAGTTTTTTTATAAAAATATTAAGTCACCACTATTTTGAAATGTAGAGTAATATGATTAAGCACGATTTTCACCATTATTAGATACACGATAAACAATTTTAGTTTTTACGAATTGCTTCAAAAACATTATAAAAACTATAACATCAAAATAATGAAAAATGAAACAATATACTTCAATGTACAAGACCGAAGGAAAAAAAATTAAAATATAAAAATATTATTAATGAAATAATGGCAAATTGAATAGTGAACATCTTAGTAAGGTCTTCATTGATAGAACTACCTCTTTTATGACAGTTATAAACAAGTTTTAAACGGAAGTTAAGGATTGGAGATGGCTTTGATAGAAAAGTTGTATGGAAACTTTTAAATTACTTAAATCGATCCCATCCTTTTCATCTCTCGGATAGAACGTTTGAATTAAATACCAAGAACGTTTTTTAATCCTCAAAGTAGAATCATAATATATTTATGGTATGGTATTATTCTCTTAATCTATTGTATATAACTTATATACACTGCCATGACTTATGATTATCAGCATCTAGAATGTATGTTCATTGAGTATTTGATCAATTATAAATATTTATATTATATAAATTTTATTATCAATTCAATAAACTTCATTACCTTGATCTCGTATCTTGATTAGTAAAATATCTATAAAACAGTAATTCCAAAAGGTATGATTTACAATCAACCAATATTTTTAATTTTCAAGATATTGAAATCATAATCGACAAATAATTCATAAATAACATAATAATGATTATCAATAACAAAATATTTCAGCACTTTTGACTATGTTTGATAATTTGCACACTAATAAATAATTACAGTAAAAATAATCAATTAATTGAATTATGAAGCGGGATATGGTTGGTAATGTGTATAATATCCATTCGTCATCGACAAGTCGACCCAACAAAGGCAAACAATCAAACGAGAAAAACAAAACCACACAAAGAATTCCGAAATTTCCGTAAATTCAATACTTTAAGAGTCATTATCTAGCGGACAATCAATACATTTTTAGAAAAACATAAAAGAACAACAAACAAATAATTCAACCAATGGGAAACGACGTCGAGACAAAAAATCAAAATTCTCAATCCAATTTTATACTTGGAAAAAATCTTGCGAACTATACTGGTTGGTTTTCGTTTGTTCACGTGAGATACTTGCCCGTCACCGACGAAAGATAAGTGAAATTTGTCTTCCTCTGTCGCTTCATAGCATTCATTCTACTTTGGTTGAGTGAGCAATGATAGGTTCAATTTTAAATTGCATTTAATAATTAAAAACAATTAAAGAGTTGAAATTTTTTTCTAATATTTCCTTTAAATCCCATTTTAATAAAGCTTAGGATGTAAATTTTCAATAAATATATCTAACATATACTTCACCAAATATATTATTAATTATTCATGCATACAAACATGCATACACATTTTCAATCGATCGTGTAAGAGCTAAAAGCAAAATAAGAATTGTAAATATCTAGTCAAATTTCAAAGGGAAGCCATTCTTTACTGTAAAGTAGTGAGTTGTTTAAAATACGCCTTCCTTGAAAATGAAATAAAACAGAAAAATTCTCTCTTAAACGGGAACAGTCGCTACTGCAAAAGGTTTCCAGTAATAGCTAGTAATTAATCTGATCTGTCATGTACACTTGTTAACCGTTACGAAAAAACTTCTTTCTTCTTATCATGTTATTAATTTCATGTCACTCTGGAAATAAACTTAAAAGATCGATGCACATTTCTTTATACTATATTATATGTTTTCTGCGTCTTATATTAATGTAAAAGGCGAATTGCATACAATTTAGCAGATTATATAAAAAAATAATTAAATATATCGTAGGTTCTTTGTTTGAAATTCATTGTTGGTGATGGTGATTTTATATTTTGATTAGGATTTTTGCGGACATTTGCCATCACTGATTAGTAAAAAACAAGTTTCACGACGTTTCGGGATCTGATTAGTCTCTGATAGTCTCAGCTCAGCTCTGATTGGGTGTGGACGTGCTCTCTCCTGTCTGGTGATTCTGATACTTGTGATTCCTGTGTTATTTTGTGTTTTTGTTTTTCTTTTCAGCTTAGTGTTTTCGTGACTGCTTTTACAGTTCTCTGTTTTAGCTGTGTTTTTTGTCCAGGTTTTCCTGGCAATGTGTTACTAATCTTGTTATGTTCTAGGTTTTCTTCCACCTGAAGACGGGATCAGATTCCAGATCCCGAAACGTCGTGAAACTTGTTTTTTACTAATCAGTGATGGCAAATGTCCGCAAAAATCCTAATCAAAATATATCGTAGGGTAAAATAGTAAGAAAATTGAAAAAAGTGTAAAAAGGTTTTATCAAACAATACAACGTTCTGTTAATTGCTAATGTTGAAGTTAATAGTTTTTATTCCTAACCTAATAAATATATTGAATTATAGGGTATTCATAATATAATTTTATGGTAAACAAATATTTGATGTATGTAAAATGGTTTCATTGGCATACAAAAACAATCACATAACTCACAATTAACAATACACAATTAACAATTCAATGAAGTGGTTTTCTGACTTGTTGGAATATTTCTCTGTATTCCACGGCCGTCTGGGATTGTTGAAAACTTATGTCACAAATGTTTTTGTCAACAGTTTTGTTGTTATAAGCATTAGCAAAGAAAATTTATAAAGAGAAATTCAGCTATATGCGGTAATTCTTCTTCTTCATGTCTTGTAATTATTGATCATGTTAGTTTTATAATTTCTTTTCTTAAACCTATATTTAATGGCTATAACTTGTAAATAATTGTGAAATAGTGTACCGTTAAAATAATAAAAATATAAAGCAAACAACCCTTATTTGAAAATTTCTTAAAATTACATTTTATCTGCTATAATTCTATATATACATTAGCTAAAACCATGATTTATAATGCTTTTAAATGTTTTATTAATTTATATTCCGCCATTCATCTTAAAAAAATTCTTGTTACATCCGTTTGTTAAAATCTTTTATAATCGACCCTCTCCTTTTCGCACCAAAGTAAAAAACAGGTTTCGTTGTAATGGCGAATAAATGAGGAGGAACCAGTTTTACGATATTTTCTGAAGAAGGTTTACCCTGAAAATTTATTGTAGTGAAAACCACAGATATATTGTTTCGGAGAAAAGTCCGGGAAACTTAGTAAAAATGTTCCCGTGGGAAATTACATGGAATGTGAGAAGGCGTTTCCGGCTCAAACACTCACATGTTTGATAGGGTCTGCATATTTTTCTTAACCACTTAACAAAAATTTATTAATGTTTATCATTGGTCACTTCAGAATTATATTGATGTTTTCTGGTTCCTTATGGACATGTACGTAGAGGTTAAGTATGGGACTCGTGTGAAAGGAGGGTTCAAATCAAGTAATTTTAGCGAATTTTCCCTATAAGGAAGAAGCTATTACCGTAGGTCTCATGGTAAGACCTAAGCCCGGGACCACTATAACTTTTCGTCTTGGTGCCCCTAGAAGTCAAAAACGCTATGCGTTCAAATTTCTATATATATATGCCTGTAAGCATGATAGAGCTCGCAAAAATGGTCCAATTGGAATGAAATTTGGCACAGACGTGTAGAGTAGTTATTATTCGGACGAGTTCTATAACCAGCCCGATCGGACCATCGGAAGGGGTGTAGAAGGGATAAACCCCCCAAAAATGAGTTTTTTAGTTTTTTACATAGAAAAATAGACATAATCCGAATTTTGCTAGCACCATTGAATTCAGCTCAAAAAACAAACTATTTTGAATCACTGCTCTATGTCTATTGGCTACCGAGATATTGAAAGTGGCAAACACAGTACGTTGTCCCAATGTAAACCTTATGGGAAATAAGTCAAATTCTCTAACTCGGTTATTTATCAACATATCATAATAAAACTTGGTAAATAGCTTCTTCTAGTTCAGATCTACTAAATAATGAATTAAGACCACCCAGTTTTAATATACCTGTAGCATCAAACGGGATGCATACTCATTCCCCTTGTTATTCTTATGGAGCTTACCAAAACATGTAGAATCTCGCTATGTTGAATTGAAATATGTTGTTTCTCACTTGAAATTCGCTGAGCATGCAGGTCTGCGGCAACGGGGGTATTTGTGTTATATCATATGGATATTGTTAATTTATTGTTATTTACCGAATTAAGAAGTTATGTGTTGGTATTTTTGTTTGAGTTTTTGTAATATGCTCACATAATCTACAAAAGTTTTGTTCTTAAAATTGACTTGATTTAGGCTCAAAAACTTGGGAAAGATCAACAAAAACAAACAAAAATTAATGTTTAAGGGTCAGATTTAAATTGGAGTATTAAAAATCATTAAAAGTGCAGTGGTAGCATTTTTCTAACGTGGATTGAGATAGGATTAAAATTTTTGAAGGAGTTTTTACTAAACTAAACAAGAAAAATTAATTTAATATTCCTATTCTGAGGCTCATGTATTCTGGAATGGCTGCTTATGTATTTACAATTTGGTTCCAAGATGAGAAACGTATAATATTATTTCGGTGAAGAATAATTTAAACAGGTTAGGTCACATCTATTCAAAAATGAAAGTCATCCTTTACATGCAATAATGGAATCAAGAAACTGCTTTAGTTTCTTGAGAATAGGTTAACATTAATACTTGTACTCGGCTACATAGTACAAATAATTATCTCCCATGTACTATTATTAGTTTAAATATTATAAAAAAAGGAAAACGTCCTCCTATTAAAGTCAACGTTAGTTTTAAGATTTTTAGTAATACTGAATTACGTTTTCTTGACAGTTTACCAGTAAAATGTACGAACTATGTATAATTACATTAACGATGTATGTTGTTAATTTTAACCACAGTTCATTATAAAAATAATTTGACAAAATATAATTCCCATCGCAAAGTTAAAGTTGTTTATTAAACAAGAATGTGTAAATAATGTAATATAAAAAGAAGAAACATTTTGGTGAAAACATATATTATACCGACAGATTTGGCACTTTCGGTAAAATCTTTCTTCTTGAAATAAGTAATTTTTCTTTATTTACGATTATTTAATTGCAAATCAACACAATATTAAGAAAATCAGAACCAGTTTAAAGTAAACTGCAGAAAGATTTTTGTTTTTAATTTGTATATTTTGCAGCAAGATAAAAATAGTAAAAATATGCAAAAAATCTTCATTTAGGTATGGAATATTTACGTTCCAGGTAAATTCCAAATAAATGTAATTAGTACAGGAAAATGACCGTCCGTATTCCACCTAAAAGATTAAAATGAACTTTAACTTTTGGAGCTTTCTGCAAACTTTAAAAGGAAACACAAGTTAGCTCTGACAGAGAAACCTTTTACGAAGTTTGCGTTTTCACTTCCTACTTTTTATATCCATAAGTTTCAAGGAAGGAGAGTTCAAAAAGCATAAATAATTGCTTCCCGGAATAGGTAACTTTACAAAGTATTTTCAAACTCAAAATAAACATCTCCCCCATATTTACCCTGGTAAATCATTATTAGGGACTTAGTTTAGTATAAGAAAAATTACCCACTATAACAATAATACCAAAATTAATAATATAAAAATAATAAAATTACCATAAATTCCATAAAATGAGCCATAAAATAAAATACCATATAAATACCATACAATTATGGTATTTTATGGTAGTAAAATTACCATAATTATAAAAGCTCTGACAGATATAATAATATCATCTCTGATAGAGATAATAACCAGGATAATTATCAAATTACCATAAAATGTGTTATCTTAAATCTCAACATTTTTTTATTTGTAAAACTTTTCAATTCCTTAAATCACAGTAATAAATTATATCATCTGATGCAAAAAATTCTTTTTTCAGTGTAGTAATAAAGTAGTAATCTTATGACATAATCCTTTCAATTACTTAATAAATACTCTTAGGATATAAAACATCAGAAACTAATGTTTACCTGTGTTGTCACTGGAACGTTTTGATTTTTAAATAACTCATTCAAAATAAATATTATAAAACACGTGATGCACAGCAGAACACCATATGTTATAACCAAATTATACTGGTACTTTGGTATTATGCGGAAGCCACCCTTTATACAGCGCTCTGCGGCTGCGTTAGGTTAGGATAGCATAAATATGTTAGAGGGAATTTCCTCGTTTCGTTGTGAATCGAAAGATACCATATGAGTCATACTTTAGCTCGCTGAATCCCGTTAGGTGTTGCGTGTGCTCCGGTCAACGACCTGACATTGGCCTTCTTGGAAGGGTATTTTACAGGCGAAAGAATGACTCATCTGGTATAGTTCGATTCATAACAAAATTAGGAAAGTCCTACTAACATATTCATGATAACTTAACCAAACATAACCGCCTCAGCGCGCTGTGTAAGGGTAGCGATCGGGTGTGGCCGCTAGCAACGGCAGCGACGCGTTCGACTCAATCCTCGCCGACATCGCTGCCTTCTCGGAGGCAGAACACAAAGAACGCTCATCATTGTGTCACATTTGGACAGTAAGTCAATTAAAGTATGTTCTTTCCGATTATGAAATTATTTTTAGCACCCAGTGAAAAAAATATCTTTAAAATAGTGGCCTCCCTATAATACTAAAGTACGGTGGTACTTTTTTTTTTACGGGATACTACTTTCTTTTTAAGAAAGATAAGGAAAAAATTAACCCGAAGAAGTTTATAAGAAAGGATGGTTTCATATTTTTCATCCAAAAAATATCTGAAAACTTCATTGAGAGATATTATAAAATATTATATATCATTATCTCTATTATAGAAAATAAGGGGGAATTTCACATCATAATTTAACATTGAATCTTATTTTAAACATTTTCCCTAACCAGCGTAATTGATACTTGAATACAGAAGCTATTGATGACATGACGTCTGTAGACATACAGCGCGATCGCCGGCGGGAAATTTGTCTTGCAATAGTTGGTACGACTCCTGAGGAGGGAATATCGGTAGTGGTGGTATAGCTGACTTCCAATAGTGCAGCATTGGAAAGCGCTTTTCGTGTACCCGTAAGTCGACTTTGTCGGATTTTTGAATAATGGCATTTCATGATTCAGCAGCGCACTGGGTGATGCTGATGAAGAAAATATTGGGGGATTTCTTCATTGCCTCTTCTCCATAAGCTTGAATTAACAAATAAAGAGTCTCACTGGGTGATTTTTAAAGTAAAACAAGAACAATGTTCGTGTGCTGTTCATGGAATGCCATTTTTGAAAAATCCGACAACGTAGACTTGCAGGTACACGAAAAGCGCTTTCCAATGCTGCACTACAGCAAGTCAGCTATGCCACCACTACCGATATGCCCTCCCAAGGAGTCGTAACAACTACTGCAAGACAAATTTACCGCTGGTGATCGCGCTGTATGTCCATAAAAATTCATTTCGGGAACTTTTTGACTGTACTTCGTATCTCCAGTAGCCCAGCTTGTCATCAAAACAACTGATGAACGAGATCGATGTGTAGATTGGCAACGCACACACCCAGTTTAATTTGATTACAAATGCATACGCAAATCATTCGATAGTACCTTCACTAAAATTAATTGATAAGACCTTTAATTTATGAAGATTGTAAATGCATAAAGGGAGTAAAGAATCGATACATATAAGCAATAGAAACATGGTGGTGGAATTCCCGGATAAAATCGGAAACAGTCGCATTCATCACAAATTGAAACTGATTGATTTTACTGTATTATCAATAGAAAAATACCACCGTTGCAGCAGACCTGCATACTCAGCGAATTTCAAATGCAAAACAATATATTTTAATCTAACATAGCGAGATTTGACATGTTTTTGTAAGCTCCATAAGATTAACTTGGGGAATGAGTATGCAGGTTTGCTGCTACAGGTATGATTAAACTGGTTGGTTTTAATTCAATGTTTAGTAGATCTGAACTAGAAGAAGCCATTTACCAAGTTTTATTAAGATATGTTGAGAAATAAACGAGATATAGAATTTTACTTGTTTCCCATAAGGTTAACATTGGGACAACGTACTGTGCTTACCACTTTCAATATCTGGGTAACCAATGGACGTAGAGCAATGATTCAAAATAGTAAATTGTTTTTTTTGAGCTGAATTCAATGGTGCCAAACCAATTTGATAAATTTTATTTTTCTATATAACAAGCTCAAAAAACCCATTTTTGAGGGGGTTTATCCCCCTTTACCCCCCCTTCCGGTGGTCCGATCGGGCTGTTTCACGAACTCGTCCAATCGATTACCACTTTACATGTCTGTACCAAATTTCATCAAGATCGGACCATTTTTACGGCCGCTATCGTGCTAACAGACACACACACACACACACACACACACATATATATATATATATATATATATATATATATATATATATATATATATATAGATAAAAATTCGAACGAATGGTGTTTTTTGCTTCTGGGGGTTGCAAAACGAAAAGTTATCATGGTCTGGGACTTAGGTCTTACCATGAGACCTACGGTAATAGCTTCTTCCCTATAGGGGAAATTCGCTAAAAATGTGACTTTTTTGTCTTCTTTCATGTAGTTTCAAATGATTTCATTAATTTTGTGTTACATACTGTTAAGTTTTTTAGTCAATACTGTATTTCATTTCTTAATCGATAAAAAAACAGGTGACGAATTTAACTCATAGTTTGACAGTCAAATTATATTGCTATCGTGTATTTGATTATAAAGTATTTGGAACGCAAAAATACGTCGGTGTAAGATGTAATACAGGATGTAATAGCAGTAGGTAGGATGTTTTGGAGTAGAAGGAGGGGGAAGGGGAGTGTTTTGTGTGAGGGCAGATGAAGAGTTGTTTACTCGTAGCCATGGTCACCCACACGTAATTTGATAAATCTCATATCAATGTGGGTAGTGCATGTGGAAAATGTAATTACAAGTAAATTATTAAACTTAATTCTTGATGATGATTGATATTCATGAATGTTATAATGGTTTATTTTAGTAAAGCTAGCTAAGTAAATAAAATAAATGAAAGGGAAAATATTATAAGGACAAATTAATTGTAGATGTTTGAAAATAATATTATATTAATATATTATGTATTACAAGAGAAGGAAAAGAGGAAAAAACCATTTTATCTGATAATTTAGTAATTTATTTATTTATTTATTTATTCATTCTATAAACTGAACATTCTAAAGGTTGTTAAAGAGTATTGTGAATAAAATACTTTAATAAAATAAAGTATTAAAAAATTAATAATCCTAATGATTTTTGATTTATTTACATTCCAATTCGGCTATTGAATCAGAACTTTTTCGAATTCCCTAATTTTTACGTGATTATATAAACTATCAAGGTTATGTAAATCAATACAAAATTTTTCTATTAATTTATGCTCTTTTATATTTCATTCAGTACGTTCTCTTTAAATGCGTGAATATAAAATTTGCAAATGTGTAATCATCATTTTATAAGCTTATTGTGTTGGAGGATGCCTCAACAGAACGTATCAAATTCAGTGCCTGTGAAGCCTTAAATAAAGCACAATTAAACAAAAAAATATTTAATTTTCAAATCTTAGTGGTTTAAATAAGTAATTCGTTGTAAACGTAATGTTGGTTAGGTTGTACCTTGATTATTTATTATATTACATTGATTTTTACAATATGTGGCATGACGATTTGTATTTTTTTCAATCGGTAATAGATTATTATCCGATTGTTTGCTCAATATTATTATAAATTTTTTTTTCATAAGAAACTACTCTTTGCGGTCAGTCTAAAACTGACTGAAATCGTTATTTTTACGAAACAGTAAGAATAATTTGTTTACAAAAATTCGTTCTGTACAAATGAGAAAGGATATTATTTTTGACAAAATAACGAGAAGTAATGACTTATATGTAGGTTGAGTCGAAAAAAGAGGTAAAAAACAAATGGTCTGTTATTTAAAAGGTTTCAGATAATGTAGACAGTTTTAGATATACCCAAATATCAAAACGGAAGAATAGTAAATCAGATAAAAAACCAAATAAAACTGTCACATAACTATACGATATAATATTTACTTTTACAACTTTGCCATGACTTACTTGTGCAGCTACCAATTTCCTCAGGAAGTTTACTTTTCCCTGAACATGAAACAGTGGCCGATAGAAACAATTTATATGGTAATTTCCTATGTATACTGTTTTCATTGTTCAAAACGGTTAACAAAACTGTCAGAGACTGATTTAAAGCTAGGCATTAATGTAAATTGAAGGTAACATACTAAATTGAGGAAAAAATTCAATTAACTTTGTAAAACTTGGAATTTTTCATACTATTTTGGCTTACATAAAACATAGCGTAAACCTCATTAAAAATTCCAGTACTAATCTTTTGGCACGTGGATTTCCATGTATCATTTACCATCAGAGGAAAATGTCTTATAAATAATTCCTCAAAAACATGGTTTAAGATTCCTGTAGCATTAGAATTCCAAGGTGTATTTATTTTACTGTTCAAAAGGTTCATTCAGTTTATACTTAAAATAGAGTGAACTGTATTGAATTATCCAAAAAATAAACATAAACAATATCAACTTAAGTAAGCAAAATGTAAAAAATATCCTCATATTTCGTCTTTTCTTTTGTAAAAAATCCGGTTTTGCATAGCCCGTTACACATTTTTAACACTCCTTATGACCATACCTATATATAAAACAAGCTTTTCGACATTATGCTTCGATGTTTAGTTTTTTTTGTTCACTTGTATCAAAATTGACCCAACATTTACAATATATATTTAAAACTAAAAAATAGTAAAAAACTAACTCACAATTAAAAAAACATAAAAATATAAACAAAAATAAATAAAGTTTTAAATGTACCAAATCTGTTATTTTTTTTCTCTCTCTCCCTCTCTCCCCCCCCCTAGTACAAAAAATCAAACTTCTCTGGAAATAGAATCCTTCATTAAAGTAATTGATTTGGCTGAATATTTTTCCGACAACAAACTTTCTCTCAATGCAGAAAAGACCAATTATTTGTATTTTCAAACTAAACAAAGACATCCCACAAAATATCCCCACTTAGCAGTCGGGGATACCTTTCTGACAGGCCTGAGTTCTTCCAAAGTTCTTGGGGTGATTGTGGACGATAGTCTGAGTTGGAATGAACATGTTACAGTACGGTGTCTTGGCGTGGGGCGGGGTCTCTGCCGCGGCACTGGAGCCGCTAGCCGTATCACAGAGGTCCCTCATCAAAATTATACTAAAGAAACCACCGAGATATCCAACTCTTCAACTTTTTTCAGAATTTAGAGTTGTGAATATTAGGCAGCTTTACATCAAATCACTTCTCATATTTATCAAGACCAACAAAGAGGAAATTTTTACCAACATTTGTCATAATTATCCAACTAGAAATAGGCTACATTTTGGTTATAACGCTCCTCGTTCCACATTCAGCTCTGTACAAAATTCTCCACTCTATATTGCACATATTCTTTATCGTAACTTGCCTCCTGAAATCATTAATGCTGAGGGGGGCAGTGTTTCGCAGTACAAAAGGAAAATAGGCGAGTGGCTCCTTCGCGCTGGGTGGGCTGCTGCTGAGACATTGATTCGGTCGCCGTACACTTGAACCTTGTCAATTAATCTTGTAAACCATTTTCTAGTGCCTAGTATGACTGCATGGTGACAGGCATGCCATGTGTATGTGGGTGTTTTGGTCACTAGCTTTTAGGATTAATCTTATGTTTAACCTAGTTTGTTTCATTTTTTAATTTTGCTATGTTTTCGTTTTTTTAGTAACGTTTATATTTAAATTAAACAGTGAAACTAGTTTTGTGTAAAGTGTTTATTGCGGATTTCAATGTCCAATCGACAAAACAAACTGCTGAACTGAACTCTTCTTCCGCGCACAGACCTATAGTCTATGCGGAAGAATACATTCCATGTTATATTTATTATGTTTTGTTCACGTATATTTTTCTGGAATAAATGCTTTTGAATTTGAATTTTGAATTTGTTAAACATCTTTGCACTAAGCTCTCGGCAGGTCTGTTTGTCCTCAGACAAATCTCCATTTTTGCCAACTTTTTTCTCTCTAAATAAGTGTACCATAGCCTAATTGAATCTCACATAAATTATTCAATAATACTATGGGGAATGTCATCCAGAACTTAGATTCAGTTTTTTAAATTTAAAAGAGAGCCATCAGGTATATCCTCAGACTAAAACGTAGAGATCATTGTACAGACGCCTTTAAAGAATAAATGATTATGACTGTTCCATGCCTTTTCATTTTTGAGACTATTATGTATGTTAAGTTAGGATATAAAATCAACTTTTTCTGGATCCACCCCATTCATACAACTCTAGATTTAGAAACAATAGAACTGCTGTAACACAAAATTAGTCACTGTTTGAGAGAAACCTAGCTTCATTGGACTGAAATTTTTCCAAAACCTGCCAGTAGATATTAAGTAAATTCAACAAACTAACAAATTCAAACTTGCTCTGAAGCAGATTTTAATTTCAAACTGTTTTTACACCATTGAAGATTTTCTACCTGATTACGTGACCTAGTCCTGATCCATTTCATTATGGAACCTAGCCTAAACCTTAACCTAAATCCAAACCAAACCAAGAGAAGTCATGTAGCCCAAGATTATACTTTAATCGAATGACGGATTCCATGCCTCAGCGAGGTCAACGGAATGACGACGAAGGTAACAGGTAGCAGGTACAGCACTCAGTATAAACAGTAGCATCTGCACACAGTGTAAACATGCTCATATGTCACCGGTGACAGGTAAACTGCACCGACACTATTGTCTTTGGTTTAATTATGCTTGTCTGTCATGTCAAAGGTTATGCTATTTCAAGCCCAATAATGTTCGGTACTTTACAGACGATGCAGGTACAGTAAAATGTACACTAATTGTATTATATAACGTTTTGTTCAAAGTAGTAATAATTTTGTTTGTGTAAACAGTTTTCAAATATACTGTAATTTATTAAAATATAAAAACTAAATCAGACACCTTGCCAGTTGAGATTTACATCCTGAATCAAAGTTAAACCTGTATAGCCAAAGTATGCAGAACATTAATCATTGGTTTATGTGAACTGGTTATTCAAAGTCAAAGTGCTGAAGCGAATACTTGAAATAATTTAACGGTCTTATTCAACAAGTCCTTCTAAGCAGCTTCGCAAAGCAGCTTGAGTATTTTGGTAATTCTTGCATACTCTTAAGCCTAAACGGCGTTCTCTTATGAATAATCTTAATTTTAGCTTTCAATTAGAATGTAATTTTATATTTTATGTGACATTTATTCTAAACTAAAATAATATATTCCTAAGTAATGCCTTACTTAGGCATTACCTAGGAATATATTATTTTGGTGTAGTAAATAACTGTAAATGTTATTTTCATTGAAATATAGTGGATTTACATACAAAATTTCTCATAACGCTTGAAAATATATTTACACTTATATTGTATTCACATCAAAGACGTTAAATATATAAAAGTGGTCAAAAAGATCTAATAGAGCCAAACACCAGTTAGAAAGTAGGAATAACATAGGAAGTATAAAAGAAAATCTCAAGATATTAAAATAAAGTAGAATGGGAAAGGTAATGAACGCTCGGAAATATACTATACAGGGTGAGTTTTAATTGTCCCCCCCTTACTTTTTTTACATTTCTAAAAATAACCATCCCAGACCCCACCCAAACATTATTGGGTAGTAAGTACCTCGTTTTGAAGGGGTACTCATTTTCGGCCGCCATCTTGGATCTGCCATATTGGATCCAAAATAATTTTTTCAAATGTAAAAGTGGTGTTGTGACCAATCATTTCGAGCTAATTTTTTCACTGATTACAATGCCGCAATCCGTTTTTTAATATCTCGATTCGTTCTCAAGATATGAGTACTTTTAATTTATTTTTGTTCAACCAATTTTAACATTACAAATTGATAAAATAGGCCCATAACCACAAAATAATGCTAGATAGTGACGAATAACCGCTATCAGTCATTGTTGAATGATTTACACTTAACCTTCACCATTGTAATTATTTTGGCCGCCATCTTGGATCCGCCATTTTGAAATGAGGTAAGTTATTTCAAATATGAAGTTGGTGTTGTGACCCATCATTTCAAACTAGTCTTTTGCGCCGAATTCAATGCCGCAACCCGTTTTTAGCTATAAATTTTAGTTTTTGAAAAAATCATATTTTTAAGATTTTTATTAGAAATTAGTCAATATCTTGAAAACTAAACACGATGATTAAAAACGGGTTGCGGCATTGAATTCGGCGCAAAAAAATTAGTTTCATATGATGGGTCACAACACCAACTTCATTTGGAATAACTTACCTCATTTCAAAATGGCGGATCCAAGATGGTGGCCACAAAAATTACATTGGTGAAAGTTAAGTGTAAAACGCTCAACAATGACTGATGGTGGTTATTCGTCACTATCTAGCATTATTGTGGTTATGGGCCTATTTTATCAATTCGTAATGTTAAAATTGGTTGAAAATAAATAAATTAAAAGTACTCATATCTTGAGTACGAATCGAGATATTAAAAAACGGACTGCGGCATTGTATTCAGTGAAAAAATGTAGCTTGAAATAATGGGTCACAACACCACTTTAACATTTGAAAAAATTATTTCGGATCCAATATGGCGGATCCAAGATGACGGCGGAAAGTGAGTACCCCCTCGAGGTACTTACTACCCAATAATGTTTGGGTGGGTCTGGGATAGTTATTCTTAAAAATGTAAAAAAGTAAGGGGGGGACAATTAAAGCTCACCCTGTATAGGCTATTTGTCAAAGACCACTCACCTATCATCACACAGCCAAAACTACTTGACCTAAAAACTTGAAACTTTGCATGAACGTTCCTCTCAGGGCATAGGCATCCACTAAGAACGGATTTTTAAAAATTCCCTCAGGGCTCCGCCCTATGATACATCAAAGTTTCAATGTTAAAGTATAGGGAGCTCATGTAGTTGTCATGGCAACCTAACATTAAAACATGATTCCAAGGACGTTGCGACTTTAGGCATTCCTTGACTTTATCCATTCCACAACACAAAACCACATTTTTCGAAAAACAGACATTTTTTAACATAGTAAAACTTTTCAATTCCCTCCCAAATTTTATGAAAGCAGAATCAATCGAGGTCAGGTTCAAAAGAAAGTTACGGTATTTTTTAGTATCTAAGGAATATTACAGTGTTCAGGATTATCTTTCTGATAATTAAGAGAAATTTATTTTTGTGCTATATGAATGAGTGTACATTGAATCATAAATGTACACTGTATCTATAATTATTTCTGTACAATTGTTTGTTTGACGTTTGTCAATGCTTGTAGAAGTTAATGACAATAATGTATTCTTGATTCTTGATTCTTGAGTTTTTTCTTTTTTCAACGCGGATAAATCCGCGTTGATCAGCTAGTAATTATGTATATTTAAAGAAAAATTTAAACATAGAGACAAAAGAGCAAGTGAAATTCGATTCTGGTCGTGCCAGTGTCCGACGGAACTTCCAGCAGCCAATAGGATAAAAGGACGGACGCCATTGTCAATTTACAAGTCTTTCAATGGGACTGATGATTATTTTTTATGAACCAGTGAATTAAACAAAACGAAACGTGCTAATCAAGAAAATATTTATTAAAACATTCATTATAAGATTCAAAGAACACGTTCTGTTGAACTATTTTGATGGAACAATTAGACCACACAACGATCTTCATATGCACGATAAATCCCTATATGGAAGGTGAAAGGTAATTTTTTTCGTAAATTGAGTAAAACGGCGAAGAAGTAACGTCATAAAATATTTTATGGACACGCAATATTCCAAACAAAAAGGCATGGAAACATAAAGTCCATTAATTTGACAAAATAATTAACATTAGATGACAAATCCAGCCAAACCAATGAATATGTAGTCTACCACATGTTCCTTGATAGTCTAATATCAAAATGTTATTGTTACATTAATGATATCCTCTAGTTATGTAGCCGATTTCCGAGTTCTTGGGCGTCGTCGTTAAAGCACATGCACGTATAATAAAAAAATTTGGATTATATGGTATTAGCGAATTTCCTTAAAGGAATAAGCTATTACGGTAGTACTCATGGTAAGACCTAAGTCCGAGACCATGTTAACTTTTAATTTTGGGGTCCCCAGAAGCAAAAAAGAAGCAAGTAGTGCAATAGTGGGGCTTCTGGGCCAAAACGCATTAATCAAAAGTGACAGCTACATCCGGTCTGGTGACGTCAGAGGCTGTGACGTAGCTGTGACGTGTATGGTGGGCATTTAAAGTTTAAATGCCCGGCTGTGCTGGGTATTTAAACTTTAAATGTCCGGAAATGGGTCAAGGTCAGGTGAGGATGTTTTTAAAAAGATCTTGCATTTTCGGAAGATCCGAAAATGCAAGATATATTTTTTATTTTACATTAAGGTTGAAAAGTTTGCTCCCAAATTTGAAAAGTAAGTTGTTGTCGGTGGTGAAATTTCTTGCTTATTTTCATTCTTTTTGTTGTTGTTGTAAGTTGGCAAAAATACATTCTTTTCGTTTTGATTGTTTGTTGCATAAAGTTCCAAAGATAAACCGAACCCAGTGGTTATAAGTTGTTTTAGTTCTTCACTAAGTTGTAGTGAATCCCGCGAATGTTGAGAGACATGACTAGAGTTGTTAACTCGACGAGAGGTGTAGCAGGAATGACTATTGCAAAGCCGGTGCTGCGGGTACCTCCGATGGTAGTGGGGGTAGTGGTGGGGGTAATGACAAGTGTTTGTTAAATCACTTTGAATTTAATCGTTGCCACAGTAGACCGAGCCGATGTTGCAATTCTTCTAGTTTATCCAACCGGTACTTTTGATATGTTTTGCAACTACATTTACAGTAGCAGAAAGAATTACATTTTGTACAAGCTTTTCCGTCAACTTGATCTTCAGGTATTTTAAAACATTTTTCTTTACAACAATAAGTTATAAGTGTTAGATTATTTCTTTTGGATGACATGTTGGTTGTAGCTTGTCTTAAACAGAACTGAGCCTCTCAACGTTAAAGTTTCGTATTTATATAAAGTATTCGAATAAAACAATCGATTAAAATAATCGAATAATACCATCGATTAAAAGTTCAAGGTCATCCGTTTGAGTTTTAAAAAATACAACATATCAGTATATAAAAACATATACTGATATGCAAAAACCAAGTTGTAAAGTAGTGAATTTCTTTCTTCCTCCGTTGTTGAATTTTTAGTCGAAACCAATTAATGATTACATTATTGCTTGCGCATCAGAACTAACAGTTGATGAAATTTCATTTACTTTTAGACTTGTAGTAGTTTCATTTGTAGTAGGTAATTGTTCGGAAGTTTGTTTAGATGTAGAAGAAACAGTATTATCTTGAAGCTCAGAGTCCATGTGTACTCGGGTGGAGAGCTGAAGCTTTAATGACGTATGGTACCCGCTGTCCTACCCCTTGTCAGCAGATGTTGGTGGTGGGCGGTCGTTAGGTTCATGCACCGAAATGTAGATAGAATCATAATTTTCTGGAGGATGTACTACAATTTGTTGTACAGAATCTGCATCAATAGTGAAACTTTGCGTTTCAATACAAAGTCCATCTTTGATAAAAGAAACATATAAAACAGAACTCATGTTTATTTAGATGTTTACTCTGCGAGTCCTACCTGTAAACTGATGTGTCGGTTGTAGTGCAGTGACCTTCCTCGAAATGACATGGACAGCACGGAACATCTGCCTTCCCCCACCACCATGAAAGACTCCTCGCAATATTTGGATATGTAGTGTTAGTCGTACTGTTGCTCTTGTTGAGTGAACATGTCGGTATTAAACAATCGTTCTTAACTTTTGGTTTTAAAATATTTGCAATAAAATATCGTTTTTAACACTTATTTAACTTTGTACAAGTTACAATATTTTAAAGATGCTACTTTCTTATATCACCTTGATACTTCTAAAAATATTTAGTTGCAGAAATGCAAGATAAACTACAGTTGCGATTAAATATAAACTTGGTTAAAGATATAAAATTGGTTTCTGTGTTATAACTTTTACATTGTTACTTAATTAACAAATGTTACCAAAGTTTTTTGTTCGTCTCATTATTCTGCATTATTGAAGTACCACACGATAGGGTTTGGAAACATATAAAATAAAATATAAGATGTAGAAAAATATTTTTTTTACGTTATAACTTTTATACCGTTGGTTTTATAAAAACATTTACTGAACCTTTATTGTATCTCTTTTAAATCTAAGTATTTTGAGTATCTGCATGATAGGGTTTGAAAAGATATAAAGTAAAATATAATGTAAAGAAAGATAATTTTTGAGTTTTTGTGTTATAACTTTTATACCGTTGGTTTTATTGAAAAATGTTACTCGACCTTTTTTGTTCGTCTTTTCATTCTGCGTATTTTGAATACCTACATGATAGGATTTGGAAACATATAAAGAAAAATATGATTTAAAAAGATTTTTTTTCAGTTTTTGAGCTATAACTTTTATACCTTTGGTTTTATCGAAAAATGTTACTGGACCTTTTTTGTTTGCCTTTTTATTCTGCGTAATTTGAGTACCCGCACGATAGATTTAGAGCATTTTTGTTATATCCACTGCCACCGTGTATGTCGACGCAGCTCAAAAGTTGAACGGCGACGATATCAAGTGGCCCCCCCCCATTTCGCAAAATTACTCTAAATCTATCGTGCGGGTACTCAAATTACGCAGAATAAAAAGATAAACACAAAAGGTTGAGTAACATTTTTCGATAAATCCAACGGTATAAAAGTTATAACGAAAAAACTAAAGTTTCAAGGTCATTTAAAACTTTTACAAAACCTATCGTGCGGGTTCTCAAATTACATGGAATTAAAAGACAAACAAAAAGGTCCTGTAACATTTTTCAATAAAACCAACGTTATGGAAGTTATAACGCAAAAATTAAAGAAAAATATATATTTTACATTATAAGTTTCCAAACCCTATTTTGTGAGTACTTAAATTATACAAAATTATGGGCAGAGTAGAATAGCTTAACATACCTCAACGTTCAACAGTTCAAATAGTAGATGAATCCAGTACATGTTTCGAAGTAATAACTCCATTACAAAAGGGTTTAAAAAAACGTTCATCCGGGTCGGAGTCGTCAGGACACAACAGCTAACACGCACAATACATATACACATTTAACACAGTACAAATATACAAACATTGCAGTAGACCAACTGTACCCGAGCCCTGGCAGGAAGCAGACTGGCGAAAATTATTTATCCAAAGCAGGGAATGAGCTGTTGAGTGTGTTAGCAGACGCAACAAGGTCAACCACTCGCATTGCCAACTGGTTACTAACGGAAGCGTGCGGGGTCACCAGGAATAGAAAGATGGCTTAGTGATAATGTAAAATATTTTTTTTTCAGTTGTTGCGTAATAACTTCTATACCGTTGGATATATAAAAAAATGTTATTGTACATTTTTGTTTGTCTTTTAATTCCACGTAATTTGAGTAACCGCACGATAGGTTTTGTAAAAGTTTGAAAATTACCTTAAAACTAAAGTTTTTGCGTTATAACTCCTATACCGTTGGTTTTATCGAAAAATTAAACTGGACCTTTTTTTGTTTGTCTTTTCATTCCCCGCAATTTGAGTACCCGCACAATAGGTTTAGAGTAATTTTGCAATTTTGCCCCCCCCCGACAATCCCCCCCCTTCCCCCCCTTCCACCCCTCCCCCCCCCCTCCCCCCCTCCCCCCCCCCCTCCCCCCCCCCTCCCCCCCCCTCACGACAACCCTCCCCCCCCTTTTACAAAATTGCTCCAAACCTATCATGCATATACTCAAATTATTCGGAATAAAAAGACGAACAAAACATGTCCAGTAACATTTTTTGATAAAACCAACGGTATACAAGTTATAACGCAAAAACTAAAAAAAAGTATTTTCCAACATTTTATATTTTACTTTATAAGTTTCCAACCCTTATTTTGTGAGTACTTAAATTATGAGACCAACAACAAGCTTCGGTAACATTTGTTATAAAATCAACATTATTTTGTAAGAAATTAACAATATTTTGTAGCCTGGACGTTTTTACTAAAACGTCCAGGTTACCTGGACGTTTTGTAACCTGGACGGTTTTAAATCTTAAGTTTTCGCGTCATAACTTCTACACCGTTGGTTTTATAGAAAAATGTTACTGAACATTTTTGTTTGTTTTTTTATTCCACGTAACTTGAGTAACCACATGATAGGTTTTGTAAAAGTTTTAAATGACCTTGAAACTTTAGTTTTTTCGTTATAACTTTTATACCGTTGGATTTATCGAAAAATGTTACTGGTCCTTTTGTGTTTGTCTTTTCATTCCGCGTAATTTGAGTACCCGCACAATAGGTTTAGAGTAATTTTGCGAAATGGGGGGCCCCCCACTTGATATCGTCGACGTTCAACTTTTGAGCTGCGTCGCCATACACGGTGGCAGTGGATATAACAAAAATGCTCTAAATCTATCGTGCGGGTACTCAAATTACTCAGAATAAAAAGGCAAACAAAAAAGGTCCAGTAACATTTTTCGATAAAACCAAAGGTATAAAAGTTATAGCTCAAAAACTGAAAAAAAATCTTTCAAATCATATTTTTCTTTATATGTTTCCAAATCCTATCATGTAGGTATTCAAAATACGCAGAATGAAAAGACAAACAAAAAGGTGTGGTAACATCTTCTAATAAAACCAACGGTTTAAAAGTTATAATGCAAAAACTAAAAAAGAAAAAATATTTTTTGTACATCCTATTTAACTTAATATGTTTCCAAACTTTATTATGTAAGTACTTAGAGTACATTACGCTAAATAATTAGACAAACAAAATTTTTCGGTAACATTTGTTATAAAATCAACAATATTTTGTAAAAGTTTGAAATGACTTTGAAAGTTTAGTTTTTGTGTTATAACTTCTGTACCGTTGGTTTTATCAAAAAATGTTAATGGACATTTTTGTTTGTCTTTTCATTCCATGTAATTTGAGTACCCGCATGATGGGTTTAGAGGAATTTTGCCCGTTATAGAAGTTATAACACGAAAACTAAAAAGTATTTTCCAACATTTTATAAGTTTCCAAGCCTTATTTTGTGGGTACTCAAATCATTCAAAATGACGAGACAACCAAAACGTTTGGTCCAAGGTCACCAGTGTCCAAGGCAACCAGTTGGCAATACAGGTGCTCACACCAGGTGGTCAACCAGCTGCCGCACCAGCCCGGCCCGGTATGCCAGCTGCCGTGACCTCGAGCCGAGTTGGGGTCCGGGATCTGCGCGTGTGGTTCGGCATCAGTTGCTCGCTAGACAGTGAGGTGGTAACATGTTCAGAAGGCGCCCTGAACATTTTATCATTTTTGCTGTTTGGTGAAAATATCTTGGTGTTATTTGTATAATAACATCTTGACGTAGGACTGATTAATTTTAAGGCATGGTAGTTGTTTGTGCTTGTAGATACCCTAGGGTTTGTAGTTTGTTTTTAACTTGCTGGTTTGGTAGTTAGTATTATTTTAAAATCTTTCTTTTACTTACAATATATTTCTGCCTGGAATGTTTAAATTTAAAGTAAAATTTTTGTTTTTAGGAATGTTATATGATATGTTTTTAATACCTTTCTATTCCAATTTCCTTTTTCCAACAAGCTTGTTGAGGGCATTCCCTCTCTTGTCTTGTACTCCTTTTTAGTTAGGGACACCTTTCAATTCCAATTTCCTTTCCTTTTTTCCTTCCATCTTTTGCATGGTAAAACCAATAATGGTAAAACCGGCTACCGCTTTTGTAGTGATTACGCTCACCAAAGCGGGTCACTTACAACCTCTATACGTGCTGGATGGGTAGTTCGCCTACCTCCGGAGTTTCGCTGGACCTCAGTTGTTCTGCGTCGCTAATGGCGAGACACTGGCTCCTTTAGTGTTAGGAAATAAAAAACATATTTGTATAACATTTTTCCTAAATTTAATTAAGCAACTTGCTATTTCAAAATAACATTTTTGTTTTAGCTTAGCGTTGTGCGCTTATGGTGAGGTGTGTGAGTTCGCTTACGTGATGATCACACTGTAATCATGATGTGCAGCGCTGGGCTGTCTAGCTATTTTTTTTAAACTAAATTTTATTTCTTTATTTTTTTATTTTTATTAATTCTTAAACTCTAGGCAGATTGTATTGTAAATTAGCTTTTCTTCTTTTAGGTTTCCGGGGGTGTACGGTTCTGTAAAACCGTACACCCCCATTTTCTTTTTAGTTATCGAATGACCTTGACCTACTTATTTTCAAGGTCAACAAAAAGACTTAGCGAAAATTTCTAAGTCTCAAGGTCATTTTTGTAAAAGTTTAAATTACTTTGAAACTTTAGTTTTTGCGTTATAACTTTTATGCCATTATATTTATCGAAAAATGTTACTGGACCTTTTTTGTTTGTCTTTTCATTCCTTGTAATTTGAGTACCTGCACAATAGGTTTTGAGTCATTTTGCAACCCCCCCCCCTTTTACAAAATTGCTCCAAACCTATCATGCATATACTCAAATTATTCGGAATAAAAAGACGAACAAAACATGTCCACTAACATTTTTTGATAAAACCAACTGTATACTAGATATAACGCAAAAACTAAAAAAAAGTATTTTCCAACATTTTATATTTTACTTTATAAGTTTCCAACCCTTATTTTGTGAGTACTTAAATTATGAGACCAACAACAAGCTTCGGTAACATTTGTTATAAAATCAACATTATTTTGTAAGAAATTAACAATATTTTGTAGCCTGGACGTTTTTACTAAAACGTCCAGGTTACCTGGACGTTTTGTAACCTGGACGGTTTTAAATCTTAAGTTTTCGCGTTATAACTTCTACACCGTTGGTTTTATAGAAAAATGTTACTGAACATTTTTGTTTGTTTTTTTATTCCATGTAACTTGAGTAATTTATTCCAGTAATCTTGATTACACACATGATAGGTGATTGTAAGTTAAATGACCTTGAAACTTTAGTTTTTTGCTTATTAACATTTATACACGTTGGATTTATCGAAAAGTATGCACTACCCTTTGGTTTGTCTTGCATTCTAGCGTAATTGAGTACCCGCCCATCATAGGTTTCGAGTATTTATGCCCAACCCCCTCCCTCCCCCGCCCCCCCTCACCCCCCTCCCCCCTTCTCCCCCTTCCACCCCCCCCCTCCCCCCCATCCCCCCCCCTCCCCCTCTCCCGACAACCCCCCCCCTTTTACAAAATTGCTCCAAACCTATCATGCATATACTCAAATTATTCGGAATAAAAAGACGAACAAAACATGTCCAGTAACATTTTTTGATAAAACCAACGGTATACAAGTTATAACGCAAAAACGAAAAAAAAGTATTTTCCAACATTTTATATTTTACTTTATAAGTTTCCAACCCTTATTTTGTGAGTACTTAAATTATGAGACCAACAACAAGCTTCGGTAACATTTGTTATAAAATCAACATTATTTTGTAAGAAATTAACAATATTTTGTAGCCTGGACGTTTTTACTAAAACGTCCAGGTTACCTGGACGTTTTGAAACCTGGGCGGTTTTAAATCTTAAGTTTTCGCGTTATAACTTCTACACCGTTGGTTTTATAGAAAAATGTTACTGAACATTTTTGTTTGTTTTTTTTTATTCCACGTAACTTGAGTAACCACATGATAGGTTTTGTAAAAGTTTTAAATGACCTTGAAACTTTAGTTTTTTCGTTATAACTTTTATACCGTTGGATTTATCGAAAAATGTTACTGGACCTTTTGTGTTTGTCTTTTCATTCCTTGTAATTTGAGTACCTGCACAATAGGTTTTGAGTCATTTTGCAACACCCCCCCCCTTTTACAAAATTGCTCCAAACCTATCATGCATATACTCAAATTATTCGGAATAAAAAGACGAACAAAACATGTCCAATAACATTTTTCGATAAAACCAACGGTATACAAGTTATAACGCAAAAACTAAAAAAAAGTATTTTCCAACATTTTATATTTTACTTTATAAGTTTCCAACCCTTATTTTGTGAGTACTTAAATTATGAGACCAACAACAAGCTTCGGTAACATTTGTTATAAAATCATCATTATTTTGTAAGAAATTAACAATATTTTGTAGCCTGGACGTTTTGTAACCTGGGCGGTTTTAAATCTTAAGTTTTCGCGTTATAACTTCTACACCGTTGGTTTTATAGAAAAATGTTACTGAACATTTTTGTTTGTTTTTTTTATTCCACGTAACTTGAGTAACCACATGATAGGTTTTGTAAAAGTTTTAAATGACCTTGAAACTTTAGTTTTTTCGTTATAACTTTTATACCGTTGGATTTATCGAAAAATGTTACTGGACCTTTTGTGTTTGTCTTTTCATTCCGCGTAATTTGAGTACCCGCACAATAGGTTTAGAGTAAGTTTGCGAAATGGGGGGCCCCCCACTTGATATCGTCGCCGTTCAACTTTTAAGCTGCGTCGCCATACACGGTGGCAGTGGATATAACAAAAATGCTCTAAATCTATCGTGCGGGTACTCAAATTACGCAGAATAAAAAGGCAAACAAAAAAGGTCCAGTAACATTTTTCGATAAAACCAAAGGTATAGAAGTTATAGCTCAAAAACTGAAAAAAAATCTTTTAAATCATATTTTTCTTTATATTTTTCCAAATCCTATCATGTAGGTATTTAAAATACGCAGAATGAAAAGACAAACAAAAAGGTTTGGTAACATCATTTAATAAAATGTTTATATTTAATTGCAAGTGTAGTTTATTTTGCATTTATTCAACTAGATATTTTTAAAATAATTTGAATACCCACATGATAGGGTTCGGAACAATTTACATAAAAATGACCTTGAGACTTAGAAATTTTCGCTAACTCTTTTGGTTGACCTTGAAAATAATTAGGTCAAGGTCATTCATTAATTAAAAAGAAAATGGGGGTGTATGGTTTTACAGAACCGTACACCCCCGGAAACCTAAAAGAAGAAAAGCTAATTTACAATACAACCTGCCTAGAGTTGATCAATTAATAAAAGAAATTAAGTTAAAAGAAATAATAAATAAAAAGTAAAAGATAAGTAAAAAAAAAGCTAAACAGCCCAGCGCTGCACATCATGATTACGGTGTGATCATCACGTAAGCGAACTCACACACCTCATCATAAGCGCACAACGCTAAGCTAAAACAAAAAAATGTTATTCTGAAATAGCACGTTGCTTAATTAAATTTTGGAAAAATGTTACACAAATATGTTTTTATTTCCTAACACTAAAGGAGCCAGTGACTCGCCATTAGCGACGCAGTACAGCTGAGGTCTAGCGAAACTCCGGAGGTAGGCGAACTACCCATCCAGCACGTATAGAGGTTGTAAGTGACCCGCTTTGGTAAGCGTAATCACTACAAAAGCGGTAGCCGGTTTTACCATTATTGGTTTTACCGTGCAAAAGATGGAAGGAAAAAAGGAAAGGAAATTGGAATTGAAAGGTGTCCCTAATTAAAAAGGAGTACAAGACAAGAGAGGGAATGCCCTCAACAAGCTTGTTGGAAAAAGGAAATTGGAATAGAAAGGTATTAAAAACATATCATATAACATTCTTAAAAACAAAAATATTACTTTAAATTTAAACATTCCAGGCAGAAATATATTGTAAGTAAAAGAAAGATTTTAAAATAATACTAACTACCAAACCAGCAAATTAAAAACAAACTACAAACCCTAGGGTATCTACAAGCACAAACAACTACCATGCCTTAAAATTAATCAGTCCTACGTCAAGATGTTATTATACAAATAACACCAAGATATTTTCACTAAACAGTAAAAATGATAAAATGTTCAGGGCGCCTTCTGAACATGTTACCACCTCACTGTCTAATGAGCAACTGATGTCGAAGCACAAGCGCAGACCCCGGACCCGAACTCGGTTCGAGGTCATCCCCCCTCCCAAACCACAGGAGCCTTGCAGCGAGTTTGGTTTGCATCATTCTTTCGCCAGTGTTCCAACAGGCGACAACACTTCTTTCTTTATTTTACTTTACATGGGACTTGTAAAATTTTAAGTGTTAAAACTTCCTAATAATTAATCCTTCTGGACTTAGAAAATTTTTTCAAACATTTGCTCCAACATTTATTTTACAATGTCAAGTTTCTTTTTTCCTGCGAGTTTGGTTTCCATCATTCTTTCGCCACTATTCCAACAGGCAACAACACTTCTTTCTTTTTTTACTTTACATGGGACTTGCAAAATTTTAAGTGTTAAAACCTCCCAATAATTAATCCTTTTAGACTTAGAAAAATTTTCAAACATTTGCTTCAACATTTATTTTACAATATTAAGTTTCTTTTATGCTGCGAGTTTGGTTTCCATCTTTCTTTCGCCACTGTTTCAACAGGCAACAACACTTCTTTTTATTTTACTTTACATTGGACTTGTAAAAGGTTTAAGTGTTAAAACTTCTCAATAATTAATATTTTAGGACTTAGAAAATTTTTTAAACCCATCATTCTTTTGTTACTGTTCCAACAAGCAATAACATTTCTTTATTTTACTTTACATTGGACTTGTAAAAATTTTAATCGTTAAAACTTCCCCTTAATTAATATTTTAGGACTTAGAAAGTTTTTCAAACATTTGCTTCAACATTCACTTTACAACGAGATTTTTTTAAACTTGCATTATTTGACCTTGACATTTAGATTTCTTTTGAAACTTACATTGGATGGTCTTAATACTTAGGGGTTTTGAAATATAAAAACATTTAGCAGTTATTTACACTTTCTATGTTTAATACAGAAAAAGAGATTTTTTCTAAAAAAACTTGCATTATTTGATCTTGAAACTTGGATTTCTTTTTAAACTTTCATCGGATAATCTTAATACTTAGGGGTTTTTAAAATAAAAGAAATTTAACTGTTATTTACACTTTTTGTGATGGGGGAAAAGTGGTGGGGGTAATGCTATAAATAGGGGTAGTTTTAGAGTGGTTTTCATTATTACGGCAACTTTTGTGGAGAGCACACCTACGTCATGTATTACTGTATTAGTTGCGAAGAATCTTTTGAAGAGGAAATTTTACTACAAATACACATAGAAGTTTACCATAACAACGAAACAAACCAAGAAACAAACCAAGAAACAAATAACAATGCAGAAGAAGAATATTTGGAAGATTTAGATCAAATACTGGCTACCGTACAACAACAACTAAATTCAAGATCAAGTGTTATTCAATACGCACCCGGACCATCTTTGGATGTGGAATTATACGCCCGAGCCTTACCAGGTAGTGTAGTAACTCATTTTAAGATCGACAATGCTCAATTGCAACTCGCACAGTTTATTTCAAAAGCAAAAACATTAGTAACAGAAACATTGAACAATGAACTAAGAAGATTAAATTTTATAAAGTTTGGAATATTATTAGATACAGTATTTACAAATGTTCAGAATGAAACATCACCAAGAGGATTTTTAACTAAAAACAAAACCATCATGTTTGCATCAAATATAAGCTCAATTGTGGATGATTGTTTTGAAGAACTTTTAACAAAATTACAAGAACATGAAGGAAGAGGTTCTGGATGGAGTTTGTTAAGTATAACAAGCTTAGATGTAAGAGTTCATAAACATGGATATGGAATGAGAGGTAGTAGTCATATTGAATTGCCAAAGAAAATTCAAGACACCAAATCCTGTATTAATGTTCAAAATAAAGATGCTGAATGTTTCAAGTATGCAATGCTTGCAAAATATGTAATAAATCATGCGGAACGACCGAGTATAGCATACAATGAGGTTTACCATAAGTATAATTTTCAAGGCATGAGTTATCCTGTTTCAATTCAAGACATATCAAAATTTGAAAAGAAAAATCCTTTTGCATCTGTAAACATCTTTGGCTTAGATTCATCCAACAATGTTTACCCCTTACGTATAACACCCACCGAACGCAGAGATCATACTGATTTATTATTAATAACAAAAGGTGATATTTCACATTATGTATATATTAAAGATTTTGAAGCTCTAGTTTACAAACAGTTATCAAAACGTAAAGAAGGAAAAACCACTTGTAAAAGATGTTTCTATTTTGTAAACAAACCTTTGAGAAGAGGAGGTTCAGAATGGCTGACGGAACACCAAAGACTATGCAGTGGAAACTATGAAGTAAGAATTAAATTACCACACCCAAGAAGATCGCAAGTAAAATTTGACAAAGTTATCCAACAATACAGAATTCCCGTTGTAGTGTATGCAGATTTTGAATCTTCATTGCTTCCACTTGACCAAGAAGAAGGAGAGGAAAATACCAGCAGAACAAAGTATCAACTTCACAAACCAAACAGTTATTGTTTAATAGTAAAATCCACTTTATCTGAACAACATCTTCAAGAATATGGTTTGACATCTACACCGAAGATATATCGTGGAGAAGAAGCAGCTCGATACTTTGTTGATGATTTATATGACATCGCTGGGAAAGTGGAAGCAATGTATAGCAATGTGGTTCCTATGTCACCTATGACACCGGAAGAACTTTATCTTTATGATTCGGCAACAACATGCTATTTGTGTAATAATGAATTTACAGAAACTAAAATTAAAGTTCGCGACCATGACCATCTGACAGGAGCCTACAGAGGTGCAGCTTGCAACGGATGTAACATCAACTACAAACTACCATCTTTCATTCCAGTGGTTTTTCACAATCTTAGCGGATACGATGGACATTTTATTATTCCCGAATTAGCAAGAGACAACGGTGAAATAGACGTTTTGGCACAAACTATTGAAAAATTTATAAGCTTTTCAAAAAAGGTGGGCAAAATTAAACTTAGATTTGTTGATTCTTTTAGATTTATGCCTTCCAGTCTTATGAAACTTTCTGAAAATTTAAGAAGACAAAATTTAATAGAAACAAGCAAAATTGTACCTGCAGAAAAAATGGACTTGGTTCTTCGGAAAGGAGTTTTTCCGTATGATTACATCGATGGACTACATAAATTTCAAGAAACATCACTTCCTCCACCAGAAGCATTCAAAAGTAAACTTACCGATTCGGACATTTCACCTGAAGACTATCAACACGCATGCAGAGTTTGGGACGAATTAGAAATGAACACTCTGGGAGATTATTCTGACTTTTATGTAAAACTTGATGTGACCCTTCTATGCGATGTGATGGAAGAATTTAGAAACACTTGTTTTGAAGCCTACGGATTAGACCCTCTTCATTCTTATACTTCTCCAGGACTAGCTTGGCAAGCTATGCTAAAAGAAACAAAGTGCAACCTACAATTATTAACAGATATTGACATGGTGTTGATGATCGAATCGGGCGTTAGAGGTGGATTGACCCAAAGTGTTACTAGACATGTTAAAGCTAACAATAAATATCTTCCAGACTACGATGAAGAAAAACCATCAGTGTTCTTGGGATATTTTGATGCCAACAATTTATACGGATGGGCCATGTCTAATCCACTTCCTTTTGGAAACTTTGAATGGGTTAATCCAGACTCTATTGGTGATATTATGCAAATTTCAAAAGTCGGAGACACTGGATACATATTAGACTGTGATTTTGAATATCCAGAACACTTGCATGATCTTCATTACGATCTTCCGCTCCTTGCAAAAACAGAAGTTTCACCAATTGGCAAACATCCAAAATTAATGATGACTCTTGAAAATAAACAAAGATACGTAGCTCACTTTTGGGTTGTTCAACAAGCACTCCAATTGGGTTTACGTATAACCAAAATTCATAGAGTTTTAAAATTTTCCCAATCGTGCTGGTTAAAACCGTACATTGATTCAAACACCAGAAGAAGAGCAGCTGCAACATCAACATTTCAAAAGGACTTTTTTAAATTAATGAATAATGCGATATTTGGAAAAACATTGGAAAACAAAAGAAAACACAAAAATGTTAAATTAGTTACAGATCCCATAAAACTAGAAAAACTTGTACAAAAACCAAACTTTGGAACATCCGTTATCATCAATGAAAACCTTGTGGCAGTATCTATGAAGAAGACAAGCGTGATAATGGATCGTCCGTTGTACGTTGGAATGTCAATCTTGGATATTTCCAAAACTCACATGTATGATTTCCACTACAACAAAATGGTTGCCTTCTACGGTAGAGATAACATCGGAATCGCCTACATGGACACGGACGCTTTCATCTACTGGATTCTTACTGAAGATATGTATTTGGATCTTCGAACATTTGTTCACAAAAATGAATTTGATTTTAGTGACTATCCAAAAGATCATTTAAATTATGACAATGATCGGAACAAAAAGAAACTTGGAAAATTTAAAGATGAAGCAAATGGAATTTTACTGGAAGAACTTATTGCACTAATGTCAAAATTGTATTCACTACAATTGCATAAAGAAGAAAACAATGTTATTAAAAAAGCTAAGGGTGTAAAAAGTTTGTATCTTAAAAAGAATGTAAATTTCGAACACTACAAGAAATGCTTATTTGAAGAAACGACAATAACTGCAAAATTCAACACCATCATAAGTTTCAACCATCAACTGTACAGCGTAAAAGAAGTGAAAAAAGCACTCTGCTCCAATGATGACAAACGACACATTCTTCCAGACAAAATTCACACTCTACCATTCGGCCACTATTCTCTAAATCCTATTGATGAGTAAAAAAAAGAAAAAGGAAAAAAAAAGAATAAAAGAAAAAAAAGAAAAAAGGGGAAATCACAGCATGCTCGCTGTGATTTCCCCTTTTTTTTTAAATATGTTGAAATGACCTTGAACTATAAAAGCGGATGCAGAAAAAGAAACACTCAATACTAACTTGACTTTGTTAGTAAAATCATCATGACAGACTTAAAGGAAAAGATTGTTAATGAACTTCATAAACCTGCAAGAATAAAGTTTCCACGACGAAATACTGTTGTAAAAGGAATAAATGATTTATATCAAGCAGATTTAATTGAAATGCAACCGCATAGTAAAATAAATAAAGGATTTAAATACATACTTACGATTATTAATTGTTTTACTAAAGTTGCAGATGCTTTGCCATTAAAAGACAAAACTGGTAACAGCATAACAAAAGCTATGGAAGTAGCTATAAAAAGAGATAAAAATAAAATTAAACATTTACAAACTGATGATGGTAAAGAATTTTTTAATAAACCTTTTGCCTTGTTAATGAAAATATATAACATAAATCATTATTCCACAAATTCTGAGAAAAAGGCAGCTATAATTGAAAGATTTAATAGAACCTTAAAAGGTGCAATGTATGAAATGTTTTCGAAAAGAGGTTCTTACGTATGGGTTGATATCTTACCAAAATTAATAAGCGATTACAACAACAAGTTTCATAGAACTATCGGTATGGCACCTAACAAAGTGAATAAGAAAAACGCTAAACTAGTTTTACAACGAATTAAAAAGAATACACAGCCAAAAGCGGAACAAAGAAAACCAAGAAAATTTAATGTAAATGATAAAGTTCGAATTAGTAAATACAAAGGAGTGTTTAATAAAAAATACCTGCCCAATTGGACAAACGAAGTTTTTACAGTGTATAAAGTACAACCTACTGTACCGGAAACTTATATTTTAAAAGATAACAAAGGAAATTTGTTACAAGGCGGTTTTTACGGACATGAATTGTTAAAGTCAACAGTAGGCGATGTTTATCTTGTTGAAAAGGTGTTGCAAAGGAAAAAAGACCAAGTTAAAGTACGTTGGTTGGGGTTTGATAAAACTGAAGATTCGTGGATACCTATAAAAGATTTGATTTAGTTTTAAATCAACTTATTTACTCTTCTGCCTTTGAATAAGATGGAGATTGTTCACCATAAAGATAAATTTAATATTAATAACATTGATGATTTAACCGTAGATAACGTTAAAATCAACAATGGTAAACACGGCAGTTTATTTCCAAACACTGTACGATGTATAGTCAGCGGTCCTTCAAACTGTGGCAAAAAACTAACGTTGTGTTTAACTTAATTACAAACACAAAAGGATTGCGATTTAATAACCTATATATTTTTTCAAAGTCCTTACATCAACCAAAGTATCAATTGTTGGAAAAGATTCTGACTGATGTGCCTGATGTTAACTATTACAAATTTAATGCTAGTGACAGTGTTATGCAACCAGACCAGGCTAAGCCGTATTCTGTATTTGTATTTGATGATGTATCTAGTGAAAATCATGATACTATTAGAAACTATTTTGCCATGGGAAGACATAATAATATTGATAGCATATATATCGGACAAACATATAGCAAAATTCCGAAGCAACTAATTAGAGACAATGCAAATATTTTAGTTTTATTCAAACAAGACGATACAAACCTAAAACATATATACAACGATCATGTAAATGCTGATATGTCATTTGAAAAATTCAAAGAGCTTTGTGGAAAAGCTTGGGAGGAAAAATACGGATTTTTGGTAATTATGAAAGATAAAGCTATAACAGATGGTCGTTACCGCATAGGTTTTGATAAATTTGTTTTAATACATTAATTAACAACATTATCGTACAAGTCTCCATGGTGTAAACATGGTTAATCAGGAAAAGCTATTAAAAGAAATAAAATCACTTAGTGATTCTATTAGACATAAAAACAGAGCGTTAAGATTAGGAATAAGTGAAAGAGAGAAATTTCTGGAATCAACATTTAAACCTATTACTGAGCCATTAAAACAATTGGGGCAAAATGTTACACCTTCAACATTTAATTTTTCCGGAGATGCTATTTTACCCATTTCAAAATTTGAACAAAAAGAAGAATATGAAGGTGATACAAGTTTTACGCAACAAGGAGAAACAACTGAAGATGAAAGCGAACTAGGTGAAGAAACGGATGTTTTAACAGAAAAAGAAGGTCTTTCTACAAGCGAAGAACAACAAGAAGAAGAAGAGCCTATTAATCCATCCAACTTGAGCAAATTGGGCTCGGATATTGCGTATAAAGGGCCGCTTGCAAGACAATTTGTATTAAAAATGTTACATTCTGCACAACCAACTCGAAAGTATCATACTTTTGGTGCTAGAATAGAAGAAAATGGCCTAATGATTGGAGATAGCAAGCTTGATGTAGACGAACATGACAATATTATTATAAATAATAAACAATACAAAGGTACAAAAGGATTGTTTGAACTTATTTTTAAACCGAAACCTAATAAATATACTAAAAAGGATTTAAACATTTTTAAACAAATATTGGAGGATACAAATGCGCATAAGAAAAATTATTCTAAAAATTTCAATGTTTATAGAAATAAATCAGAAAAATATAAAACTATTATTGCTAAACTTTTCCCACCAAAAAGAAGGGCACCCATAAAAAGAAAATCATTATCTTCTGCTGAAATAAATATTTTACATAAAAGGAGAAAAACAAATCAATCAAGTTTATCAGGAAAAGGATTATTGAAAAAGTTGTATGATACTAATATAATATACTACAACGATATAAACAAATTGGTTGATAGAATGAAGTTGATATATGAAGCAAAACAAGCCGGACATAGCGGTTTAGAAAACGAATGGGTAGCTTTGGTCGGCGAATTGCGAAATCGAGGAGTAATTGCATAAAAATATGAGTATATAGAATACAAGCATAACCGATTAAACATTCAGTATAACCATGAGTGTGGATAAGTTTGGGCGGTATTCCGAAACTGGAAGCAAATCAGGATCTTATGGAAAAAGAGGTGGTTTACCACTAACATCCGATGGAGATTATGATATAAGTAACAAACGTTTAAAGTTTGTAAATGATCCAAAAGATGATAATGATGCAGTAAATTTCAAAACTTTAAAAAAAGAAACATTACCTAGCTTAAAGCTTCAAAATGAAGTGTATAACGCTAATTTTTATAGAATTGCAAATCTTCCAAAACCAATAGATAAGAATGATTCGGTAAATAAAGAATATTTAATGTGGTACATAAACCAAACCTTAAGATATGATCCTAAAAGTAATAATAAAGCATATGATGCAAAAGATCTTAGAATAGCCAATATAGCAGATCCTGTTAATGATCAAGATTCAGTTACCAAAAAGTATTTACATTCAGTCATACCTGAAAAAACAGATAAATTTTCCTTTTACAACTTTGTAATACACGATATTGGAGACCCTAAAGATATGAAAGATGCGGTAAACCTTCAATATGTTACAGATCATTGTATTACACATGATATTAAGTCAATTGATTGCAAAAATAAAGTGTTAACTAACGTTAAGGAGGGAACTGCAAAATCAGATGCAGCTACAATAAGTCAAATAATGAAATCAAAAAATAAAAAATGGGATGCTGATGCAAAAATAATTACTAATGTTAAAAAAGGGTCGGATGAAACTGATGTAGCAACAATTGGACAAGTTCCTGTATTACAAGAAGGCGGCCGACAAGCCTTTGATTGTAAAGGGAGACCACTAACCAATGTTGGAACAGGAATAGGAGACAGTGATGCAGTTACAGTAGAAGAATGGCGTAAAAGAAGCCTAAGAAAAGATAGGCATAAGGAATATTTTAATTGTGAATACTTGCGATTAAGCGCCTTAGATGATCCTCACAACTTTAATGATGCTGTTAATGTAAATTATATTGTAAGACTCTTAAGTGTAGTATTATATGATGTGTATAACACAATAAACCCTATAAAATCTGATCAAAAACTACATTGGGTTAAACAAAATGTTATGGAAAAATATTTTTTAAATAAGGAAACTAATAGTTTAAGATCTTCTAAAAATAATGATGAAGAAGATACAATCCTACCGCAAGGCTGGAGAACACTTTATTACCCATAAACATACTTATAAATAAACAATGTCAAAGGATAAGTGCATCATTCATTATAAAGCATTTATAAAATAAACAAGTATCGGCATTTCCTTTCACTATAAAAGACCATGTTGAAAGTTCAACGCATCAGTCATAATCGACACGTTATAAAGAGAGGAAGAGGAATAGCATCAACAGCACTTTCTCTTATTACTAAGCCGGTTGGAGCTATAGTTAATAAAGCTATCGATTTATTACCTGTAGAACTACATTTACCAGGAGGTTATCAATATTGTGGTCCTGGAACAAAATTGAAAAAAAGACTTGCTAGAGGAGATCTTGGAATAAATAAACTTGATCAAGCCTGCAAACAACATGATATAGCATATTCAAAGTTTGCAGATACTAAAAATAGATCACTAGCGGATAGAGCACTTGCTGAAAAAGCTTGGCAAAGAGTAACATCCAGTGACGCTAGTATCGGTGAAAAAGCAGCAGCTTTAACGGTATCAGCAGCAATGAAGGGTAAAACGATGTTTGGAGGTGGAAAGAAGAAAGGAGGTGGAAAAAGGAGGAGAAAACCTGCAAAGAAACGTGGAGGAAATATAAGAAGAAAACGACGATCCACCGCAGGTAAAAATAAAAAGAAACAAACAATATGGTCAATGATAAAAAAAGGAGGAGGATTATACCTAAGACCGTATCGTGTGTATTAAACAGAAAAAAACAATTACTAATTCCAAATAAAGAATTAACAGATAAAGAATTAATTACTTATGTTTCTTGTTTAAAAATTCCATTTTTTAGAGGAGTGTTTATGAAAGATGCATTACCTGTTAAAATTTGGAAAAATGAAACCGGAATAGTAAATTTAGATAATAGTAAAGGATCAGGCACTCATTGGGTATGTTATAAGAAACTAGGATCAACTATTTACTACTTTGATAGTTTTGGTAATCTCCCACCACCAAAAGAACTACAATATTACTTTAAAACAGCTAAAAATGTTCTATACAATTATAAAAGAGAGCAACCTGATGATACGGTAATCTGTGGACATTTATGTTTAGATTTTTTAACAAAAAGCGTTAGTCAACTTTAAGATGTCTTCCTATACAGTATCATTAACTGGAACTTCATCTACTTTGCGAAGTGTTCTTTTCCCTGCGTTACGTTTGGAAAAAGATAAATTATAGGAAGCCGCATTATTAGATATAACAACTTATAATTCTATTCCCAACGTTACTGAAAATGTTAATGACAAAATACATTATTACAAAACAAAAGATAAAAATACAAACAAATATTCAGATATACAAGTATTTAGTTTACCCACTGGAGCATATGAAATTGATGATATAAATGAAGCAATACAAAATCATATGGGAAAAGATAATATAACAATAAAAGGAAATAACAATACTATGAAAGCTGAAATTAAATGTAAATATTATATAGATTTTAGCAAAGAACATTCAATTGGTAGTTTATTAGGATTTCCTAAAACAACAAACATTTTAGAACCTAATATTAACCATTCAGGTACTAGAACTGTGACAATAATGAAAGTTAACAGTATAGATGTTACATGTAATATTATACATGGTTCTTATAGAGATGGTGAAAATACTCATATATTGCACACATTCTATCCAACAGTCGCTCCGGGTTTTAAAATTGTGGAAAAGCCACAAAACTTGGTGTACCTACCATTAAACACCAGTTTTATTTCAGACATTGTGGTGAACATACTAGATCAAGACGGAAATCATATTGATTTTAGAGACGAACCTATAACTATACGAATACATATAAAATCAACCGTATAACAATGGGGTTATCATTTAAAAAGAAAGAGCTGACTGGTAAACAAGTCAGTAGCACGTCAGCTATAGAAGGATTAACAAGTGATAACATTCGTTTTCTAGAAGAAATTGGATTAAAACTTATTAATAATGGAAATATTGGATATAGCGCAGGGTCCGACATTCGACGAAACCTTATGGGAAAAGGAATATCATACGCACAACCCTTACGCTTCGTCAAAATTAAACAATAATGATGAAATTAGAATTCCCATACAACAACAAGATATTTATACACTTCCATGTGAAAGTTATTTGTATATCGAAGGAAGAGTAACAAAAAGGGATGGAACCACTGCAAGTACTGTTCCGTTCATAAATAACCCCATGGCATATTTGTTTGATGAAATAAGATATGAAATTTCCGGAGTTACAGTAGATTCAACAAAAAAGGTGGGAATTACAAGTACATTAAAAGGATTAGCATCTTTAACACCGAGTGAAAAAAATATGCTGGCCGCCGCAGGATGGGTAGCACCCGATTCCAGTACAATCACTCCAAACACTTCAGGCAATTTTGACTTTTACATTCCTTTAAGATTACTTTTAGGCTTTGCCGAAGATTACCGAAAAATAATAATAAACGTAAAACAAGAATTAGTTATGTTAAGATCATCAAACGACAAAGATATTATTATGGCGCCTGATGGAACAACGGAAGCTACTTTAGAATGGAAAATGCAATTAGACAAGATTGTTTGGAGAGTACCGCATGTACGGTTAAACGATCAGAATAGAATTTCATTATTAAGAACTTTAAAATCAGATCGTGATATCGTAATACCATTTAGAAGTTGGGAGTTTCATGAATATCCGGTTTTACCGGAAACACAACGTCATACATGGACTGTAAAAACTTCTACTCATTTGGAAAAGGCAAGATATGTAATATTTGGATTACAAACAAAAAGAAGAAATGAAATAACTAAACATGCTGGTGAATTTGATCATTGCAAACTTACAAATTTTAAGGTGTTTCTAAACTCGCAATTCTTTCCATACGACAACTTCAACATAAACTTTACAAAAGACAGGTTTAGTGTTTTGTACGATATGTATGCAAGATTCCAAAATTCATATTATGGAAAAACAAACACACCTTTATTAACGCCAAACCAATTTAAATCTAACTATCCGATTGTTGTAGTTGATTGTTCCAAACAAAATGAATCTGTAAAATCTTCCAGTGTAGATATAAAAATAGAAATGGAATTTGAACAAAATGTACCCAAAGATACATCTGCTTATTGTTTAATTTTACATGATAAAATTGTTACATATACACCTTTAACCGGTATTGTAAAAGCAGTGTTGTAAAATGAAAAGAAAAAAAAAAATACCCCCCACCACTCGGCTATAAAAGCAGGAGCGGGAACGCAAATTGTTTAGTTGACTGTCTACAGTTGTATGGGTAACATCGTCTACAGCATTATAAACAAAATGAGTTCTTTATCAGTTGTACAAGGCGTTTCCGAAACAACACCTTTATTGGAAAATGATGATGATAAACATTTTGAAGAAAATGTTGTAAAAGAAATTGATGAGTTTTTAAAGTTTGGAAAACAAAATAAAAAGTTGGAAAATAATAAAACAAACGTAAGAAAGAAAAGAAAACTTGAAGAAAATATTCCACCAAACATTTTAACTGAAGTTTTCCTTCGCATCTTTTATCCTATTTCATCTTGCATGAGTAAAAGTGTGTCGATAGGATTGGTAAAATCATTAGACTACTCTCCCGCAGTAATACTAAGCCATGGTACAAAGATGGTTTTATTTTCAGAAAATGCTTGGGATTCCTTTTTAAAACATCTACATCTTATTGAATGTTATTTAGCGAACAGTTTCTTTGGAAGAAAAACTAACATTCGACTTTTGGATTGTGACAATGAAATTGACATTATTAAACATCGTGGCCAACAACAAGTAAGAATTAGAGACTCGACACAATTTGAAAATAAAATTCTACTAACACGTGAAGAATTCTACATTTTAAACTATGCAACATCACCTATTACCAGGTATATGAAACAATTAGTATTTTCAAGCTCTGTTATTAAGGAATATCTGGTAGATGCATGCGAAAAACAACCAGACAGCACTTTACAATACGGACCAATAGATACATCCATCTTTAATAGAATACCTCACGAAGTGGAAATGTGGAGGCAGTTAAGAAACTTTGAACCTTTTACTGAAGTTGCAACGGAAGCTACAGAAGAAGAAACCAATAACAACAATACAGAAGAAGAAACCAACAACAACAATAATACAGAAGAAGAAACTTTGCTAGGTTAAAACTACAATGTAATTTAACAAAAGAATAAGCCGTGGGGTAGGCCTACTGGGGACGGTGCCCACGTTAAACATACACCAACGCGCCTACAACTGTACGGCCTGGTTCATATATCTAACCTACCGTGGTGTGGAAAACAGTTGATCAGCAGACACCGTGATGAGCAGACAGGATAAAGAGATGGCAGCAAAACCTTGTGTTATTGAATTTCAAGCATTTCGTGGAAACGATGATAGATTTATCATAAAAGAATTGGTAATTTTAGATTTGCTCACACAAGTGGCGTACCCATTCTTATTTGAAGCACCATGTTCTATCCATGCACTAAAGTCAAAAGCTAAAATAACAAACAGATGGTTAACAAATAATTTTCATCATATCCATTGGTTTGAAGGTTTTCTACCGTACAATAAGGTACACAAGATTATGTTTTATTTTTGCAAACAATTTACGCATATATACACCAGAGGATTGGAAAAAAAGAATTGGATACGACAGTACACGAACAAAGAAGTTTTAAACATAAAAGTGGACAAAACCTTTCACTTTGATGTTAGAAATATTTGCGTTTTTACAATAGATCCGAAACACAACCAATCTCAATGCGCATTACAAAACGCATATCATTTGGCTGCTTACTTACAAGAAAAAGAAGAATGTGGTGGGGGTTACGAAGGTTATAAATACGAGGAAGCAACACACCCCGAGTATCACTCTAACTCCATACTCCGAACAGACAACATCTCCTGTGAAGGATGGCATCACAACAGTTTCTCCAATGTTTAGTTGAACAATTCAACTTGCATTCAAAATCAAATACTCTAATTATCAAGAAATGTTCAGAATTAAAAGAACAGAAACATTATATTGTTCATGAAATGAAGAAAATTGATACAACGCATGGAGACGCAGTCGTCGCATCTTTATCCGATGCACCATATACACCGGGTGATGAACCAAAGTTTCAAGTATATCTTCCAAAACGATTCGTCCAGTTGCTGCAAAATGAAGATCTGCGGGAAATTCAGCCAGGATCATTATATTTGGTGTCACACGGAATGAGCGGGAACAACTCTACGGAACTTACTCTGCACATCGCACAAAAATAACTTTGTAAATATTGTAAAAACATGTTTTTAATAAAAAGATAACAAAACAAAATATCAGTATATGTTATTTATATACTGATATGTTGTATTTTTTTAAAAACTCAAACGGATGACCTTGAACTTTTAATTGATAGTATTATTCGATTATTTTGATCGATAGTTTTATTCGATAGTTTTATTCGATAGTTTTATTCGATAGTTTTATTCGAATACTTTATATAAATACGAAACCTTAACGTTGAGAGGCTCAGTTCTGTTTAAGACAAGCTACAACCAACATGTCATCCAAAAGAAATAATGTACCACTTTTATCTTATTGTTGCAAAGAGAAATGTTTTAAAATACCTGAAGATCAAGTTGACGGAAAAGCTTGTACAAAATGTAATTCTTTCTGCTACTGTAAGTGTGGTTGCAAAACATATCAAAAGAACCGGTTGGATAAACTAGAAGAATTGCAACATCGACTCGGTCTATTGTGGCAACGATTAAATGCAAAGTGATTAAACAAGCGTCTACAATTTTTATCCCCACCACTACCCCCACCACTACCCCCACCACTACCCCCACTACTATCGGAGGTACCCGCAGCACCGGCTTTGCAATAGTCATTCCTGCTACACCTCTCGTCGAGTAAACAACTCTAGTCATGTCTCTCAACATTCGCGGGATTCACTACAACACTATCAATCTTACAACCTACAAGGATTTGGAAATTTTTAGTGAAGAACTAAAACAACTTATAACCACTGGGTTCGGTTTATCTTTGGAACTTTATGCAACAAACAATCAAAACGAAAAGAATGTATTTTTGCCAACTTACAACAACAACAAAAAGAATGAAAATAAGCAAGAAATTTCACCACCGACAACAACTTACTTTTCAAATTTGGGAGCAAACTTTTTAACCTTAATGTAAAATAAAAAAAAATATCTTGCATTTTCGGATCTTCCGAAAATGCAAGATCTTTTTAAAAACATCCTCACCTGACCTTGACCCATTTCCGGCCATTTAAAGTTTAAATACCCAGCACAGCCGGGCATTTAAACTTTAAATGCCCACCCTACACGTCACAGCTACGTCACAGCCTCTGACGTCACCAGACCGGATGTAGCTGTCACTTTTGATTAATGCGTTTTGGCCCAGAAGCCCCACTATTGCACTACTGAAGCATATATATATATATGTCTGTTAACACGATAGCGGCCGTAAATATGGTCTGATCTTAATGAAATTCGGTACAGACGTGTAAAGTGGTAATCACTCGGACGAGTTCGTGAACCAGCCCAATCGGACCACCGGAAGGGGGGGTAAAGGGGGATAAGCCCCCCAAAAATGGGTTTTTTGAGTTTTTCACATAGAAAAATAAAATTTATCAAATTTTTGTTGGCACCATTGAATTCAGCTAAAAAAAACAAACAATTTAGTATTTTGAATTACTACCCTATGTTCATTGGTTACCGAGATATTGAAAGTGGTAAACACAATACGTTGTCTCAATGTTAACCTTATGGGAAATAAGTAAAATTCTATATTTCGCTTATTTCTCAACATATCTTGATAAAACTTGGTAAATGGCTTCTTCTAGTTCAGATCTACTAAATATTAAATTAAAACCAGCCAGTTTTAACATACCTGTAGCAGCAAACCTTCATACTCATTCCCCAAGTTATTCTTATGGAGCTTACAAAAACATGTCAAATCTCGCTATGTTGGATTAAAATATGTTGTTTTGCATTTGAAATTCGCTGAGTATGCAGGTCTGCTGCAACGGGGGTATTTTATGTTTTACAATACGTTTAGCTGTCTTTATGGTAACAAAAATTGTTTTCAATAATTGTTCCTTCCACGGGCTGTTATAAGTTATTACATGTAATTACAGACAGTTCTCTTTCAAAATACATAGAATTTCATTTCAAAGTAATTCGGTCACAAATGAGTTAGATTGCTTTCATATTTTGTTTATTTGTTATATATTTAAAACATTACCTCATTCTGCAATTCCATAGCACTTATATTGAACTCATATAGTGCCACGAGTTTAGATAACAAATATTAAAGGAACTAAACAACTTGCAATAGTATATTGACCACTCCAATCATTAATTTGTTTTTCATTTATGTTTATAAATATAAAAAAGGTTTATTCTCTGCATGTCTCAGTGAAATGTTTAGTATATCTTTGTCGTTATTATTATTGTTATTTATTATAACTTTTAGTTGTGCATCATGTGGACTGAACAAGAAATTTGTGAAGTGTTTTGCTATCCATATGAACATTTATCTTAATGCTGCAATGTAATTGGCTTAAGCTGTTTTGTAGCATTAAATGAAAATAAAGAAATAAATATTCTTGCTGAAATTTAAAATTGCATAACATTCTGCACACACTGCTTGAAGTTAAGCAGTGAGGGAGGCATTGACCTTTGCCCCAACATTAGCCCAGTTGTGTTAGCTCCTGTTTATACAAATTTCTTCCTGTCTTGTAGTCTGATTCAACGTACAGTGGATTCAAATTCACATTAAGTGCTGTCAACTGGAATTACCAGTCATGCCGGTAGGCTCGCCTAATTCATTATCAGCGTTTTTGTGCAAATGCAAACACTTATAGTTGTATGATATGTTTTTTTTATATTTCAATTAGTAATTTATATTATGTAATTCCATTTAAAACCTGAAAACTTGCAGTAAGTTGATTTTGGCATAGTGGCTTACAGACAATTATATTTTTAAATATAACATAGAACTGTTTAGTAGACCAAAATGCAAAGTGGTTTATTACTAAATATTACTAGAAATATTTACTTTACGTTGCTTATTTATTTGGTCTTACCCACATTAGGTCTTAAAATAAATTTTGTTTTGGTATAAGCCTTAAATTAAAAGGTCATTTCATAAACTGCTATTTAAGTTTTATTTGGATAAAGGATATTATCATAGAAAAATAAACAGATTTCTATGATATAATAAATCCAAAAAAATTATTTTAAAATATATATCTTTAGCACTTTCGCCATTTTTACAAATAGCATTATAAATATTCAAAATAACAATTAATTATTATGAGTGCTATTAAAGAAATCTGATCAGAGCATTTTTAGGACCTGCATTATTAATGTTTTAGTACAAAATCACTAAAAATTATTTTATATGTTATCAAAATAAGAAAATTGATGACTCATATGGAGCGCCTTAAATATATTTAACGTGGCTTGGATGTGTCTATTAAATTATCAATAAAATCCACAACGTGCCATTAAATTTTAACTAAAATTTTACATAGCCATATCGTCTTTTTTATTTTGCAGGCTTGACCCTTATTTCAATATTCTTAGTATTACTTACAAATTGCATTTGCAGCTTTATGTCATTGATTCATTATAAATATAATTATTGCAAAAGAGGTTCACTTAAACATATTAAGAGTATAAAAATAAATTATATAAGAACTCCGTTATTGATTTTTTTCAACAGATATCTGACCTTCCAATATTTATTCTTGCTTCTTCCACGCAAGATAATATGTGCCACGTTAATGAGAGTGAATATGTTGTTTAGTATTATATACCAAAATACTCTTTATATTTGCGTAGGGTTTATGGATTTTAAAATGTCCATTGATACCTTTTTGCCTAATAAATTTCATTATATTAAACATATTTAGTTCTCCTTATTATACTGAATATATCGATTGATAGCTTAATATGAAAATAATTAGTAAAACAAACGATTAAATAAAACTCTAATTACATTCAAGATAATCATTACAGTTATTAAAATGGAAGATTAATTATTTTCTAGCCAAGAACCTATTCCAATGTATTTTAATCTGGTTTTGTGAAAAATCTGCAATATCCTACGCATATTAAATTGATATAACACCCGAAAAACGAGAAAGTGATAAAACAACGATCGATTGTAGGGTAAAGTGTTGTTAAATTAATCCTATAATTTCCCACACTTACTTCAAAAGAGTTTCTTCACATTAATGAGGAATTTTATTTCAAAAGTAAATAATTAAATGCACCGTTCATCAATAGTTTTCCCATAAACAGTTTATCCTTTGTTCTTAACATAACTAGTGAGCGCATACCAGCCCTTAAATCATTGAACAAATAAAGAAAGGTTTTCAAAAATTAGATCCTTTCCAGTAAATATTTGTTTTAACATCAAGGTGGAAAGATGTATTAAAACGTAATTGTATAATTTTCCACAAACGGTCTTACCTTGCTCTTAGTGGCGGATAAACAAGAATTAATCCATGCTAACCAATAAGCTTAGAGGGTTAGGCTGGCCCATCTGTTTGTGAACTGATAACACATTTAACATAAAATTACGAAAGTTTGCCTTCGGTTACAAGTCAGTAGCCTTCTCTGTTTCATCCTTTCAATTCTTAATTATGTTTCTCTTCATCATATAAGTCTTTATTATAAAAGTTTATAAAAATTTTAGGGGAGTTTTATATTTTTTAAACTCCCCTGGTTGCTTTGAAGTAGTGCACACGTTCCCAAATTTATCAATCTAACACTGCAAAACCAAATATTTGTTTATGTATTTATAAAAACCTCAACTGCCCGTCGCCATGGGCCAATAAGCCTGTGCGGCGATCTGAAGACAGCGAGGTACGTAGCGGCAATAGGCACATAGGCCAGTATGTTGGAACAGGAGTCGCCCGCCGCTGGGATCGAACCAGCGACGTTTGAAACGCGTTACCTCTGTGCTACCGCCTCGGTAAAGTGTAAGGCTGAGCTTATCTGTCAGTGTAAGACTACCTTAACCATCATAATCTTAATGTAGTATTTTAGGGAATGTTTTCCCCATTGCCGAATAATAGGGGGCCCGCTCTACTTTACTGACCAACCAAATTACAGAAATATTATGATTCATTTTAAAAATTATAAATTTATGCAGGAATGTTTGTAAAATTAATCCAATTCCTATGAACTGAGTAATGTAAGGAGGGCTACTGTTTTTTATAGAGTTAAATTTAGATATTATTTTACTCAATCTCAATTAATTTACAGATTGTGATCCTTGCTGCATGTAAATAGCAATGACATTGTGACGCAAATCCCGTTGCCATGGTAACAGGCAAACATCACCTGTTTGCAACCTTTTGTAGCCAGGTGGGCAGAGAAAGGATATGGAACTAATAATCCGAGGAACCTATTTTAACTTGCGACAAGTAGTATTAAGTAATGAATTCCAATGATGAATAATTTTCCTGAATTCCCACCACCTCCTGGTCTCCAACAAAAAAAATAAAACATTTTTTTCAACTTTTTTCTTAAACTTACATAAGTGAGCCCTTTTATAGTAAAAAAATAATATTTTTATGCTTTGTAAGAACAGTTTTCATTCAAAAACATTCAAAAGATTGTAGAAAAACTACGCATGATAAGGTGAGTTCTGTTAATAATTACAATATACCCATTAGCGTGATAGATTTTTGTTCTGATTGTAAATTATTACAAATCATTCAAACACAGTTATAACAGACAATTGACATTAACTGAAAGCTCCTCATAGAGCCAATTAAATCAGTCATGATCTGTATAATTATTACACGTTTAACCATACATCCAAACTAATATTGCTTGTCATCATTTCCATATATGACTGAATTAATTAAGATGATATAGATTCATTATGATCACATATTAATTTGTAATAAACACAAACGGTCGTGTTTTAAAAATAATATATCGAAATATCAGTAGTTTTTTTAGTTTTAAGGTTTTAAGGAGGTATTTTAATAACCATTGAAAGCAAGTTGTATTTTTTTCTACTTTTTACAATGTAACGTCTTCAATTTGATTTAGTAGGTCCCAGTTTAAACATGATTATCAGGAAAAAGTACTCTCTTTTTAGCGAATTTCCCCTATAGGGAAGAAGCTGTTACCGTAGGTCTCATGGTAAGACCTAAGCCTAAAACCATCATAACTTTTCTTTTTGAGGTCCTCAGATGCCTAAAACACCATTCGTTCACTTTCATAAATATATATATATATATCTATATATCTATATATATATCTATATATATATCTATATATATATATATATATATGTGTCTTTAAGCACGATAACTTGCGCAAAAATGGTCCAATCGGAATGAAATTTGGCATAGACGTGTAAAGTAGTATTATTCGGACGAGTTTCGTAAACCAGCCCGATCGGACCACCGTAAGGGGGGGTAAAGGGGGGAAACCCCCCCAAAAATGGGTTTTTTTGAGATTTTTACATAGAAAAATAAAATTTTTCGAATTTTTATTGGCACCATTGAATTAAGCCCAAAAAAAACAAACAATTTAGTATTTTGAATCATAGCTCTATGTCCATTGGTTACCGAGATATTGAAAGTGGTAAACACAGTACGTTGTCCCAATGTTAACCTTATGGGAAATAAGTAAAATTCTATATCTCGCTTATTTCTCAACATATCTTGATAAAACTTGGTAAATGGCTTCTTCTAGTTCAGATCTACTAAATATTGAATTAAAACCACCCAGTTTTAATATACCTGTAGCAGCAAACCTTCATACTCATTCCCCATGTTATTCTTATGGAGCTTACAAAAACATGTCAAATCTCGCTATGTTGGATCGAAATATGTTGTTTGCACTTGAAATTCGCTGAGTATGTCAGGTCTGCTGCAACGGGGGTATTTTATTACCTCAGTGACGGAAAATTGTTGCGAATACGAAATGATTCCCATCCGTGGAATATCTGAGAGGGTTTGAGTCTACGGAAGCACCCTGTTTGAAGCCTTCATTTCACAATTACCATATAAATAGACGCCAAGTAGCGTTAAGCCCTTCTATTCCTACAAGATCCTTGGTACCGGCACATTGATGGGAAACACTGGAAATTGAAGGTTAAAGCTACATCGTAATTGTATTTTGGACATTAATATTTAAGGCTTAAGGTGAATTAACATTTAAGTCTTGATTGAGTGAAAAATTATGCATCTGATATATATTTTCGAATAGTTAATTAGTATAGTTAATAAATGCTCTTAACATTTTTATTATGACACTAGTTAATTAGGGGAAGAAACTTGAAAAGAAAATAACCTTATAAGTTTTCATACAATAAGTTTGTACCGCTTAACTTTTTAAATTTATCATTGTTAAATTAAATAAAACACATACTAAATTTAAAAGTCATAACTGTATAAAAGCTATGTTAACATAATTTCATATAGCTAAGCTTAATAATTATATGTTTCCCTTCCCCGAAGAAAATATTGAATAACCTCCTTTGTTAACAATTTGAATGAGTTCGGTGACAAATACCTGACATCACTGCAATCCTTAAAGGAACTTTACACTACCTATACCCGACATTCGCAAATCTACTTAAGTACGAAAGGTATTAACATTACTTAGGTTTGGTTAGCCTTAAACCATTTCCGGTTTTCAACTGATAATCCTAAGCCCCAAATGTGGCGATGGGTTCGGCTGTTACATAATCTGCTTATGTCCCTCTCTAAGCAGATTATATCAAACGTATTTTGTAGCGCTCCCCAAAATTTGCAATATTGAAGTTACCGTTGTTTCATATGGTGAACATAAAAGGATTTGAAGAAAATAGTTGGATTTAAAAAGGTTTTGTGGATTAAAAAAAAATAAAATAAAAGATGGTTTAATAAAGTCAGTTGTTCTTCAAGAGTATTGTTGCAGCGTAATAATTGTTGTTATCACACCTGAAAATAAATTTTAGAAGGTTCAAGTAAATATAAAAAAGTTCAGAAATACATGTTTACTTTTTTTAATATCGATCACTGAAATAAGCTGACAAATTTGATTCGGTTTAAAAACATTTGTTTACAACAAAGATATTTTCATTAAATATAATGGCATTTGTTTCATTATGTTTTTATCAGACGATTCTTAACCATTTTAAACTGGCAAATAGAAGTTAAATATTGTACTCTTAAGTATTGCCAGGCACTTTAAGAAAAGGAATCTACCATCTACCTAGACTAAATGGATTTTCGTGGGGGGGGGGGGGGAGGGGGTAACCCTAGAAAAAGGGGTATACTGTTCCATGACAGCTTCAGGGGTACTGCCAATAAAAATGTTTAGCGAAGTAGCAGAAACTTTGTGTCATTGAAGTTACCGTTGATTCATTTGTGAAATAAAATATGTTTTTCATTAAAAAGAAAATATTGTTTTGAAGTAAATAACATGTTTCTACTATGTTTCTTTACGATTCTTTAAATATTGCTTAGTAAGATAATACTGGTAAAATATTAAAACATTATTTAGCAATGCACTTTTATAAGGAAGGATAAGCGCAAGTATTGTACATTCCCATTTATTCTAGTAGCATCTATTTGTCATGGATCTAAAATGTTTATATAATCTATAGTAATTACTCGAACAATTTTATTTTATTAATAACAAACTAACCAGGCCTCTGTGAAGCACGTAATTTCACTCCATTATAATAATAGTTATATCCAATGCTACTAGATAGCAGCACTACTGAGTATACAAACATATAACTCTCTCTATTTCTCTTTCCTTATGGACCCCCCCCCCCCCCTCCCTTAGCAATGCATAATTCTCAAGTAAGCTCCCCAAATCAACACACACTCACAGACTCTCTCTGAATAAAAATAATTGTTCTGTGATCAAATGTTTTAAAGTGATATAAAGTGAATTAAAGATTATAATGAAAGAAGAAAGAAAAGGGGACCCTATAATTAATTGCCAAGGCATAATATTTGAACGTTGGTGGCAGTAAACGACAAAATAATAACCCACCATTCTTTTTATTTCTTATGAGAAATTTTAAATTTCATAAACTGTTTTATGATCAAAAAAACTCGCAATAAGAGTTTATGCAGTATTGAGACAGCCTGTTAAAACAGTACGAACATGACTTTCATTCACAAAAATAGCGAAATAGTGGTAAATTTAATTTTTACAACAATCCCTTTCTAAACTCAATTCCAAGGGCTTGCATGAACCTGACTCGACAGGCTCACTTCCAGTTTTCAGAAACCCGATGATAAACTAACAATTAAGTAATATTGAAAAGTTTAACTTTTCCTATTTCATGTTTCTTTGGTTGTGACGGCCATTTCACTTTGAGAATATATTACAGACGAGTTCTGTAAATAACCTAGGGCCATATTATTCAATGATTCCTCTGTACAAATCATAATAAAACTGCGCGCAAAGAGAACATATACGCGTGCTACACGCGTGCATGTTCTCCTCGCTTTTAATCCTAGCCTCTAGAGGTTTGTCTAATAGTGTTTTTTTTAAATATCAAAAAAGTGATATATCAAAAATAAACAAAACAAAACGGATATACAACACGGATTACTGCATTTAGTTCAGCATCAATAATTAGTTGAAAAATAATGGATCACAAGTCCGCAATTTTGTTTGAAATAACTTAGTCCATTTTGAAATGGCGGTTTTTAAAATGGCGCAAAAAAATTCAAATCCGTCGACATAATTGAAAATGGCTCAACAATGACTGCTAATGGTTTCCTGAGATGACAATGACAGCCTTATTTTGAGATTAGGGACCTATTTTTATAACCCGTAATGTTATAATGAGTGAAAAACAGAATTTGTTTAACCCTAATATCTGAAGAACAAGCCAATATAAAAATAAAAACTTATGCGGCTTTGAAACCAGTGTACCCCCTAGACTAAATGGATTTTCGTGGGGGGGAGGGGTAACCCTAGACTAAATGGATAGGTTACAATACTAAATTTAAATATTTTTTAAACATTTTGTATCCAATAAGGTAGGTCCAAACTGGTGGCTGAAAGTAGCCACCCATTCAAAATGAAGCACGTACTATCCAACGAAGTTTTGGGGTAGTCTGGAATTGATAATTTTAGTAAATATTGGGAAAATGTAGGGCGGGTAATTCAAAACCCACATAGTAAAAAGGCAAACCACGGTAAAATGCATTCAGTTGCCTGTTGTTTTTCTAACTTACGATTGTAGAGCACATTGCGAAATAAACTGGAGGAGGCAAAATTTTAAAGTTTAGGAGTTAATTTTCCTCTGAGTTTCATACTTTCTCAGGCGGAAATTCCACCCAACGATGTACAATGAAAGGTGACAGGGAAAAAAGTTTGTTGTTATACCCTTTTCCGGTTCGTTTCTCGTGTGCCTCAGTTTTTAAAATGACACACAAAGTACCTTAGATTAAAGTTTATCAGTTTATGTGGACTTTCAAAAGGCTTCTGCTGTGCCGGACTCAGTATTGCGATTGGTACATTTAAGGAATAACGATGATCAGTATTGATGAGATATGCGTTTTTTAACGCTATTAGAGTGTAGATGTGACTTTTCAAGTCAATGGATGGTCTCAAAAGCCAAGGAGAAGCGAGTTGAGTTCCAAAAATTGTTGTTTTAATTGATTCTGGATTCCATATAAAAGCGAAAAAAAATTTCTCCACCCAGCTGCTGTATTGAAACGCTTTTTCCTCCTTTTAATGCGTCAGTAAAACAATTTTTCGTCTCCAGTGGGTGAAAAGTGTTTCCAACATTTTTACTCGTGAGACGATTTTGTAACTCACTCAACACACAAATAACCATTATTCAAAATAAGCGGTCAACATTATTTTCACCCACCTACCATGTTTAGACGCTTTTCCTTCTTGTAATGCGTGGGTAAAAAAAATGTCTCTCAGTGGGAGTAAACTGTTTACTTTGTGTCTCCGCGGGAGTCAAAGAAAACCCATAAGAATAACATTGAAATAAATAATTTCAAAATTAGAGCCCTTTCAAATTTTCACACAGACATGCATATATTATGTCGAGGCTTGATATATTGCAGGCGTTAACAGCTGATTTAGTGGCATGAGTAACCACATAAAAATAACTTGGCAACAATCGGCTGCAAGAACGTGTACGAATGAAGAGTGGAAGTAACAATCAGCTGATTGCTGGTGCATGGTTACATCTTCTCGGATGCAGACACTAATTGCAGATCGAAACATATTGGGAATTGTATGTTAATTAATAAGTTAATAAAATATGTGTTTAAAGATTGGGTATTTAATATTGCAGATGGAGTAAAAATTTATGTATTTCTAAAGTAAAACACATTGTCTCCTTCGTGAAAATTGTCGCCCTCGCAAGCTCGGGTGCCAAAATTTTCACTCGTGAGACAATGGTGTACTTTACTCACTCGACATACAAATAACAAATAATTGAGATAACTATTTCAATCCTAATACAAACACAAATCCCATTATTACTACTTTAATCATTATGTGTGCTTTTTACATCTAAGCCTAAAAAATATTACAAAGAAAATAAAAATACATTATTTCTTAAGAACTGTTTTTATAGTCCTTATCACACAACTTGGACCGTAGACCGTTGCTAAAATCAATATTAATTTTACTTACGGATTGGGACAAGTTATTCGACTCGATTTGTAAAACCTGGCTCAATCAAAGAAGTGGCTGTGCGCCAACGTGGAACTTTTTCCCGATTTCAGATTAATAGGACCATTTAATCTTTAGCCTTAAAAAGGAAGAGTTCGTTTCCCCCCTAACTTTCCTAGCCACACCTTAAAAGTACTTTTACCTGTAAAAGAGTCACTATGAACATCTAATGCTTTTAAACTATATTTTTTATGTTGTTATAGAGTTGTTTTTATTTAAAATTTAACTATTTTTATGTTTAAATTCTTAAAATATTTGCGTATATCATTTCATCTTAAGCAGCTTTCATAGTAAGACAATGCCACTTAACAAGACTCTCTGGTTATAACAGTTCATTAAAGTGTATAGCTCAAGCGAGGAAGACCTACTTTTCTCTCTTAATACATAAATGACTATTTATGAATGGTCTATAATTGTAAAATAAATAGATTAAGTCTAAGACAATAAATATGTGTCCATCGAACTGCCAAGGGGTTTTATGGGAGAGGGTTTTGATCTTTGCCCTATCTTTAGCGCATATGCGTCATATCCGTGTTAAATAATTACATAATACATGTTTAATGATCAAAGCTGTACATTGTTGCTAGGTAAACGGGTTGAACCCTAAGCAAACGTCCTGAAATTAAATGAATTAACTAATAAATTAAGTAAGTTAATTAAGATTACTAGCCCGGTAAGTACTGTTTTACCAAGAGCGCATGATAGTTACTGAGAGAGCCACATGGGAGTGTGATGTATGTAACGAGTGATTTTCATTATTTTATACTTCTGTTTATTACGAATATAAATTTTTAAAGCCTTTGGAATCGTTTTTCAACTATTGTATGTCAATTATTAATTATTCTTTTTAGTTTAGTACACATTGAAAACACTAAAGTTTGTCTTTAACACTTTGTTTTAAATCTAGCAAGGTCTTAAGTTAAAAAATTACGAATTAAAATATATTCTTTAACAATAAAAAAAATTGTAGTTTTGGAAAAACCCTTAAAAATAGTAGATCAAAGTTTGGGAATAATTTTATTACAGTAAAAATAAATGTTATTCAAACAATTGAATCGAATAAATGCTCTTAAAGTTGTCGATACACCGAATATTTTATTCAGATGCACAAACCGTTACATTTTTGAACGCCAGTGCTTTACCAGCTCAGTGAGACCCTCTTGACCACAACAATTCCCAGGGGTTTAACCGGATCTGGTAGACCCTTTCCTGATTGAATTTCTTACTCTATGTTTACACTTATGTGGCTCATCCTCTATGGGTAACAGCCTTCACTACACTTGTGTCACCGACATATCCTATACTGGCTGCAGTTCCGTAAGCGGTCTACATTTTGACGATTGAAAATATCGAATTATTCCCATTATATCGATTAAAAATTTATCGAACTTATAATCATTTTTTATATTCTATCGAATCGGTTAACTTGTTAACTTTAGTTCTAGTACGGTATATTCACAGTTGTTATGTTCGGTTATTAAGTTAGTCACTAACATGTATAACTTAACATAACTGAAAACTAATCAAATAGTAAATTAATACAGTAATAATTTAACTTTTAAATTTGTAAAAATATTTTAGTTTGTAAACAAAATAATTAATTATCCCAGTTAATTTTCTATAATATAATAAAATCAATTGAATAGATAGGTCGTCAAATTTATCATAAACACGCATTCAAGAGAATAATCTGACATTTGTGTACTTATATTTTTTATGTATAATTTTTCTGCTTGTTTCAATATTTGCCGCTCTCATTATCATCGTTATCTGGAATACGTTTGATTGAAATCGCAATTTGATGATATGTTATTTAAGCTGGAGCTAATTTAAGCTGTAACCAATTTAGCAATTTTCAAAGTAAATGCACTAAAAAGAGTGTGAAGCTTTAACATTAGATTTACACCGTTAAAAGTTTAAAAAAACTAAGGCAGCCGAGGACAGAGAGGGGTGAAGAGTCAAAGAAAGAGATAAAAAAAGGGTGATCTGAATACTATAACTATAACTACTTAACTATAACTAGAATTTTAACTACTTACTATAACTAAACTAACTAACTATTGTTAAAGAGAATTTTTATCTGTAAAAAAAGACAATCCGTCGCATGTTGGGTCTGCCTTGTCAGACTCACTGCAGGTATTTTTTTTTTGCCAATCTGAACATTTTAACCGTATATGCTTATAAATTTTTGAAATTAGCTCCTACATCAAATAACAGTCTATAGAATATTCAAATAATACCCACAACCACAATACTAGATTCAGGAATAATTTTGCACAACAACATAGGTTAGCTTGTTATGAGAAAAAACCTCTTTACTCAAGATTTTTCAAAATTTGCCAGTTTCAATCAATCAACAAAATAATTTATTAAAGTTTAGAGGCAACTTAAAACATTTTTTAAATTCAACATGCCTTTTACTCATTGGAAGAATTTTTCTCTTTTACAGCAAAGCATTAGGGTAAGAAATCCCCCTTCTTTAAAATTTCAGCCACTACTAACCAACTATAAATAACAACAATTCCACCACCAACCATCAATCATCAATATAGTGACCCGGTTGCACCGGGAACTTGACAACTCCAACGCCGCAGCGGCCAGACGGAGGCATCAATAGGTGCAAGGTAGGTAGGTACAAGAGGCATCGTTGAAACCTATTTAGGTTTCAGTGGCCAAGGAGGTAATTAAAAAGGTTTAAAATCACTAAAATGAGTCATCTTATATCAAAATAAGCATGTGTATACATTTTAAGTGATATATTACCTTTTAAAAAAGGATAAAAATACTTTCATTTGTATATTTGGCATTTAAATTAGTCTATATTATGATCTTCGTAATTGCTTCGTAAATGCACTTGCAGTAATAATTGATAATAATTTTTATTCTTTGATGTTGGGGAAGATGATCAAATGACTTAAATATATTTAATTCTTACATTCATAAAATTATAAATTGTTATGTTGTAATGTTATTAATAGTAGTCTCTACCTTATGAATCAATAATTTACAAACTTTGATCACTAATAGAAAACAGTATCCCTTTAGACAATTACCATGAAAAGTCAAAAAGATTATTTACAAGCAGATTTTCAACTCAATTACTAAAATACATACAAAGAAAATATATATTTCTAGAATAAATGCAACAGAGTAAACTTTTTTAATGGAAAAGTTTGTTAATAGAATAAACAATAAGCATGAACTTTTTGTTGATGAATGTTTATGCGGCCTTGAAGTAAAAATCCTCTCTTAAGCTGAGTGTTAATGAAAGCTATTCGACGACAGTCCAGCCCACATTTGGTAATAATTTTAAGAGAATGGTTTTATAAGAAAATAATAAAAGTGATACCTCATAACTAATTCTCTAACCTAAATCGCGTATTTCCTTGTACAATTATACCTATAGTTTTTCGTTTTCCAATAGGGCCAGCTCAAATTCAACTCGTAAGAAACAAATTTATACTAAAACCTCAATTGCGGGCCTTTTACTGTAAAGGTTCGCAATAAAATTCTCCCGATCAAAACATTTACCTATGGCTTTGGATCAGTCCCTAGTCAGAGGTTATGTTGACTTTGAAGAAGGCTTAACTTGCCGAAACATGTTGTCAAACAAATTATAATTAAAAAATGTAAATAAGCAACGGTGTTTTGTTAAAATATGTAATAATAATTATCATAACATTCCTAACCAATCAACTCCAGCGTGGTAAAAACTATCAACTAATTTCAATAGTAATAGGATATAAAGTTAAAATTAAGCTTTTTTTATTGATGGTTCATACAGGGTAATTTTTATAATTAAAAACGATTATATACCTTAAGACTGTCTTCAATTCAGCGTTGAAATCTTACAATAACTTAGTGTTTTCTTACCGTAATCTTACAGTATTTTTTAAATTAATTGCATCAATTCAAGAGGTGAACTATGAATACATTTTATAAGAAAAAACTATCATGCCCACAACAATAGCAGAAATCCCCACCTTTTTGCGTTTTAGGTTTCGCTTTCAAATTCACATAAATTTCTCATCGGTTGTCTGTCAGTCAGACTGTCGATCATAGCTCATTTAACAACCTGCAATAATATTAATAGAGTGCGAAAATATTGAAAACTGATGAATGTTAGTAATTTCACCTGAGGGTTAGTAATTGTTTCAATTAAAACTTTGTGGTTTGTTATTAAATAGCCCGGCCTGTCTGTTTTACAGGGGAACGAAACCAAACGGCACCAACGGCTTTAATACTCTCCCGCTTCATTCAATATCCTCTGTAAAGTAAACTGGTGATCCTCTAATACTGGACTCAATTGGCTTACACTTTCTCGGAATCCGATTTCATGCTTACAAAAAAGTTCGTAATAGATTATATTTTTTATTAGGTTATAATACACTTTCTAAATTAACTTTTGAAATAATCATTGTTATTTATAAGCAATGATGATTTTTTAAACATATTTTTTCGGCTCCTTTGCATCGATGGAGAATTCTGAACACACCGCTGTAAATAATTTATTTTCGTGTAGATTTCATCAAGGCCGTTATCATTTAGTTTAGTATATGAAAACGGTTGAAAATTACGATGAAGTAATCAAAATAATTAACATGGTTGTTTGTATTGGTTACGTAATCAACAAAACGTAAACCAATGTCTTGCAGCAAGATGTGAAAACGAAACTTAAATAATATGTTTAATGTTATTTTTATTTTTATTGTTGTCCATTACACTATCTCTTGTAAATATTGAATTTGCATGTCATAAATAAACCAATTTAGGGTTGGTTTTAATTTCACTGGCTAGGCGTGCCTACGATATCGAACTAAAAAATTTAATGTATAACTGGTGCCAAATCTTTAGGCCCAGTCCGTCCGTAAGACTAATGTTAATTTTAGCATTGGGCTTATGGACGGCGTAGGCCTTAAGATTTGGGACCAGATATAGTACCGTAACATGGGTTCTAACAACAGATCGAGTATAACTATTACAGACGTCATGCTGGGATATTACATGAAGATTAATACATTAAATATGAGTTAAGAGCTCTAATATGTAAATTAGGTTAATAACTTTCTAGTTAGCCAAAAATAAATTAAATAAAAAGAACAATACAACAGTTAATCTTGGAATCAAAACTATTGAACGCATAAGAAATAGTAAGATTTAAATTTAGTGAGAAATACATAATAAAAATGCCTCAATTTTAGCTACATTTATTTATTTTATCAGTAATCATTATTCATTCGCTATTTATTCTCACCTTTGAATACGTTTAAGGTGAGCGTGAATGATAGCATCGATGCCTTTAATTACTGACGTAATGCTTACAACCATAAAGAATTTATATTTGTATTTTTGACATATTGGGCAGATATCTTGAGCGTTGAGCCTTCTTCTGTAACGTTGATGAAGCCTAAACGCTTAACAAATGCAATTTTTAATTATAAAAAAAAAATCGAGGAATAGATTATTTAACCAAAACTTTCATAAAAACATACACAAATAAGGAAATTATTAGAATTATTAAAACAACCAGTTATTACTATTTAGCTCTGAGAAATAAAATGATTAAGGGTTGATTAACAGAATTCGTTATATAAATTAGAGGATGAAGCGAAACGTAAACAACGATGAATAGTTTGTCGCAATCAATCTTTTATTCAGATAACTATAGTCATGAAGCGCGGTAGTGTAAATAGAAGCTGGATCAATCAGTGTTTTAAATCTGTGCTCATCCAAGTGATAAAATAATATTTATTCATGATTTATTTATTTTAAATTTAATAAATACTCTTGGCGCTTCGGGACGCTTTCAATTAGTATGCATTATTATTGGAACCATTGATACTCATAATTTATCGTTTATTGTTGTTTGTTCCATCGTTCACAATAATTTTATTGATTTCCCTTTTTTCCCTTTTCCAACTGACTTAGGAATTTTTGGCTGATTCCTGATGGTTCCGAAAACTGTGTGTTCAACAAATAGAAATGATATAAAAGAAATGGTCCTAGGTTTAATCGATATAACGTCATACAATACTTGTAATATATCTATACTGTACTTATATTGGGTTTACATATAAGATGGTAAAGTAACACAAAGTTGGAAAAAGGCGAACGATTTCGACCGGTTTTACAAATCATCATCAGACAGTGTAAGACTGGCGGATCCAAGATGGCGTGTGTCCTTGGTTGGTGGAGGTATCGACAGGAAACAGGTTCCTGAATGACCTTGGGTTCTTGAGCAAGCACGTTTAGGAAACGGTTTCCGTTTGGTACTCCCTCCAGCCGATAATATTAAGATAAAGAAAGGTCAAAGGCAAAATATTGGATCTGCCAGTCTCTCATTGGCCCATATGATAACATATGTGTCCAGTCGAAATCGATCACCATTTACAACCTTTTGTGTATCTCTGCCATCTTTAAGTTAAATACAGTATAAGTGTGAATGTGTTATGGATGTTTTAAATAGTTTAATCACTTATAACATCTAGTGATCTAGTGAATGCAGGTTGCATAGCATATTTCAGCCTTAATTTAATGATTAATATTTAACTTAACCATAAACTAAATATTAACAACTATAAAGCAAATCCAACATTCCCCTTATCATTTTTATTAATTTTTATAACGCTTACAGATTAATTTGCAAGCCGTGTTGACGGTATTATTTCAAACAAAGTTATTTACTCGACGGACCGATGTGAATACGACTTGTCGACAGTGATGACGGATCGCTCTCGTGATAATCCTACAATCCCTGTGGAAATTGTGAGCGAGATTTATTGTAATCACTGGATAAAACTTGTCGCGACTTTCGTTGTTAGTTTTTGTGATTTATTTTTGGCACTTATGATACATCAGCTAAATCTAATCCTCTATGGTTCGATCAATAACAATTTACGAAAAAGGTTTCAATACGCTTAAGTGTATTCTTTAGGCAATATGAATAATAGAATAATAAATAATTAATAATAATAGATAAACGAATAATGTTTTTTGCCACCTGAAAATATTAGTCGTATCGAAAATTTAATTATTAGTTTTTAGCATGGTCTTTGGAGCATGCTTAAAATTAAACAGTGTTTTACGTGCTTACAATGCCTTAAATTCAACAGTTGCTAACGAATCGTTCGTTACCTTATTTTCATTTAATAGCGAAATACAAATAACAATAATTCTTAAACATCAAATTCACTTACGAAAATTTAATTTATGTCATAAATGAGACTATTTAATAACCAATCACGAAATTTATTTTTGAGAATATTTACTCTACACTTAAAAAAGTAATTTGGTAACTTACTTTAGAGTTTAAGTGATATTGCAAAATTATTGTTCTGTGACTTACTGAGCCTGTAGTATTAGCACAGCTAAACCTAGTTTTAGTACTATTACTATAGGCTAGTAATATAATAGTACTAGACTTCAACTATTACTAATCTTGGTTTCTAGTATTGTATTAGTGTTCAGGAGGTTTTAGCAGCTGTAGATATTTTAGTGAGTAGAAGATAAGTTCAAATTTATAAAGATTTATAACGGTTTGTATTTTTGACTGTGAAAAAAGTGGTTTGCAATGATCTATGAGTGAGAAGTTATTTTCATCTAGATGGCCTTTTTTGCGGAACTAACAAATGTGGTTCATCTGCATAGAGAATTGTTTTTGATGGAACTGCATTTGGAATGTCATTTAAGCTGATAAGAAAAATGAATGGGCCTAACACAGAGATCTGTGGAACTCTACAGGGAACTTACAACTCCCGAGACGTTTTCCCGTCAATAAACACCTTCTGTGTCGCTGTAAAAAAAGCAACTGAGAACATCGCCCCCAATAACATAAAAAGATAACTTCTTCTAAATATTTTTATGATTTACACAGTTAAAGGCCTTACTCAGGTCATACAAGGTAGCCTGAGCAGTCCCTGTCTTCAAATGCCGAAAACATTGACCAGTTTATTACAGACCAGTTTGTTCGTGGTATTCTCTATGGGCAATTTTTTGCGGAAACCAAACTGTTTTAGATTAAAAAAGATTGTTCTCCTCAAAGTATTTGCTGATTTGCCTATGAACAATGACATAATTTATTTGTATTTACACGTATTATGGCAATGAGGTGACAACTCTCTGGTTTATCTTTTTGATCCTTCTTAAAAGTAGGACACAATAAGAAATGTTAAGCTACTCTGGAAATAACCCTTTCTGAAAACAACTATTTAATCAAAAACTTAATGGAATAGTAGTACTAGGAATAATACATTTAACTGTATTATTAGACCTATATACTCATCACTACCGTCAGAGTTGCTTAAGTTTTTTGCTGCTTCAATTCATTCTTGGGTCACAACAGTCTTCCATCTGAATCTTACCAAAACAAGATCACCAAGAACCCAGGAAAAACACTAAGCAGCACCAAGGTAGTGATTGTTACCAACTACAGAGAAGTGCCAACTACTGTTCTTAATATAAAAAACACTCTTTTCAAAAACATTTGTGAAAACATCAGGTGAAATATCTGGATGGGTTTTATGTTGAATAACGAATAATGAGGTAGATGAAGGCACAAAGGAGGAGGCGATGACCTTACTAGTAACAAAGATCAGTGGACTCTTTGTTCATTATTATTCATTAGTAGGCCGATAAAACAATAACTGGTAGGTTCAGATTCAACCTAGACAAAATATCCTCATGATCATGCTTGGAACTCATCAGGTGAGATCCCGTTAGCTATGTGCTGGCTAACAAAAATATCTATCTTTTGAAGTTTTAAGAATTTTGTTGTTAACAATTTGACAATTGGGAGTCTAACATTCTTTTTATTTCCTTGGCATCACATCCGCTTACAGATCACAGCAAAGCAGACACGCACAGAAACATCACATCACGATTTCACAACTCCATGACACGCCACCATGGCAGACTCCATGACTTCATAAAATCATGACACTACGGCAACTTCACGACTCCATGATTCCATTACTCTATGATTCCACGACTCCAAAGGTTTACGACATCACGACTCCAAAACTCTACGACTCCAAAATCTATAACCCAACGACTTCATGACTCCATAACTCTACGACTCCATAATTCTGCGACATCACGACGTGATAAGTCTACGATTCCACGACTCCATAACTCTACGACTCAAAACACCATAACCCTACGGTTCCGCGACTCCATAACTATACGATATAACGACTACACAACTCTACGAATCCACGAGTCCATAACTACGACTACACGACTCTATAACTCTACGACTCGCGGTAACTCATCGACTACATAATTCTACGACTCCGCAATTCTATGACCCTACGACCCCATAAATCTACGACTCTACGACTCCATTACTCTAAACCATCACGTCTCCATAACTCTACGACTCAAAACTCCATAACTCTACGACTTCACGACTCCAAAACTCTACCCCTCTACGACTCCATTTCTCTACTACTCTAAAGTCTAACACTACGATTCCAATCTCCATAAACGACATTATGACTAAATAACTCTACGACTTCAAAACACCATGACGAATCCAGAACTTAGATAAAGGAGTATAAATTTCGTCTGTATGAAAAGTATTTTTAAAATATTGCTCTGAAATATTGCAAATCTTTTTTAAATAAATGAAAGAGAATAAATAAATTACCAATACAATTAATTAAAAATTATTGATAAGCAAATAGAAAAATTACGTAAAACTGGTAAAGCCGACAAGAGAGTCAAACTGTTTAAGAAATCTCTTTTGCAGGCAAACAAAAGGAAAAGAAACGCTTTGTACATGTTGTATGCGGGCTTAATGTTCCAAACTGTCTTTTCAAGTGACTGCTTTTGAAATCCTTTCTTGTTTATAACGTTTTTTGTTGACCGGTATTAATTTTAAAACGAGACGGTTAAACACCCTCTCAAGGTTAAATATTGAACGAGGGAGTTTTAAAACTGGGAAAAGTGTACATTGCCATTGCATTAGCACAATGGTTTTGAAATTGAGATTATTTTACAACACTTTCTCAACAAACTTAGAATAATATTAATATAACAAGAAAAAGGTTAAGTGACAATTTATTAACACAATTCATTGTACATATTTGTCAAAATGATAAACCATCGTTTAAAACACATAAACTGTATCTCTCTTTTATACTCTAATCCTTTATGTACCAGGGTCCCATTATAGTCCCCCCCCCCAACTTTTTATATTTTTCAAATATCAATCCCACACCACCCCTAAACATTTTTGGGTGGTTAATACTTCATTTTTAGCGGTTAATAAATTTTGGCCGCCGTCTCGGATCCACCATATTGGATCAAACAATTTTTTTATGTAAAAGTGGTGTTGTGACCCATCATTTAAAGTTATATTTTTCCACTGATTACAAGGCTACAACCTTTTTAATAATCCCAATAGATTCTTAAGATATGCACAAAGTCAAAGTCAAAGTCAAATCCTTTATTGTCTTAAGACTATAACTATATCATTGACAATAATATGCCATAATAATTGCAAGTGACTGCAATTTCAAAATATACAAAATAAAACAAGGAATTATAGATAAAATTATGCAGAACATATATGTCATTATAATACGATTGAACACTGTAATATTCTTTTTTGATCAAGAGTAGTTTCAAACTGTCTTTAAATTTGCCAACATTGGTCTCTGATTTCAGAGTTACTAGCAGGGAAAAGTCAAAATATTGTTGGAAGAAAATATTCCCCATCATGAATCCAGCCTTTTCATCCCGCAGATTACTCTCAAGGACTTCTTCTGCTAACGGAATACCTGCCTATGATTTTCTGTTTCAGAACCCCAAATTGCCAATCCATATGTAACATGAGGAAGAAAACATCCATAATACACCGCCATCAAAATTTCCTTATTTTCAAAAAAAGACAGACGACAAAGAAAAAATACGCAGCTACCCAACCTATTACAAATCTTATCAATGTGCGATGAATAATTTAATCTAGAATCAATGACAAGCCCTAAGAAATTAGTTTGTTGGCTAGATTCTATTAAACAATCCCCAATCATAAAATTTGACTCGAAAAAGGAACTTTTGGGGGTTTTCATCCTAAAACCAACAAACTGTGTTTTCTCCGTGTTGACAATAAGATTATTCTCACTGAACCACTGCAAGAGCTAACTAGTTATGATGAAAGAGTTAATTTCTAGAGACTCTCTACATTTGTTAGAAACAGGGAACGTCTGCAAATAAACAAAGGTCAATTCCAGGGACACTGCTAGCGATATCATTGATAAACAACAAGAAGAGAATCGGTCCGAGGACCGATCCTTGAGGTGCCCCAGAACAAACATTGATTTCCTTAGACATATGATTCGAACGATATTCACCCTAGTCACCCCTTGTTCACCCTTCTTCTAGTGTGTGGGATGTAAACATAAAGAGGATACAGAATTTAACAACCTATTACAGTTTGATAAGGCAATTGGATCATTTGGAGCGTTTATACTACCGACGTTTGCAAAGAATGTAATGTATTGAAAGAGTCAGCAATAATATCAGGACTTGTTGTAAGATTTTCTTCATGCACTGAAGAAAATCTTACAACAAGTTAGTTTCTTAGTTTATGGATATTAGTTTCTTTCATATCCATCTGAAGACTTTATGGATAAAAGACGATTTTTTTGGGTTCATTTCATTTACAATAATCCACACCGCTTTTAACCTATTGTCAGATTTATTAAGATGAGAAAGAACATTGTTTACCCTAGCCAACTTTACTGCAGCCCTGTACCATTTTTTCAGGACACGGCAGGATCTCCTAAGTGGATGATCCGAGCAAAGATCTTTAGTGGATTAATGCAGACTGAGGAGGTGTTCCTTTAAATTAGACTGTTCCAAATCAAATTTTATTTTCGTAAAAGACTTCTTCTGCTTGGGCTTGGCCTTTCTACAAGGAAATCAAGTTCAAAGTGCTTTTCTATTTCTTAACAGCGGATAGAAAAGCGTCAAATTTGTTATACAAGCATTGAGTATAAAAAATTGGGTCCTAATTTACCCTTTGGAGAATCGACTTAAAAATACGAACATTATCGTCATTGAATGATCTTTTCACCATGTAGGCAAACCAGAAGAAGGAGGTGAGGATAGTTTTATGTCCATTAATTGCGCATGATGGTCAGGATTCCAGAGACTATTACTTCAGTGTGTGCCAAGGTTGAAGGAATATTACAAAACACAGGGTCAATAAGCGATCTAGAACCATTAAACTCTCTCGTGTATGAAAAGACAGTATTCTTCAACCCAAAACTCATCATAAGATTGCCAAGCTGTTTAGAAGAGCTCTCATTTACAGACAAGTCTATGTTGAGTTCTCCCGCAACTATAACACTATGATGATTCTTCACAAATGTTCACAAGCAATCCTGGAGATACTCGAAGAAGAGGGTATAACACTCCACCGTTCTATGAAGTGGCCTGTAAAGAGAGAGTAGAAAAAAAGAAGCATCATCACAAGTGAAAGTAATAGCAGCCATCTCACAATAGCCTTTAATAGAAAATTTACTCACATCAGCAGTTGTGAATGCTAAAAACTCCTTAACAAAAATACTTACACCACCCTTATCCATATGAGATCTACAAAAACTAGGTGCTGTAATGGCCTGGGAAAGATAACATATTTAGTTCATTTTTACGAAGGAAGTGTTCGGAAAAGCAGATTATCTCAGGGGACATAGAACCAATGAACATTTCAGCCATATCCATTTTGGCCACAATACCCTGGATATTTTAGCCATCAGGCTTTGGGGTGGGTGCGCAAAGTACAAATTCGATCGAGTATTTCGGCTGCAGAAAAAGGCAGTTCAAATCATGGCAAAATTAAATTAGAGAGTCGTGTAGAGATTCATTCAGGGAGCTTGGCTTACTCACTCTGCCCTGCCTCTTTATGCTCGAGGTCAGTGCGTATGTCCGATCGCAAACTGTGACTCGCGGTCGAGATGTCCATGAATATGAGACAAGAGGCAGGGATAATTTTCGGATTCCGCAACACAGAACAATTGCTTTTGAGCACCTTCTGAGTCAAGTCGGCCTCAGAGTGTTCAACGTGCTCCTCGTTCAAAACCTTCAAAAAAATTCAAAACCTTTTTGAAACGGTTTCTGGTGTTGGGGTATTTTACTCAGTTGAGGAATTCATGAGGAGCCGTCGGGTTGTATTATAGTAGTATAAATCGCGAGTCTTTAGGCAAAAAAGTATGTATGTGTGTGAGTGTGCAACAAATGTATGTATGAATGCGAGAGTGATTGGTAAACAGATTGGTTGTTTCGTAATATTTTAGAAAAGTAAATTTTATATACAATATTGACGAATTGTATACAATATGTAATTATTGTCGACACAATAAAGATATATTATTATTATTATTATTTTGGTGGGGTATTTGTAGAGATTTACCACGAAATATCTCGGAATCCAGATGGGCGTTCTGATGTACGTTCGGTGATTCCAACCCCGCAGATTCATTCCTAAAAAAGGCGTTTGTGAATCACTTCGCTGAGAAGAAATGATGGTAGGTTGAGTGTAAGTCGAAATATGAACTGGGATGTGTTGGACAGGATCAGAAACGGATGTTGGCGAAATGTAGTTCCAAATCATACTTGCAATACGTTTCTTACCCCTTAAGTTTAATGCAATCCAAACCTAATGCAATTGAACACTTTTAATTAATGTAATTTCAAGAGATTTAAATTTTACAAATTGATAAAGTAGATCCATACCCACAAAATAAAGCTAAGTAGTGACGAATAACCACCATCAGGGATTGTTGAGTTATTTCCACTTAATTTTCACCATTGTAATTTCTTGGCCGCCATCGTGGACCCGCCATTTTGAAATAAGGTAAGTTGTTTCAGATATGGAAATGGTAATGTGACCAAGTATTTCAAATTAATTTTTTACGCAGAATTCAATGCCACAACGCGTTTTTGGTTACAAAACTTCGTATTATTATTTTTGAGATTTTAATAGAAAAATATCAATATTTTGAAAACTAAACACCGTAATTAGAAACAAATTGCGTCATCGAATTCGGGGTGTAAGATTTAGTGTAAAATGATGGTGTAAAATGATTAGCGTAAAAATTATGGGTCATTAATACCATCTCCATATTTGAGTAACATACGTTATTTCAAAATGGCGGATCAAAGATAGCGGCCAAAAAATACAGTAGTGAAAATCAAGTGAATATAGCTCAACAATGCTTGATAGTGGTTATGCGTCTCTATGTATCGTTATTTTGTGATGGACCTATATTATCAATTTATAACGTTAGAATTTATTAAAAAAGTTATTTACAAGTGTTCGTAACTTGAAAACCAATCGAGATATTAAAAAAAACAGATTGCAGCATTGTTATCACGGAAAAATCTAACTTAAAATGGAGGGCCGCAACACCACTTTTACATTAGAAAAAAATTGAGTTGTCCGTTGAAATGTAATATTAATACCGTGAATAAAAAACACTACAAAATATATGGCCAGCTGTGATAGAAACTTCTAAAAAGGACTTACTACGCTAAATTATTTTAGTGTTTGATAGTATAAAAAAACTATTAAGCATTTTATTTCAAAACTAAAATCAAATAATTGTTTTAAATCTATCTGAAGTAAAAGTATTTACTCTACGTTTTTATGTTAAATTATATTACTAAGCCCGTACAATAAATTACATTTGAATTCCACCAACAAATTAAGCTCAAAGAGATACACACGATCAAAAAGACTTCAATCTTCCACAGAGGTCATGGCTCTTATTTCAGGATTTGCCTCAAAGATTTATATCTATCGAGTTGGCACTGTATTGTTTTGCCAGGAAATGCCAGGAATGTAGAAAGGTTATTTGCATCTTGTTAGAATGTTAACAAGTTTTTTATCTTCAAATGGACATGTTGTATACACTGTAAAGAATGTTTTTAATTTACTGTTGAAGGGATTGTTTTTATACCACGCTATTTCAAGCTTGTCTACTACGGTAAGATCTAATGAAGACATGTAATTTATTTTTGATGCTGCTTAATCGGCTGTACCTGATTTCGGTCGGGTTGAAACGTACATAAATGCACAAAAGATAATTCTGAGTTCCATTGGAGGTATTTGAAGGTTTGACATTTTTCTATTTGTTACACCGTGGTATTATTGTATACCTATTAAGTATGTATAATTAATATTAATTAATATTATATTAATTAATATAAGTATGTATTAAATAATTGGTTTTTGGGCTATTAATTAACAATCCTGTCTAAAGAACGTGCCAACCTTAGTCAGTAACAAGGCTACAAGATCGCGCCACTGTCATCACGATCATCACACTCATCCTTCACTCATATTCATGGTAACGTCCTCCATGAGGTACCTGTCTTATTAAGAATGATTAATAATGAAGAGAGTGGTTTACTAACTTAGTGTTCCAATATACACATCACTAAGATATAATTACTCTTAATCTGTAATTGCATACGATACGGCCAATTTACGGATAACCAATATCCGTCAGGAAGAGGTTCTATAGCATGAACGTTTCACCAAAGTCAAAGAGCTCTTGTTCGTTAATAAATTTACCCCCACATAAAAAATTCTTGAACCGGTGATACTGGCTGTCTCACCTAAAGCGAGCCAATAGCTAACTTTTTTATTATAAATCTGACAAAGAACTTTTTATGGGGGACTTCTCTTTATTTTTAACGCTGCTTTTTGGAATCACTTTGAAATTTAAAAGTATGGCCGCTATTTTCCAATATTCCGGACAACTTTGATTTTTCTTATGGAAAACCCTATATTTTGTCATTTCTAGATTTTACGCTTAATTTTAGGAACTTTTTATTCCTTCTAATGTTTTCTTAAACCCAATGGTAAAGGAGGTATGAGCAGTAAAATTTGATTTGCCCCCTTTAAAATCCATGGGGAAATTGTTGGTAGTCTGTATATCGAAAACGGTTGGGTTAAAAAAGGTGCCAAATAATAACATGCCTAAGAATGTGAGTTTGGATGAGATTAAGTGATAAAATAATTTGTAGTCGAGATTCACTTGTTGAAATGTATTATTTTGAATATATGCTTTTACTTCATAAGAAATGCATATATTCAATTCATATATTACGGTGAATTGGCAAAATGCATTTTTAATGGGGTAAAATCAAACTTTAACTGCTCATACCTCCTGAACCATTTAGTTCAGGATAAAATGAGAAAGTATAAAAAGTTCCTAAAATTAAGCGTAAAATCCAAAAACGCCATAAAATATAGGGTGTTCCATGAGAAAAATAAAAGTTGTCCGCCATATTAGAAAAGTTGCGGCCATATTCTTTAATTTCGAAGTGACCCCAAAAAGAAGCATGAAAAATAAAGGGAAGTCCCCCATAAGAACTTCTTTGTCAGATTTATAATAAAAAAGTTAGCAATTGGTTCACTTTAGGTTAGACACCCGGTATAGAGGAAAATTGATTCAAGTGAACTTGAAGACTCAGACGACACATCCAAGAACTTCTTTATAGCATAGTTTCTAGCAGCCAGTAGAGTTTGAGGACTGAGTCTATCATACATCCAGTCTCTCATTGGACCTGGTGATGATTAAATTGACCAATCGAAATCGATCCTCAATTTTAATTTTTCCTCAACCGATTTTAATTTATCCTCATCTGGTTTATGCTGTACCTATATGGGGGTCAGAGAAGTCAAGTTTAAAATACATCCTCACTCTCCAAAAGAAGGTTATCAGAATAATTTTTGGTTCAAGGCAAAAAGAATCGTGCAAAGAGACTTTCCACCATCACAAATTACTAACCTTTCCAACAATTTACATATTAGAAGCTCTGACATTCTTCATGAAAAACTGCAGCCTTTTTGAATCTAGATTACCACCTACTAACTACTCTTTCCGTCAACGTTCTTACCTGTCTCTTCCAAAACACAAAACAACTTTTTTTTGAAAATAATGTTTATTATTCTTCAATCAAACTTTTTAATGGACTGCCTGACTGCCTTAGGGTTGAGATGACACTTGAAAAATTTAGGGGTGCAGTAAAGGCGTATTTGATAAGGGGTGCGTACTACAGTGTCCACGATTTTTTAAGAAGATTATAATTTAGAAGTAAAAATTTTAGTTCTAAGGTATGTATGTAAAATGACTCATGCCAATGCTTGTAAGAGTTTCACGGCAATAAAGGAATTATGATTGATTGATTGCCATTTTATGTGAATATTCGCCGTATTAAATATGAATACGATATAACTTAGTCTTATATCGTATTCACTTATTCGTATTCAGACTTAGTCTTATATGATTCAATATAACTTAGTAATGTAAAAAAATTTTAATTTACAACCAGTAATACAGTAATATAGATAAAACCTGATTACTGTATATTGTATATTTTTTATAAAAGATTTTATTTAGATAAGAAAATTTACTGAAAATTTCACATATGCAAAAAACACCTGAGAAGCACTTATACTAAAAAATACAGGTTACTGACAAATTATATTGCCGTTCGTTGATTTAATGCTCCTCAGAAGGATACAGAGAATTCATGAAAATATAAAAATTTACACAGATGGATTTGCATTTTAAATGTTGAATTTTAGCATCTGAAAAAAATTTAAATTTGACATGTCCGTACCTCGTCATTAGTCTTCATTGTATGTAGTATGTGGTGGGCCAAGCACTCCTTCGTACTCGGTATTATTATTATTTTCCCCAATAATGAGGTATTTCTTAGTCTATTTTTTGCAATTAAAGCAACTTTGCAGATCCAATTTTTTTACATATCTTTTCTTTTGTTATGGTTTCGTTGCCAACCAAACAACCAAGTTTAGTTGAGTATGTAACACATATGGTAAGTACAAACTAAAGCTCGAATTTCAGCTTTGATGGCTGATATTGGACCCCTTTCTAAGGGAACGTTTTATGTTTTGTCTCTGAAATTTCGTCGAGCGTTGACTCCACAAAAAATACTACACAGGAAAACGAATAAAATAATATAAAAACAACATCAGGCAAAATATAAAAGGAGCAATAATGAGGTTTGCATATAAAAAATAAATTTCCTCAAATTTTATGATGAAACAGGATTTAATAATAAATATTATATAATTGATTTCACGTTAAAGTGATGGAGCACACAGACCGGAAATCAGGAAAACTAAATACCCTTCCCTTTTTCACGAGTGTTTTTTTATGATGGTTGTTCCTGGTTTGTGCATTACTCATATTGGATTCACTGGAACTCTAAAGCGCTCTAACTGACGCTGTTTTCTATTGAACACTTACTTAGCACTATGAAGTATGAGCTTCATTGTTTTTTTTTAGTGGGCAGGGGGCTGGCAGAACTCTTTAATTACAAAACTTTTATGCTAATCAAGGTGGTCAAACACTGCCGAGGAAAATACCAAAAATAAAAAATCTCACCCCACAACTTTAGAAAGCATAGTTGTATTCTTGGGGGAAGTATAAGTATTCTCTTAAATATTTTATTCATACCATTTAAAATGTATCTAAATATAAAATTGGAACGCTTCACTAAACATCCGCGTGAATAGCACAAGCCTCTGATATTTCCACTTGAATATGACTCGAAAAAAGGGAAAATATATGTTTGACATAAATAACATTTTTACATAATACATTAAAACATTTTAATAAAACTGTCGTAAACATATTTTTTAAACATCCTGCGAGTTGACAATTTGAATATTATTATTACAATGATAAATTATTTAATGCCTTTTACGAGAAAATATTCCTTTAAGTTGTAAAACACGTGACATCCATTAGTTACCGTGGATCACATTGCAGTCTTGGCAAAGACCGCGCCTGACGTCCCCTCTGTTTTTAACTCAAGCGACCATTTTTCTTCTAACGCCTGGTGGACCATCAATAACGTAAGTCTTGCTTTATTCCCTACGACCTCATTCCACCTTTGATCAAGACTGTAAAATTAATTGTTTAAAAGTTCTTATTTCCTGTACGTTCTTTAATGTTAGTTCCAGTTGATGCATAATATTTTAATGGTATTGCAATTCAGTAGAACCAGGCAAAACTAGGATGGGTAGGATTTTGGTAGGACGATGAAATTAGTTTGTTTCATAAGCTTTCTGGATATTTTTACGGTCTCAAACTGGTGTGTAGCTAAACATTCCTGGTTTTGAGGTGTAGACGTTGGATAGGAGGGTGTTCACCACTAATATTGAGTGAGATTAAAATAAAAATTCTTCGATAATATACAAGGTGTCCATTAAAACTATTTCAGGAGGTGATTCCTTACATGAAAACTAAGAAAAAAGTTCATGTAAACATGGGTCCTAAAATGCTCGGTTATCTGTCTGTCGGTCTGTATGTGTTTATAACATGACTTTGCATAACTGTGGAACAACCAAAGATATCAACTTCAAACTGGGGACGTATGTGCTGACTAATAGGACCTATTTTTGGGCGGAGTATCAAGTTTCTACTTTGTACCATTTCAAAATGGCAGCCATTTTTATATTTTAAGACCTAATATCTTAAAAACCGTAAATTAAAAAAAAAAACTTTTACGAGAGACAAAAAAGATGAGCAATTTTATTTCCCACAAAACTAAATAAAGATTATTGAGATCAAACTACAATTATCAGAGTTATTGCAATTTTCCCAATAGAATTCATGCAAATTTGCTCTAGCTGTCATAAAACAAGCTTGTATTCTGTGAAAAATTGCAATATCTCTGATAATTGTAGTTCGATCTTAATAATCTTTATATCGTTTTGTAGGAAACAAAATCTCTCAATTGTTTGTCTCTTGTAATTTTTTTTTAATTTCGGTTTTTAAGATATTAGGTTTTAAAATATACAAATTGCTGCCATTCTAAATAGTACAAAGTAGAATCTTGATACTCCGCACCAAAATAGGTCCTATTAGTCAGCACATACGATCCAAGTTTGAAGTTGATATATTTAGTACTTCCAAAGTTATGCAAAATCATGTTAAAAACACATACAGACCGACAGACGGATAACCGAGCATTTTAGGGCCCATATTTATAGGAACTTTTTTCTTAGTTTTCATGTAAGGAATCACCTCCTGAAATCCTGAAATGTTTTTAATGGACACCCTATATTATTCCATAATATAAAAATATAATACGATATATTGTAATAATATTATGATATGAGGTATAATAAGGTTAAGTATTTGTATATTATATCATTTTGTGTATTACACAAAAAAGAAAGTGAAAAAGTAAGAAGTAGTGAAGAAAGTAAGAATAGTGTTACATTAAGAAGTAATATATTGACACAGCCAATCCATTTTATGGTCAAAGGTCAAGAGGATGAAGTATGAAGTAAGTAAAAAACGTTGGAAAGTGCACAAAGCTATAAATTATTTCGTCATTTGAAGAGTGAAGATCCTAAAATCATCAAAATCATGTCACATTATATATCTAATCGCATAATTTTTCCTTTTAAAAACCAATCATAGCTTTTTCTTGATTTTAGGATAATTTTTCATCAGTTCACGTTCATGATAGTGTTTCATATCCCAACTGAGCATGGTTATGATAAAATGAGGTATATTTAGGTTATACATATTAAATAAAACCTTTTCAAAAAAAAACTTCCATCCGTATTTTTGTTCAAGTTTAACCATATCCTCAGAAGTCTGTGAAAATTCAACAGTACTTCATTTAATTGTGTTGTTAATGGGATAGCCAGAGTTAATTCTATTGAGGTTTAACCATTTCACCTCCAGTTTTAGAATTTGAGCTGTACTTCTGTAGTTTATTTGTTGACGTTTTATATCAAGCACCTATTTTCATCGTTGTTATTTGAAACAAAGTAAATTTCAATCAAATTTGATCGGTTAGTGCCCAAATTTTCACAGTTTCAAATAAAGCCAAATTGTGTAAAATTCAAATCAGATTATATTCTTAATTTTATAATGAATCAATTCATATAAACTGAAGACAGCAGGAGGTTTTTTCAACCAAGTCATATACAAAATAGTTCATTAGATATTAACTATTGATAACGTTTTTGGAGTGGATTGATGCGTAAAATATTGATTCCAGCCTCAAGATACCTAGAAAACGAAGTTTAATTATAGGCTTACCAATAGGTTTTTTCTTTCTTCTGTAGAGCTTGGCGGATGGGCTTTATTTTAGAAAATAACTCTCCGTTTGGTACGTCAATATATGAAGGTAAATGTTTATCCTGCAAACGATCCGCCTTGAGAATGAAGCTTTACACGATAAGATGGTTAATATCAGAATTCCTGCACATAATTAGGAAGGAATCTAATATGTTGGCGGTTATCTCGAACCCACAAATATTCTCTATGCTGAATAGTTGTACACCATTATATGAATATTAATGATGCAAAAATTTAATCAATAGTGTTAATTACATTGTAAAAAAATAAAAAATAAAAATTTTTTTGTCGAAGTATAGGGAACTGTTAAATTGAAATTATCATGTGTACGATTAAATAAAAAACAGTCCAACAGTAAGTTTTGATTTGAATCGGCACTTTTAAATACATTATTTTTGCTACGAAATAACATAATAAACAGATGCTACAAAATAAATTATGTGTGTATCCCTAATACATCCCTAATAGACACAATCTTTAAAATAAATAAAACAGGATATTTTTCAAAGACTTAAAGAAGGATTAAATGTGATCCGAAAATCAACACAATTAATTGATCCAGTAATATCATGTATTTACTAATCATGTTTTTACTGAAAGTCATTAGTATCTGCCACTAATTCGCAGACATGTTCTTTTTTAATTTTTAGGCTTTATTTTTATGTCCTAGAAATTGTTATAACTAATAAATATAAATAACTTATTTGATATGAAGCAATCAGTGTAATTTAATTTCATAAATATGTTGTCCAATGTTTACAAACAGTTTTACTGAGCGTGGAAAGTAAATAAATAAATAAATAATATATAGTATTATTTTAATAAAAAAATAAATCCTGCTAGTTTATTTTTAATGTTCTAAGCATATTTTATTATAGCTAAGTGTAAATAACCTGTTAATCAAAACTGCATTTCATCCTACAAAATTGAGAAAAACAGGTAAATACTACATAATAATAGTAAATTGTTTACATATTAAAGGTGTACAAGCGTGTAGATCCGTACTTATTTTAATTTTTCTTTTATTCGTCATAGTATTTGTTTTCAAACAAATAATTTTGTCTACAATCCATTGTACAATTTGTTTTACTTTTTTTCTGTCAAATTAAATATTAGTTCAAAATTCCTCTAAAATGGTGAAAAAATCCTTTTTTACTTCACTTTACCGGAATTTTGAACTTTAATTTGTGTTTTGTAGAAGAAATTTAATTAAATTCTCTTAGGCGGGCGGTATATACTACGTTGACTATCTGTACTTATTTTAATTTTCTTTTGTCATATATGTTTGTTTACAAACAAATATGTTGTTATTCTCTCAAATACAATTAATTTTGTCTACCATCCATTTTACGATTTCTTTCAATATTTTTTTCTCTATAAAATTTAAACAAAAGGGTATATACACTAAGTTAAAACGGTTCATGAACAGTTCATAAGTTTTTAAGCAGGGTAATACAATTAATGATGTCAATTACCTAAATATACTTATTTATGACTTAATATATTTTATCAAGTATGGTTATAATAACTTACTAGACGCAACCGAGAAATGACCGGCAACACTTGAAGCATATTTACATACATACTGTAGTTATATACAATACGGTTATCATATCGTGCACAAAAGGTGGAAGAATGTCGATAGATTTTGAATGATAATCATTCATTATCATTCATGATGATTATAATATTATCACCATCATAATCATTATCAGGCCCAATTAGCTGATGAACGTTCGTTCACTATACGAAATTCCAATAAGGAAAAAGTAAATGTTGTACCAAAGGTGGACGCAGTTTGATAACATGTCTCACTGGGATCAAAGGCTTGTATTCATCTTTAGAAATGCGTTCGATTATGAAAACCCACAGAGTGTGGCTTACATTCAGACCCAAAATTAGATCTGAGCTCAATCTCAATATTGTGAATAGTATCGTTCATGTTCCATACTCAACTAGGGCAACCAATACAAAAGAGTTTTGCAGATTTAAATCTGAAACTTTGAACATTATTTAACAATACCTAGGTCTAAAAATGTGACTTATTCATTCACATACTATAACGAGTATTTTTTAATTGAATCAATATAAGGATACGACCTTCAATTACCGCAACAAGACTAAATGTATTTTTGTATAGTTCTTTGTATTTCATTTTTTTGGTCCTATGCAGTTTCAATTGTAAATGTTTTGTTATAATTAATAAATCAGTGATTTTAGCATAAATAAATTTCAAAACTCTTTGACGACCTGACGTGGATTTGTTCTTTGCGAATATACATTATATCGTCACGGGTTTGGGTGCCTCGTTTTCAGAATTTTTGTATCATATTACAACTGCAGTTTATCACTTAGTTGGAACAAAGTATCGACTTTAAACCAACTTTTGTACGGAAATAATCTGTTTTGTGTCATAGAAAAATTGGGACAGTTTTAAATGTTCAAATATTAATACCTTAAAAATCGTAAAATTGTTCAAAAAAATTCTTGATTTTATGGTTTACCCACTAACAAATGAGCAATTTAAATTTTTCTCAATGACTCAATGAATTCGAGCTAATTTGTCCTATTACCTTTAGTACTTTCAGAACAATTAAAATATGTCATTTATTTGTGGTGTAACACTGACGAAACTATAAATTACGTTTATGTAAATAAAACTCACATCTTCAAAGAAACTGTCGATGGAAAAGAAAAAATGGGCGCTGGTTAAAAATGATAAAAATTACAAAATGAATACTCTAAATAAATAAATAGGTCTCTTGATTCTCCTGTTGTATCAGACTGGAAGTTGGTATCCTAAGTTGGTTAAAATTAATGATTGAATGTGTAAAGGATGTTAACATACGGTTGGAAAACAAGTCGCCGGAGACCCATAAATCAAAAAATATTTGTCTTGATGCAAGGGAAATACTCACATAAGGTCTCCAAATAGATTAGGAACACCCTGTTTGCAAGCTAATAACATTTTACTCATTCATGTGATATCAGGACACCACATGATTTACAAAAAAAATTAATTCAAAACATGGAATTAGAAAAGAATAGAATAGAATCATATTTATTTCCAAAATATTTTTTACATAAACATTACAAACATCTGTACGGAAAAAAGTTCTCACATGGCCTTATATCATATAGGTAGTTCAAAGAATTACCTTATATCATATGTGCTGTTCCACTCGGAGACAAAATTACAATATATCCTTCATGAACCTTGTAGATTTATGCAAACGAAACTTTACTAAAATTCTACATTCTTAATAACTTTTACATGGACCTCAAATTATTTCCTGTAAATTGAAAATTACCAGTTGCACAGCCAGTAAATGATGACCATTACCAAGTAAAGTAATTTATTTCAATGAAAAGGCACAGTGACTTCATCATTTTTATGGTAATATTTTATACTAAAATGCTTTACCCTTCCAAATTACATTTGGTTGTTGAAAAATACTAAATGTAGTTGGTGAGGTGAGCCTTATCACTTAATATTATCACTTAAATGACTTCCATTACACTTAAAGGCCAACAGGATGAAAGAGTGCGAAAGTATTTTTGCAACAGATAACAACTAAATAATGAGTAATTTAGTCCCGTTTGTAGTTTTTTTTATAATCATTTTAGTTTATTATGAGCATATTAAATAGTGAAAATAAATTTACTGACTTGTTTGGGAGATGAAAAGGAGTTAATTATATAAGGAATATACGGATCCACAAAATCACCTTCCTTTGCAAAAAAAGTTAAAATACTGCAGTTTTTACAAAATTAGGCCCTTAATCTTGTTTTAAGTAAATTACTTTTACTACAATCATAAGCCAATTCCCTATATAATTGGAATTACATCCTATTTTGTTGTGGATATCCTATAATTTAAAACTTATTCATATCTTTCCAGGTTTAATTATGAAAACCTTAAAGGATAATGGGTAGCCTTAATTAATTGCAAACTGAATAATACCTTAATTATTTGTGGCTTAAATTGTTACACGGATGAGTTATTTAATTATACACGATCAGGGTGGTGATTAACGTCAGCCAACTACAACGTAAATTCCTTTAATACATTATAAGTCTTGAAGATTGTGTTTATGGCCCTGTGTGGATTCAAAAGCCTTTGATAAACAATAACTAATATATTCCTTTTCTAAATGAAACTTAATTATCAAATTCTGTTTTCGTATGAGTAATTAGGGTTTGTATAAGAATATTTTTCATTCACGCATTTAAACAAACCTTTTCTGGACAGGATGAAATCATTGAAACCGCATTAAATATTTTAATACACAGCGCACTTTTGAATACATATATATTCTTTAACTCTGGTAATTGACGATACAAGGAATTCAACAACGACCATGAAACCCACCACACAGTTACTCAAAGATATGCGAAAGTAAGATGAAGTTCCACACATTCTATGTGATTTCCCCAGAGGTTCTTCCACTCAGTTTGACCGCATACTTTCTTACTGCTTGTGTGAATAGTTATCAACAAAACCGTCATTTTTTTATAACCGGTATAGCTGTAGCTGTAACTTATAAACAACTTGACATTCAAACTGTTATTTAATAATAGGTATTTTTATTTTAATAATAAATTTAACTCGTATATTGATACAGCTCAAGAATAACTAATATAAAAAAAATAATTTTGGCCGATGGTTTAATTTAAAATAAACTGTACGAATAAGGATTAAGGAATTTACCCCTGGAAATCCCAAAGCCCTACCAAAGCTTTTTACAATGCTAAAAAAGCTTGGAAGTTTTAAATTTATGACTGTGATGAGACAATAAAAAAACTTAATTAAATGAAAACACAGAAGATGGACAAATATGATACTGTAACATACAATTTGGATAAATTTCATACGTTCAGGCATTTTTCATCAACAACTGCGAAAAGTCATACCACTAGGCTGTTTTTTATACAACTATTTAGTAAAAAATCCCAACTGTTGCAATAAATACGTGTAAGTAACAGTTATCAAAGAACAGATTAGTCACTAGCGGGGCACCTCTGTTTATTATGTACCACTAAATTTAATTTAAATTCAAAAAGGTCCTGTGGCACATAATTTTTGTTTCATTTTTATTTTCCTGTATTTTTACCCACAAAAAACCAAAACGGTAGAAATGAATTTGAACCAAGAGCTTTTTATACATTTATTCCTGGAGTTTTATGCTTCATAATCATAAAATAAAAATACATTTTCGAGGAGAGATTCTTATTAATTTGTACCACACCCCATAAATTGTTTCAATCCTTCAATACTTAAAAATTTAACTTTTTCTCTTGTTCAAAACAGAAATACTCATTACTTGTAATTATTACTTACAATATCCCAAAGTTGTCACCAAGCCCCTACACAGAAACCTTCTAAAGAGAAGGATGCTTTCCCTGGCTTGGATCCTGGTGAAATGAGGATTTTCATGCAAATCTGTACCGTCGCCCTGGGGGGGGGGTACATGACTTGCTATTCTCCACCAATCAGAAGCTAGTAAAACTTGTGATCGAGGAGAATCAGCAAACCATTCTACAAGTCCAGATTCTACATGAAAACCCATCACTGCCGTATTTAATCTTAACCAGAAAAAAGCACAAGTCCCCACCTGCAAATATATTCCTGCCCGTCAAACTAAGAACCAAATTAAATAAAAAATTTTTAGAAAATCGGTTTGGTAAAATAATTAAAAATATTATTTTTAATATTTAATATTATTAATTTATTATTATTTTCATTATTATTATTAAGACATGGTACACTGATTATGCATGTAGCAAGTCACTTTTTCTCATAGCGAATTTTTTATAGGAAAGAAGCTCTCACCGTAAGTCTCATGGAAATACTTAAGCCCGAGGCCACCATAACTTTTCGTTTTGAAGTCCCCAGATACCAAAAACACCAATCGATAATTTTCATAAATATGTATGTGTGAGAAATATATCATATGCTTGAAAATAGCCTAAGGCTGAAACATATCGCAAATAAAATTAAAGGGAACTCGGTTATTTTCCTTCAATTAGTATAGTTACCCTTATTTGTAAAATTACTCAATAAATAATTAGCTACACACACACACACACACACACACACACACACACACACATATATATATATATATATATATATATATATGCTACTCGAATGTAACGCAATTTGAGTAGCGTGTGTGAGTGAGGGCGGTTGCGAGCGCCTTGGAGGCGTTGCCGTTAGTAAGGTATATGTTTTTATTTCAACTGTCTTATTTGTAAATTCTGTAATATGTTCTATGAGTTTTGTATGAATTTCTGTGTGAGTGAGATTTCTGTGAAGTTGAATTCATGTAAAGTCTGTGTAAGAAAAACGAAAAAAACCAAAAAAGTAGGTTGAATAAAAATAAGTAGGTAAATGTAACATTAAATTAGCTCACTTGAAAATTAGAGGAGTTTCAATACCTCTCGAACAGTAGTGCAGTTTAAACACTAGAAGTGAAAAGAAAAGTCAAACAAATTAAATTATGATCAGAAATCCTTCGGAATTATAAATTTTAATAATTCAATTCGGTTTCTAGTCAGGTTAGAATAGTTACACATTCTATAAAAAAAACTTAATACGAAAAGAGGCTACTAATTCTTTAGTGGATTAAAATTGGATACTCGTAAGTTAACGTACAACCTTTAAGCAAATAATTATTTAAATAAAAGCAATCTGTTTATTATATTGGAAATATTTTACTCACACTTTTAGAAGTTAATGCCAAATTCCTTTTTAATACTTAATCCTGTTGAATTATCTGAATTTCTTTCATTTATGACATTTTATTCCTGCATACTCAAGTAGAAAGCGGCATGCCTCGAAGTTCTAATTAACATGCGACTTGACCCATTTTGGGTCTCCGTAAAGTGCTTTGAGCTTGAACTCTATTAATCAAATTTTGACGTAACTCCTGAGAGTAAACTAGCTCTTTTGAGGCTGACCTCTTTATGTCTCTTTTTAACTTTGAACAGAACTTATAATCGCTGACAGGCAAAACTTCATGCTACACGGTGTCAACAAGTGCATACCTGAAACGTGCAAGCAAACAGTTCATCCTAAAAATGTAACGTCTACGTCTCTGCAAGTTGAATAATAAATTCAACTATTGAAAATACTGCTATTGATTGAGTACAGACAATATATTGTTTCCTAGGTTTCAACAGATCGTCTTTGAAACTTTTGATATATGTATAAAATGCTAAAAACTATTTCTATATTCCTTTTTATAAAGTTATATTTATCTTTAAATTCAAGTATCATTAGAAAAACACAGGTGTTAGCAGTGCTATATCAATTCTACTTGTTACAAAGTCAAACATAAGTTCAATCTAAAGTTTTGACAGGTAAACTCAGGAAACTGAAGAGGGAAAACTCAGGCACGTATCGGATTGCAAAAGTTTGGATAGATACAAAACCGTCGCTCTCAAAAAACAATAATTCTTTCTTCAGTGCTATATATGTGCAAAGAAAAAACTCCCATATATAGTCTACAACTATATATTTTCCTTAAACTTAAGAAACGTATCATATTTTAGGGAGAATATAATATTTTTTTTATCTAAAATATGAAATTCATCATATAATTTACCTGTAATAAGTGAACTTAAATTAAATGATTTACCTGATTGGTTAATAACAATAACCAACCAGTAACTTCTCTCAGTGAACTTCTCTTTAGTCTAGGTACGGATGAGGCCGACGTTATCATCACGGCTGATTACCGGCGCGACTGACCCCGACCCTTGTACTGTGCCCTCCCGCCGGGCGCACCTCGCTCTCCGGCTGGCCGGCATGAGTCAAGCAAACGCGGCTCTCACCTGAATTTTTGCACTGAAACTGTTGTTCCCTGGTTGTTTTTGACTCCTTAATAATTTTTCCTACTTAATGAATAAAAAGTAAAACTCTTAATTTTAAGTTACAATTTTTCCTCCTTGAATAAATTTTGTTCATTCAACTACTTTTTCCATAATAAATTAATTACGGTCTTAACTTTTTCTTAACGCAACTCAACAGCAGACGCACAGGCAGCTCCTGCCTATGTCTGCTGGTTCCTTTTGGGCCATCAATAGATAAATAAAGGCTACATAATGAAATGTTTTCAGTTAAAGCTGCCTGCATAAGAATATTTTTAGTTAATAAGTAACATTTCATTTAATTTGTACTGTGAAGTAGCTTAAGTTCTTTATGGAATAAACAATGCTTTTCATTCATTCATAATGAGAAAGTACAAACTCATCATCAACTAAAATAAATTACGAACGACATATATATCAGTAACGACGTAAATTCAGTTTGGCAATCACTAGCTATTTACACCAATGTTTAAATTAATTTTTAAACATACTATAGTTCACTTTAATAAACGGTATCAGCAAACTGACACTTATACTTTATCCCTTAACGATATTAAATGCAAGATAACCTTCCATAAAATAGAACAAATTTTTCTATTATCCCACAAATACACAAACAATTTCGTTTAGTAATTAACAGAGATGTCGGTGTTCATATATTTGCCAAGAGAATAACATAGACAACGTCCTGCTATTGCCACCAAACAAAAACATAAATTATCTTCAACATCAGTTGACGCAGCTTTTAATTAAAAATGCTGCATTATTAATTTTTCAAGCAAAATTTAATGGTTGCAACTATATTTTAATTATTATAATTTTATGTCAGTTTGAAATATTTAACACTTAAATCCTCATAACGATTTCTTCTGAAATAACATCATTTGGGCTCCACATTTTTCCAAAAATCATTAGTCAAAGGGAAATAACGGCTGAGGTCTTTTTTTTGTAGCACCCAGTATATCTTAACACAAAACGTAAGTTTTTGTCTTTTTATTTAGTTCACCGGGTATTAGCTAAAGGTTTTCCCTATGGCGTTTCCTTTGATCATGAATTTGTTTTGTCCGGTTTCCTCAGATAATAGAGATATTGTCAGATATTGTCTGATTCAACGTCCTATAAATATTAAAATTGCCTTTTGAATTTTTCCATCAAACCACTTAAAATTCTCAATTAATTTGAAAGTTATTTACAAAAGTTACAATAGGGGAACTCCTATCACTAACTTCTCAGTACTGTTTACTGTACGAGTTTCTAATTAAATTGACTTTATTGATAGATTTTAGTTCGTAATGAGTTTCCAATGCAATTTATTGAGGAATATGTTGTCCATATGAAATACTTTTTTTAAAGGAATGCAGCCATCATAATTATTATGGGTTGTTAAAATCCGTTTAACATCGTGTAGTTTCTTTTGAGATATTTTTAGCTTCTAAAAAATACGATGACAAAATTTGTACAAGGAAAAAATAGAATAAAATATTAATGTTGTTCAAATTGGAATGAAATCCATAAGGTTATTACTTTGTAGGCAACAAATTTTGACGTAATCGCCTGCTTTATTATAATGACAAATACAGTATCAAATGCTTTTAAAATTGAACTTACTTGACCATGCTTCAGGAAAAGCTATTGTTATTTTGTTAAATATTTTTAACTCTTGTCATATTATATATTACTTACAAGTCTAACTTTTAGGAGGTAATTAATCTTGGAGACAAGGAAAACGTCTACAGAATACTTTAAGCAACATAAATTAATGTATCTTCAACGTAATGTAGAACACTTTACAATGCATACAAATTTAAAGTGTTTTGAACATGATTTGTCACACGAAATTAAAGAAAACTCTATGACAATTCTTATTACTCTTGTCAATGACAAGATCGAAACCTTATTATCAGTCCAGTCTAAGGATTAGAATGAAAAAAATGTTAATTTAACTGTACATTTTTAAATAAAATGTTTATTATGCTTTTGTAACTATTTACATGTTATTGCATTAATTGTAATGCCAATATGAAACACAACAGAATACAGGATTTTTTTCACGCAACCCCGAACTTCATTTATCAGTAGAAGATTTTTCCCTTCAAGATCCCAGATTTGACCGCACTATAATATTTTCTTTGGAGGTACATAAAAATTAACGCCTACAAAAACAATTCACATGATATTCGGCACCTCAAAACAACATAACAAATTTACTACTATAAATTGAAAGAGGTTCTTTGCAAAACGTGTTTAGGTATTTGATAGAGAGAGCTCAACTTTATATAAATGTCAATGTCAATTTTAAAAATTGTAAATCTATTTCTTTAACATGTGATATTGTATGATAAACAGATTTTTGTTGCATTGTAAAAAAAAATAACACAGAACACTCAATGCAAGCTAAATGTGATAAAATTTGAATAATAGGTTGTATATAATGTAAAGATTAACAAAATAATACTCATTTCATGTTTACATGTGTATTATTTAATTTTAAAATAGGGTTGCGTTAAAAAAAACCCTGTACTTAAGACTATAATATTTTAATTTTCTTCTGTTAAAAATATTCAATTAACATTAATAAACCGAGACCAATATACTACATTCCAATTATCTGATAGACCTCAACTTGTCTCTGGGGAGTTACTACTCTTAGATAATTACTTGAATAGATTTGGCTCTGAGATAACCCTCAAATTGCAAACCAAACGTCCGTCCTAAGTGAATTATGTTAATGGGACTGATGTGACTTTGAATTATTTTAATCATCCTTAAAAATATAACTAATTGTGATTTATTGCTTGAGAATAAATTCGGTATGAAACTATATATATATATATATATATATATATATATATATATATATATATATATATATTTATTTTTTTTTTTCTAAACCAATCGATTGTTTTCAGTTCTGATTCGAAATCCTTGATCCTTGGTACCTCAGCTTTACTACGTTAAGTCACATGACAATGTTTTGATAATATTCAATTTTCGGAAAAAAATTAATTTTTTAAAATGTTGTTAGTCCTGAAAATCAAAAATTCAAATAGCAACATATGCCAAAAAAGCATATTATCATTTTAAAGGCCTTTAAAATTCCTACAACTTTGTAATTTACACAAATATTCTATCCTTATCAGTCTTTTGGTTATGGACAAAAAACTTCATTTTCCTATATGAAGTGCATGTTATTTATGCAGTTCATATTACCAAAGGGTACCCATAGACCGGTTGCTATGGACATGCAAATAACATGCACTTTATATGGGAAAATGGAGTTTTTTGTCCATAACTAAAAACATAAACACCCCCGTTGCAGCAGACCTGCATCCTCAGCGAATTTCAAAAGCAAAACAACATATTTCAATCCAACATAGAGAGATTTTTGACATGTCTTGGTAAGCTCCATAAGAATAACATGGGGAATGAGTATGCAGGATTGCTGCTACGGGTATATTAAAACTGGGTGGTTTTAATTCAATATTCAATAGATCTGAACTAGAAGAAGCTATTTACCAAGTTTTATCTAGATATGTTGAGAAATAATCGAGATGTAGAATTTTACTTATTTCCCATAAGGTTATCATTGGGACAACGTACTGTGTTTACCACTTTTAATATCTCGGTAACCGATGGACATAGGGCAATGATTCCATATATTAAATTGTTTGTTTTTTTGAGCTGAATTCAATGGTGCCATCAAAACGATAAATTTTATTTTCCTATGTAAAAAACTCAAAAAACCCATTTTTGGGGGTCTTTCCCCCTTTACCCCCCCCCCTTCCAGTAGTTCGATCGGGCTGGGTTACGGACTCGTCTGAGGGATTACCACTTTTCATGTCTGTACCGAATTCCATTAAGATCGGACCATTTTTACGGCCGCTATCGTGCTGGCAGACACACATATATATATAAGTTTGTTGGGAGCGGGGTGGAAAAAAGGTTTGAATAAATCAAATTGCATATCAAACCTAAGCCTATGTATTTTTGTTGAAAACTTAAATCACCCGCCATTTTTTAGCCAATAACCTTTTGAAATGCTATTTGCGGCATTGAATTTTATTTGATTAGACCTTTAAAATTATTTGAAAATCGACCTATGCTTACATTAAAGATTTTGCACCAACCTCCTGTGGGCCATCCCCCCTTGGAGGTAATATCCTCTACAGCACCCTAAAAGATAGGCTTTTAGGTCTGACATACAATTCCGGAGTTTAGATCCTTCAGACAAAGTCTGTAAACAATTTTTAAGCAATCTTTAAGCGAATACTGTGCATTTCATTCAGATCTTTGATCAGCCGCCATTTTGTAATGAATTAACCATTTGAAGTGCGGTTTGCGGCATTGAACTCTACTTGATTAGCCCTTTAAAATGATGTGCATATCGACCTATGCTTATGTTTAAGATATTGTACCGACTGTTTGTGGGCCGTCCCCCACTGGGGGCAAAGAGTCAGTAAACACCTCAAAAAGTAGGTTTTTTTACATAGGAGTGAATGTACAAAGTTTGATTTCTCAAACCAATTCGGTTCAAAACATATTTAGGCGTTCCGGGACTTTTCAGCACCCCTGTATATACAGGGTGTTTCACGATAACCCTGACAAACTTCAGGATATGGTTCCTTAGGTCAAAATGAGAAAAAAATGTCCAGTAAACATAGGTCCTAAACTCAATCGTTTTCTATCTATTAGAGAATTAGGGTTTTTTTCGGTTTTCAGTGTACTTATTGAACATTTTGACGTCTAGATTGAAAATATGACAAGATATTTTGATAATACCTTCATAGCTAGATAGAATAATAAATTTGAAAGAGATTTCATAACTATTTCATGCAAAAATGAGGAGTGGGACTGAGAAAAAGTTGTCTAAAAATCCAAGTTTTCCTTAAAATTCAAGAACTAAAAAATATTTTTTGATTTTGACAGCCCTTCATACTGAAACCGCTGGAGTGTTTGGCTTGCAATTTTACCAAAAGTTTTAGAATTTAATGGAGAACAAAGAAACATCAGTTTAAGTATACTTTTTGTGGGGATTATTTTTGTCAAAAACCAAAATTTTGTAAGGTATAAAAAAATACTGAAATTTGGATACACAAATAAAACTTTATATTTTGATTATTTTTTATCATATTTGAATCAAACTTGGTTTGTGTTTTCGACTAGCTAAGAGGTAATGGTTAATAGCCTAAAATTCCCTCCTTTTTTACTTTTATGGCAGCAAACCTGCGTATTCATTTTCTAATGTTACCCTTATGGGGAAATATTTTTAATACGATAATTCAGTTATTTCTCAACATATTAAAATAAAACTTCGCATATGGCTTCATCTAATTGAGATCTACCTAATTATTGCCTAAAACTCTCCAGATTTACATTTTTATGGCAGCAAACCTGCATACTCACTTCCCATTGTTAACCTTATGGGAAACGCATTATAAATATCTCACTCTTCCTTGTATCCATACATACCATAACGATTCCCTCTTTGCTTCTTATTCATACTAAGAGATGTTGAAATGTTTTATTTAATAATTATTATAAAGCTTCACAAGGAATATAACCTTACATCCATAAGTAAGCATGTTAAAATTTTCCTTTTAGTATAACATGGAAAGTGAGTATGCAGGTTCGCTGCCATAACAATGTAAATCTTTAAGGGTTTAGACCATAACTAGGTAGATCTCAATTAGATGAAGCCATACACGAAGTTTTATTTAAATATGTTGAGAAATAACTGAACTATCATATTAAAAATATTTCCCCTTAAGGATAACATTAGAAAATGAATACGCAGGTTTGCTGCCATAAAAGTAAAAAAAGGAGGAGATTTTAGGCTATTAACCATTATACCTTAGCTAGTCGAAGCCACATACCAAGTTTGATTCAAATATGATAAAAAATAATCAAAATATAAAGTTTTATTTGTGTATCCAAATTTCAGTATTTTTTTATACCTTACAAAATTTTGGTTTTTGACAAAAATAATCCCCTCAAAAAGTATACTTAAATTGATGTTTCTTTGTTCTCCATTAAATTCCAAAACTTTTGGTAAAATTGCAAGCCAAACACTTGAGCGGTTTCAGTATGAAGGGCTGTCAAAATCAAAAAATATTTTTTAGTTCTTGAATTTTAAGGAAAACTTGGATTTTTAGACAACTTTTTCTGAGTCCCGCTCCTCATTTTTGCATGAAATAGTTATGAAATCTCTTTCAAATTTATTATTCTATCTAGCTATGAAGGTATTATCAAAATATCTTGTCATATTTTCAATCTAGACGTCAAAATGTTCAATAAGTACACTGAAAACCGAAAAAAAACCCTAATTCTCTAATAGATAGAAAACGGTTGAGTTTAGGACCTATGTTTATGGACGTTTTTTTCTCATTTTGACCTAAGGAGCCATATCCTGAAAACTGAAGTTTGTCAGGGTTATCGTGAAACACCCTGTATATTGCTGGATGTAAATTACTAACGTCTTACAACTCTTAGAGTTTTAAGTGTTTTTAAACGTTTTTTATTTACATCCCGTGAATTAAGCAACACGTATCATACTATTTAAAAAATCATATATTTTGGAAATTATGTTAAAAGTTGGATAGTGTAAAAAGCATGCAAACTAATTTTTCAACATATGTTATTTTATGATAAATATATTTTTGTTGCATTGTTAAAAAATAAGAACATATACTTTATGATTTTGTAAGTGCGTTAATTTTAATGTAACAACAACTTTTGACTGCTAACCCATTAGAAATAATCATCGACTACTTAAAAAACTAAATCGCTCATTAACTGTTAATCATTGATTGATATTGGAAAAAACAAGCTATATTATTAGCTAAGAAAACTTCATGAAAAATTTTATTAATATTTCAAGATTAAAATTACCACTTTGCTAAAATTGACATTACGTTTGTTATTTTTTTGGTTCATTAACTACACGTGTACTTCATGTAAGTGTTATGTTATTATAAAAGATCGTCAACCATTTACAAGAACACCATTCTTTTTAATAACAAGTACACACCATATATTTATATCACCATATATCGATAAGTATATCGAGAACATCATACTTTTTGATGACAAGTATATCGATTGTACACAATATATTCAACTATCACTACGCAATTGGTTTCACAGTCGCAATAAATCAACCGATTAACAAAAACCCCGGTTTAAAAACTTTCGTCAAAATGTTTTCCGCGAATTATTTATAAGAGCGGAAGTTACCTCCTACTGGGGCTTTTTAGGCAAGACTGATAGCGTTATTTATCATCAGAGCCCAGAAAAGCCAAAGTAATAGAGCTTCTTTTCTTCATTAGACACGGGAGGGAGATATTTCCTTATAGAATAATTTCCACTTAAGTCTGGTTATCAAGAAGAAGGTCTTCTCAGCATTTTTAAATGCATCAAATATTTTGTAGGCATTACGTTTTAATTTACGAGCTTACAGCATTAAACTGTATAGGTAGTGTGTTATATAGTTATTTAAGATTTGCATTTATTTCAAGAGCCAAACACACAAAAATGAACAAATAACTCTAACTTTTTTAGAAACTTTTTTATGAACTTAAATTAAAAATTATATTTAGGGAACATTAAGCTCAATATGTTGAATCATTGACAGCCTTCGTGTGTACACTTAACTCATAGAAAGCGTTAAAATTTTGACAATATGAGAGATCATATTGCAGGGTCTCCCCCCTGTAATTTAAGTCCTATTACACTAGTCACTGGAGTCTAAAAGTATAAGTCTTGGTTTTGATGCTTGACATTGAAGATGGCCAGGTCAAATATAATAAAGTAGACATTTCATTTGAGAACTCATAGAAAGCGTTAAAATTTTGACATTATGAGAGATCATATTGCAGGGTCTCCCTCTACTTGTGGACATGTATGAAGTATCTGCACTCTGAATACAGTTTTCAAATATGTTTACATTCTGGGTGATGTATAAATTAAAGATATTTTTAAAATCATATCCAATCTTGTAAGCCGAATAAACGTTTATAGCTCTTGTTAGACCTGGTTAAGAATAACTTGAAAAATTAGGTTTGTTTGCAAGGTTAGCATTATTACGTGGCATTTATGTTGAGAATTTCGACGAGGAAAGTCGCAAATTTGTTAGGATAAAGAATATCCCAATGTTGTCTGATTTCACGTTATATTTAACAATTTTAACATTGTTTTTGTCCCAACAACCTCAACAGATTTCACTTGACAGTTTTTTGTTTATATTTTTTGGAATAATGTTGATGTCCGACACACTGAAAAATTTTGAGGTTAAGGTTTGTGTTTTGAAGGGAATAACCATTTAACTGCATTTTAGAACGGGAGGGAAGGATGTAAGAAACACTGTTGAAAATAGTTACGTCAAGCGCAAAAACTGAAGAACGCGTAAAACTGAAAGGAATTGAAAAATAATTGAAACATAAAATCGTGAAACCGCAATGAAAAAGGGTTAAGTCTTAATTGCGAACAGTCCTGATTGCGAACAAGGGTAAAATCGTCCTGGTTGCGAACAACTCAAAAATGCCGAGGGCTACCTGAACATGAGTCGTCCTGATCGCGAACATATTTTGGAAATTTGTAAAAATGATTGAGTCTCTGCCGCTAAACAGGAGCGGCGGGACCTGGAACCCCCCCCCCCCGGCCCCTCACCGACCCTGTAATAATAGGCCTTAGTTTAATCTTATTTTGTATGACGTTTTGCAGCGTAAAAATACCTTTCCATGAGGAAGTGAGTGAATTTTTGTGTTTTTTTTTAATTTTTAGACTAATTTTTGTGTCATATCACTGGATAAATTGCCACTAATTGAACTTCTCATCGGGGCAAACTTTTCAAAATTAATTATTAGGCCTACTTAAGACTTGAAACTTCAATATGGGTAAGACATTCCTTACAGAATTTGATAAGTTAATTTATTTCATCTGCTTTATAAGTGTCTATGCATATGTTTTACACTTTGAAATTTCGACAGCGCAGCGACATTCATTTTGCATAAAATCGGGGATAGTTTACATGACTGCGTGGTGCACCTTCATGTCTGTGTTTTAGAGTTTTATTTTCAAAAGTATTGATTCTTTATTTTTATTCTATACAACATCTACGCGTCAGTTTCTCTCATTCATCTTTGTTAGGTCTTGACTACAAACGGTAAAAAATGGACAAACCACTGATCTACTGATGAACTATCTCTAAACAACATAAATAAAATAGCTATTCGCCGTAAAAACTAATTATTCAACATATCAACGCTCATAACGGCCAGGGAATTAAATTTTCAAACTAACCCTTTTTTTTGTTTCGCATCTTAAAGGCGTGTTTAAAAATTTTTTACCTAAGAAAATAACATAAGTTTCTCTAAAATGTCTTCATTAAATGTAGGCATGTTGTCATTGATACATTTAATAATTGAGTTAATTAGGCAGGTTAGCCGTTAACACTTCAATATCCTTTGCATCCCAATCACATTACAAAATAAGGGTTTCAAATTCATAAAGCGTTTTAAAACTTGAATTTTTTAGGGTAATATTAAAGTAATATTGATATTTTAAAAATGTAAACCTTGAATCATACATTAGTGTGTTAAAACATGTACCTGTGTGTTGTGTGTGTTCACTGTCAATAGTTTGTTAGGAAATTTCAAAAGGCTCCTGAGTCAAGGCTTTTCATGGAATATTTTCCAAACTCACAAAAGGCACATCTAGAGAGAAATAGCTTTAATTTGATATCCTAAAAATTAATTTCTAGGGGTTCATTTTCTCTGTACAAAATCCCAGGAATTCTTTTAATAATATAGAAGCTAGATAAACTAAACGTATAGTAATTAATTTTAAATAAACGGCTGAAAGAATGTGTCTGGATATATAAAAGCGGCTTGAGTACTACGTCTCATGAGGACATGTGTCTTTATGAATATTACCAGTCTTGATTCATTATTCTTGCCAAATCATTCTGTTTATGTTATATAATAACGGCCTGGGATTCTACGAACGGGTTAAAACCCCGACCTCTGAAAATGTGTTCGCAATCAGGAATGCTCCCCATCCCCCAGACTACCCCCTCCCCCTCGTAAAACCAAACATGTTCGCAATCAATCGGGACTGTTCACAATCAGGACTGTTCGCAATCAGAAAGACACCATGAAAAAGGACCACCTAACTCTCCTAGACAAGTGAAGATCAACAGAAAAGCGCAGTCCTACGAATATATAAACAACTAAGCGCTTATGTTTATGTTTACCTTGGTGCCGGTTTTGTCACTCGTGAACCCTACCGTAATTTTTTAGTTTCCCTGTAATATATGGATTTCCAGATTGTATCATAATATATCGTTTTGGTATTTGGTATGGTATTGGTAATTGGTATGGTATTGGTATTGGGTTATCTCTGGGATAACCCAGCTAATGTATCATCGAATGGGAGAGGGAGGGAGATTAGGAAAAGAGTGATGTAGGACCTAGTAATTCCATACATCAGGGAGAGGTTGGGGTGAGAAAGGTATATTGTGCTGGTTCAGAAAAGGTTGATCCTTGAGTTTTCTGTCTGCTCAAGCCCTTCACCACGCCCTAGAACAGATGTTAGTTTCTTTTTTTCACCCTTTGAAGTGTTGTTAGTCATGCACCAAACAGTGGCTCATTGTTAGTTGGTCCCACATTGAGCAGCTTGCCTTTTTTTTTGAAGCCAAGCAATTGTGCGAGCGTGTGGGCATGCATTGGTGCTGTTCAGTGTTTGGGTTCGTGTGAGTAGGTCAGTGTATGTGTTTTGTTGTTTGTCAGTTTGGAGTTGATCTTTTCAGTTGTTGGCCCTGGGTGTCAGATGTGATTGTGATTTGTTTGTGGTTGGCTGGTCTGTTGTGGCGTGTCAAGGTGGTGGCTGTTTTATTGTTGAGAGTCGTCTGAGCTGACGTAGTCAGAAGTTGGTTGGTCAGGCGGTTCGAAGACTTGACTGAAACACCAATTGGTTGCTGTGTTCGTTCCTGATGTCACGGTTTGGTTATGTGTTGTTCTGGTTTCCCCCCATGTTTTGAGAGTGAAGGAAGTTTGTAAAGAGGTGATGTGTTAGTTAGTAGGACACCCAAGGGTCGCAGATAGTTGACAGAAGAGTTTCTGAGCCCTGAGCCAACATTTACTGTGGGTGGTGTTTTGTGGGGAAGAGTTTATGTGTTCTTTGTGCTTTGTCGCTTTCGTGTTTCTAGTGCGGTATATTTCCCTGGGCATGTTTGGTACAGCAGCGCCGTCGGACCAGGTTTCCGTTCGAGACTCCATCGGTATCGGCACATGAAACAGATCAAAGACAGGTATTAGACATCTGAAATGGTGAGATTTTGGCATCGCCTCTGGCTAGGCACCTGGCTGTACAATGTGCCATACCCACCACCGGGTGAGTGCGCAACTATTCGGAACCAGCGGTGCGGGGGGCCGTATCATAATATATCATAATATATCGTTTTGAAACAAAAACTGTTAAGACCCTCAAAGGTTCAAAATACATAACTACTTAGACTACGAAATTAGCATTAAAAAAACTGAAGGCGTGCAGAAGCGATTTTTGAAATACTCATATTTTGTTAAGACTGGCTTTTATCCTTTTCTGATTCCCTACGAAGCATTACTGCGTACATTTAATTTCTTTAGGTTATCTTCAAGACGGAAAACCTTACATTTAGTTCACATATTTAAATTAATCCGTGGTAAAAAGAATGATCCTAATTCTTTGCAAATGCTTACTTTTTATACTCCTTCATTTAATAATCGGTCATCTGTTTTACTTAAAATTCAGTTTTCTCGCACCAACATCCTTGCTCATTCCCCACTTATATCTATGATGAAACTCTATAATTTGTTTTCACATCTGGTTGATATATTTAATGACGGCGAGGGAAAATTTAAAACTCATTGTTTAGCCTATTTTTCAAGAATGGGGTGTCGGACGGGGAGGGAATTTGTGAGGTGTCTGACAGTGAATGCGATCCCACCCGCTGTTATCTATCAGTGGTCGTCGCGGGAGCGGCAGCGCGCGTAGCGGCAGCCGTCCGCACTGCTGTGCTGAGTCGAGTCGCGGCGACCACTGATGGCAGCGCGCGTAGCGGCATCGGCAGCCGTCCGCACTGCTGTGCTGAGTCGAGTCGCGGCGACCTTGATTGACCTTGGCCTCTGTCCGTCCGTCTCGCTTTGGAACTCGTCAACTTGTAGTCCTGTCAACTGTCAAACTCTTTTTTAATTTTTGTGTATAAAATGATCAGGGATTTTGCTTCATTTTACTTGAATGTTCTTATATTTACCTGAATAAATCATAGTAGACTATTTCTGTTCTTGATTGTAATTTTTTTCAGTTTGTAGTTACTTTTGTAATTAATTACCACTTTATAATTATTTAACTCTTTATATTGTAGTGTTTTTAAGTTTTGAGTTGCAAGTAGGGCCCGGTGCTTGTCAGTTAATAGATTTAAGTTTCTTTCTTCGAGTTCGTTCAGTTTACTCTCGTAGCTCTGTGTCTTAATTGGTTAAATTAGAAGTACTGTTTTATTTTAATTAGTTTTGTAAAAAACTGATATAAAGCATGTAAATTATAAATAATTAAATACATAAATAAATACATAAGCTAACAGAAAATGATGAACACAGCTAAATGAACATCGGATATCCTACTGCTAACTGACAGTTTTCATGTTAACAAAAACTATTTTTTCAAATACAAATGTAAATTAAAACTAAAGCTGTAACGCAAAACTATAGTGATCGCTTACATGTAAAACTATGATATTTGAATATTTCAAATGACATGAACACGGCATATAGGCCTACTTCATAAAAAACAAGGCAAAAAAGAAGATTTGTTGCCTTGTTACGTCTGGGGTGTAAACAAAACTTAACAAAGTAATGCTATTTTCGAACAAAACATTTATAATAAGCTACAAAAACAGACCCGCTCTAAAACCAGCTGGTAAAAGCAAAGCTCGATTTGGAATTATTCCAAATTTCCATGTTTATCGCTCTTTAGCACCAGAAAACCCCAAGCGTTATTTGAACACGTCTTGACTTTTTCCTTAGGTGTTTTTTTGAAACCACATATAATCATGTCAATTTAAGAAACGTCAATCAGCGTCAAATAAATTGTACATAGAATATACGAAGTTATAATTTGTTTTTAATATTTAATATTTTTAAATATTCTCCTGTACATATATAAAACTACATGCCGCGATCTTTTCCGATATGATTTAATCGGTATATTCACTCAAGTAACCAAGGTTTATTGGCAGCACACTCGGTCTTAGAACTGTGGCAGCAGTGTTCGGCCTTTTACCCGTACTGTTTAACCTTGTACTGCACTGGCTCACTCCTTGCTTTCCTTGATAACTTCCACGCACAGGTCTGAGGACTATGTGGTGGGGGGAGGGTTAAATACAAGATAAAAAGAGACCGCTAAAAAAAAGAAGAAAGCAGAGGTTTTTCAGGTAAGTGCTTTGTTCATGAATGACTTCCACAAGATTTTTAAATAAACAAATGTAAGGTATATTTTCTTTTAATTAATTTCTACACAGTTAAATAGTGTAAAACAATTAGTTTAAACTCCCACAAATCTGTTTCAATACAGAGCTACAGCCTGGTATAGTACTATATCTTATATGAGATTAGTAATCTAAAATAAAGTATCATTATTATGAATATACATTTATTGGTATTTATACATTTATTAGTGTACATTTATTTGTTTACATAAGAATAAACCATCATTAGCCCTTCTTTTCTGATTGGTTTACCGTAGCCACCATTTCTCACTAACGCAACGCACTGATATTGTGTCGAAGCAGACTTGGATTACAGAAACATCTGGTAATGACAGGTTTCATGAGGAAAATCTAATAGATATTTTATCAAATTCACCTTTGGTAATGACAGATTTGTCAATTGAGGAGAATATAATATTTTCGCCTAAGCTGGGTATTTTGTGTAAAATTAAAAAGAATAACATTTAATTAAAAATAAAAAAATATTACTATGTAACACACTTAGGGATTCAAGCAGCAAACTTTGATATAACATTCCTTTTTTGCCTGAATGGGAGCTCCAATCTGAGTAAGTGGATAGTTTTTGAATGTAACAAACTCTTTCAAATAATTTGCTGATTTGTATATTGCAACAAGTCCAAAGTTAGCTTACACAAAAAGCCCGTATCACGCTTACAAAGGTTTTAGTAGATATATTTTAGGAGATTTAATTACACCAATAAAAATATTTATTTTTATATTAAAAATCATTTGATATACTTGATAGTATAATACGGGTCTAACACATTGACTCGAATTAAAAGTGCCACTTTCGACCTCGTCATGAAATATTCCAACGAAAACAACCACGATCCAGGAAATTCCACGTTAAATGGCGTTCAAATAATTAAAATCAGTTCATCTGCTAGCTACAACCATTCGTTAAAATTCACCAATTCCAACTAAAGCTTTTATATTACATATGTCGCTCTCTGATGAAAAATTGTCATTGTAAGAGATGCTGCAACACAACAGAAGTACGTAGTATCAGTATGTTCTAGACTTAGATTGTAGTTTTTCCTAATATTTATGAATCTTTTTGAAATAAAATAAAAAACTTTCTATTTCATGGAAGGCTATTGATGTTTCCTAATAAAGAACTTCTTACATTTTTAAAAAGTAGTTCTCTAGGACCTTAAAATGTTATATCTTTTAGAAAGCTTAGGCATTATATCTTTAGAAAGCTTAGGGTTTGAAGCAGTTTTTACAAGATTTGCCAGCCCCTATCATTTTTCTTAATAGCAAGTCTTCCTAAGTTTGTTTTTCTATAATAAAAATAAAGATAACGTTTAAGTTCTAATCCATTTAAATAGCAATTTTGAAGCTCCAGGTTCATGGAAATCTACTTCTTCTCAATTGAAATTTAATTTAGAATACCATGGTAGTGTCATAGTTTAAGGGATGTATCAAGTTAGGTTAGAAAATTCAATTTCCTCGAGTAAATGTACGATTTATAAAAAAAGACAAAATATTATTTTCTCAAGATGGGTGTGTGGAGTAGAATTTTTTAAATTGCTGATTTGAGCAGCATTTGTATTATTCTAACGCCGAAAAAAATTAACGCTAGGTCAATACCACCCTCTACATACATATATACATATTGATTTTTTATTAAGAAGTAAGTCAAGATTACTTTATCGTCATATAATTTGTACACAGCAAGAAAAATCGGTCAAAAAAATATAACAAACAACTAATCGATTAAATATACACTGTAATTAAATACAAGTATCGGAATACATATATCCAAATTATTATTACCATACTACTATGGTATAAACTAACATATCATTTTAATAGCCTCCTTTGTATCAATTATTTGGCTATAATAGTGCATACCCATGGGAAAAAAGGATGGAGAATAAAGGACGCCTTTCGAAAGGGTACCTTATGTTGAATTAAGTACAGTTTGTTGACGTTAAGATTCCTCCCTACCCAGCCAAAAACGTTCAAAAACAGCTCTCATGCGGACCCATATAGACGCCCCATGAGGTAAGGAAACATTTTTAAATCCAATATAGTTGTAACGGGAAATGTCAAAACTACTAGAATTGCTATTTGGAATTTCAATAACTTATATATACTTTTTTTCTATAACCAATTTAAAATAGTCAACTTTGGACATCAATGTAACGTGTTTTATGACCTTTTTCAAAAAGATAAAAAAGCCATTCCAGTAGTTTAGAGCATTATTTGTTTAAATAATATCGCCTAGTATGGATATGTTAAAAAATATGGGCGCTAAATGGGTCCGCGCGAAACCTTACATCGCAAAATGTGCACTGATTTACCATGGGCTCTTGTGGAGCCGAAATTCCAAAAGTCGCCGCTAGTGTCGGAAAAAAACGAAAACTGCCGTGGGTAGACAGGACTCTTAAAGTCACGTTCCTGATTAATTGAATAAGATTATCATGAGGTTTACTGGAAATGTAGTTTTGATGGCACTTTAATAACGTTCTGCGTTAAAAGGCTCTTGTAAATTATTACAATTTTCGTATCTCGGTAAGTGCTTCAAGAAAAACGTAGTTTCATAATAGTCTTTTTTTTCTTCTCTTTTATTTTTCTTCAACAGATATCTATTTTGGGAAGACATATTTACCAAACAAAACACATGTCTAACGGAAAAATCCATTTGGGATCTGTATTTTACAAAAAAAGCTTTATATCTAATAAAATGAAACACGGCCCCATATGTTTTTTTGTACAACTTGATATGTTTTAGTTTAATTCTCCTCTTCTATTTGTCTCTCACTTTGGGAGATTTATTAGTTGAACATATTATGTAGGGGCAAGCATTATAATGTTTTGTACCCGCCATGACAAATATACTGAATCCGGATTTTGCTTGCCTTTAGACTTTTTGAAAATACCTGTTGTTTTAATAATCATCTAACTAGCAAAATTTTCAAATACAAAAGCATTATGAATAAGTATCATTCGATAACAATATATAATTCATGAATGGAGCAATATTTTGCTTTGATATAAATGGCACGGTTATGATAAGCTAAGTTGGGTAAGGCTACGTAATGCCAGGATAAGTTGGGTAAGATTATGATATATTAGGTCAAGTTGGGTAAGGTATTGATATGTTCTGCTTTGTTAAGCTAAGAACCTTCTTCCTCGGTAAGCGAAGTAATTTTCCTCAATAACAATGGAACCAAAATTTTTCTCGCGAGTTAATGTTATATTTGAGTAGAAAATTAACTATTTCACAAAATAATATATTTAAAAATTTTAACAGCGAAACATATGAAGTATATCTCATATAGTTTTATATGGAGGGTTTTTAAAAGCGATTAAATTTGCCACTTAGTTATTTCTTTTGATTAAACGCTACATACAATGAGTTAAATATTTTAGCGTAGATAAAACTTTTTAATGGTTTGCTTTTTGTTAAAAAATACTGGCAGTACTTATTTTTATAATATAAAACTCACGTTATAATTTGAGAGAAAAATTTCTCCTTTCCGTTTCGTTAATGAAGACAAGAAGCTCTATTACTTTGGCTTTTCTCGGATCCTGATGATGAATAAGGCCATTTGTCCAGCCTACAGGTCGATACAAATGACATGGCCAAAACCACCCTGAAGTTTTTGTTGATTACAGCATTGGGCTTACAGGCCTTTTTATTCGACTCGGACCGTCCAAAGCTCCGGAAGGAGATGATTTCAACCCCTTGTAAATCCCTCACAACTCGCGAAGAAGACTAGCGACGGTTTCAAATGAGGGATTCCGTTAAAGTCAGCCGATTATAAAAATTGAAATTAAATAAATGAAATTGATCTGTGTTTTTGGAACCGCCTGTAAAGGTATGAAAACGTGTTAAACTTTTCAAAGATTTTTTTTGGCTCAAAATACATGGTTTTCCAAAATATTGTCAGGATTTGTTTCTATTCCTTTAGAAAATTATTGTTGTAAGCAGGATATATTACCTAAACACATTAATATACTAATATTATAACAACACGCTATTGCTCCCTTATGTTCTTACTTTTAGTTCTTTCTTCTTTCCTTTCCTTAAGAGAGAGGTTTTCGAATTTTTAATTTTATGTAATTTATTTTTTAAATCTATATATATAAAAGCCAAAACCCATTGACTGACTGATCACAGTTTCTCAAAAACTATAATGTTTAGGGCCATGAAACTCGGCACAAATATTCTTTACAGGCTCTAGATGCGTACTAAGAAAGGATTTTGCAATATTTTGTCTCTAAAGGCCTAAATATTATATGTTATAAAATACAATATGGCGGCCATTTTTAGCTTTCAAAGCTTACTTTCTCAAAAACTAAAAGACTTTGGGCCATGAAACTTGAAACAATAATTATTTATAGGCTTTAGATGCCGAAAAAGAAAGGTTTTTAAAATATTCTTTTTCAGACGGCTAAAATACAGTATTTAAAAAAATCAAAAAGGCGGCCATTTTAGCTTTCCCCACTATAAATGGGAGTCCTGTAGAATATATTCAGGGAACACACAAGTTACGAGAACCAATCTACTGAAAGAATAAAATTTACAAATTTAGTGAGAAACTTTTTGGGGAAATAGGTTTTTGCCAAGACATTTACCTCCTACTTTTTCTTAAATTTTTCGGTTTATTTTCAAAAACGTACAAAATTTAGATTGCTTTTAAGTCAAAAATCCATCCTTAGTGTCTTATTTGTCTTATATTCTGGGTTATCCTCATTCTCTCTTGAAATGGGAGGAAGCTAATTCATACCATTTGCTAACCATGAGGGGAATATTTTTAGAGGAAGCGTTATACTTTCTCATTTTCATCTAGAGTGGAATTATCAGCTGCATCTCAAGGGTATAATTGCACGCCCATGAAAAATAAATCTGACCATTTGTTTGTTAATTATTCCTAAAAATTGCACAAGGCATAATATAATTGAATTAAAATTATCTATCCTTTCAGCGGGCGAAGCTGCGGGTATATCTGCTAGTATATATATATATATTTATTTTAGCGAATTTCCCCTATTAAGAAGAAGCTATTACCATAGGTCTCATGGTGCTAACCTATATGTCTGTTAGAACGATAGCGGCGGTAAAAATTGTCCGATCTTTATGAAATTTGGTACAGACATGTGAAGTGGTAATCGAACGAGTTCGCAAACTAGCCTGATCAGACCACCGGAAGGGGGGGGGGTAAAGGGGGATAAACCTCCCCAAAAATGTTCTTTTTTTTTCAAATAGAAAAATAAAAATAATTAAATTTTGGTTAGCATTATTGAATTCAGCTCAAAAAAAACAAACAATTTATAGTACTCTTAATTATTGGTATTTGTCCATTGGTTAACGAGATACTAAAAGGGGTAAACATAGTACGTTGTCCCAATGTTAACCTTATGAGAAATAAGTAAAATTCTATATCTCACTTATTTCTCAACATTCAATATATCTTAATAAAACTTAAAGAACTGAAAACGGAAGGTACTGAAAAACCATTTATAGTGATACCAGTTCAGGGGCAGGCAAAAATGAATAAATCAATAAAACTTGGTTTGGGGCTTCATCATGATAAGCTCTAATGTATATTTGTCTAAAATCCCCAATAATTAATGTTTTGTGGCAGCAAAATTGCATACTCATTCCCCATGTTATCCTTAAAGGAAATAAAAATCTATATCTTCCTTATTTCATAGCATATCTTTAGCCTTGGAGTATAGTTTCTTCTAGTTCAGATCTACTAAATATTGAATAACCCAGTTTTTCCATACCTGTTGCAGCAACCCTGCATAATCATTCCCTATGTTACTATTTCGGAGACTGCAAAAACATGTCATAACTCACTATGTTGGATTGAAATGTGTTGTTTCATTTGAAATTCGCTGAGTGTGCAGGTCTGCTGCTACGGGGGTGTTATTTCACATTATCGTTTTGTACTTGGTATTCCTTCAAGTTATAATTATGTTAACATATATTTTTCGTATGGATAATTTAACTTCATGAGATTTTTTCTTTACGTAAGTAATGAATCAAGTTTAATTATCAACAACCTACAGGTAGCCTGGTTCCAGTTAGTCATGTAATCATATTATCAGCAAAGCCCGTCAGTGCAAAGGCCGGAATCCGGCTATTAGGACTTCCTGAGAGATGATTTATTAGCCTAACATCCTATACAGTAAACGAAAATTACAGCCAACCTTTTAAGCTAAAAATCTAATATTCGTTATTAAAGAAGTTTACATCACACAACACAGAAACATCTGTTTTCTCAGTCTAACTTTTGGCTGAAAAGTTACTATTTGCCGTGCAGTGCACAGTAAATTTACCGTGCACTAGGAAACGGAAATAACGGACGTAAATAATCAAAACAATCAGCTGATTGCAGTAAACCGACGTTTAGTGCATGTTTATTGGTGACTTCGGAGGAATGTAGTGGCAGCACTGCGGGCAGTGACAAGTGTTTGTATGTTTAATATAGGAGCAAGGCACTGCAAAAAGGATGAAGGTTATTTTTTTAGGTTTTCCAGGTTATGTTGGAAATTGATAGCTAGAGATAAGCAGAAGTTGTTAGGGGGGTATTTGTTGTAAAAAGAATGAAGGTTCTGCCTCAACTAAGCTTTCTAATATCTACATATACTTCAAGAAAGATGAATGTCAGATCGTCAAGTACAATAACGATGAGGAGTACAAAGTTTGACTTCGGCGACCTTCATCCTTTTTGCAGTGCCTTGCCATATAGGCTAGATTTGAAGAATTGATAAATGCAATAGTTCATGCAGGGAGTGCGTTATGATTAAAAAATACCCCCGTTGCAGCAGACCTGCATACTCAGCGAATTTCAAACGCAAAAGAACATATTTCAATTCAAGGTATTGAAATTTATTATGTTTTTGTAAGCTCCATAAAAATAATATGGAGAATGGTATGGAGGTTTGCTGCAACAGGTCCGTTAATACTGGGTGATTTTAATTCAATATTTCGTAGATCTGAACTAGGAGAAACCATATACCAACTTTTATCAAGATATGTCAAAAAATAAGGAAGATATAGATTTTTTTATTTCCCTTAAGGATAACATGGGGAATGAGTATGCAGGTTTGCCACCATAAACATGGAAACTGCGGGGGTTTAGACTAAAATACATTAGATCTTATCTAGATGAAGCCAAAAAAAAAACAAGTTTTATCAAGATATGTTGAGAAATAAGCGAGATATAGAATTTTACTTATTTTCCATAAGGTTAACATTGGGACAACGTACTGTGTTTACCTCTTAGAATATCTCGGTAACCAATGGACATAGAGGAATGATTCAAAATACTAAATTGTTTGTTTTTTTGAGCTGAATTCAATGGTGCTAGCTAAAATTGGATTATTTTTATTTTTATATGTGAAAACCCCTAAAAACCCATTTTTGGGTGGGTTTATTCCCCTTTACCCCCCCTTCCCGTGGTCCGATCGGGCTGGTTTTCGAACTCATCCGAATAATTACTACTTTACACGCCTATGCCAAATTTCATTCCGATCGGACCATTTTTGCGAGCGCTATCGTGCTTACAGACACATATATAGATATACAGATATATATATATATATATATATATAGATCGCACTATCATTGTGACGACCTTTCACAACACCTACAATATGGCAACCGCCACAAAGAGTTATGTATATTTAGGTTTTCATATGGAAATTTGCTAACTTGCACTCAAGAAACAACATTATCAACTCACATTATGAGTTTTTTTGTTATTTGTAAGCAAACCACAGAAACATCATTGTGGCAACCTTACATGCCACAAACAATATGGCATCCAGTAATATACATTACTTTAAACTATCATTGTGAACCCCATTCAAAATATTTACCATCATTATGGCGACATACAGCGTTGCCAATTTTCACTCTTGCATTTATACATGAATAAATTGTTCATTCAGGCAAAGTGACGACCTGCCATACCACTATCACTAAGACAACCTGTTTTTTAAAAATTAAGTAAAAGGGGATTCTTTTGTTTAGTCTTCACAAATTCCTATTTTCGATAATCTTGAAATGTTTAGTATTAAATTTTATATTTCATCATGCGTCATGAAAGTGACTTATTCGGGACAAAATGATGGAGGTTAACATCGAACCAGTAAATTTCAAGGCCCGAAATGGTACTTTGGTGACGAATCGTGATCAAAAAACCAAACCGTGGGAACAGCTTATGCTTTGCCCACCTTTGCACCTTTGTTAAAGGTTTTAAGGTTAGGCTACGTTCACACGAGCGATATTTTACTGCTGCGACAGGTGGCCGCCTTCGCTGTTTACGCCACCAGCTGTAAGTTCTTGAGTTTTCCACTATTTCTGCGGTGTCGCTGGGATCTTAGATTTGATTAGAGGGCTTGTTTGAAATAGTTCCCACTTTCACCACGGAATTTCTACGTCAAGGAGACGTTATAAGTTACATTTCTATTACAGAGTAACCAAGTAAAATAAATTTATGGCCAAGGACTTTAAAAATTATAATTCAGATATACTAGTTCAAAAAACTGATGATATGTAAATGAAGAAAAATTGATCGAAATCCTGAAAAATTGATCGAAATCTGGAAAAATTTAATAAACAAAATAGTATGTACCGCAAATAAATATTTACATTCCAGTTATTTACAGTGACACGACAGAAAATTGTTTTGTTTGCATGGATGGGGGAGGGTACAAAAGTCATCGTGCCTTGGATCGTAGTTTGCTATCCATTAATACAGGCAACTTGAAAAAAATAATAAAAAGGCTACAATCATTTTCAAAGACTTCAATATTTTGTTGGGAGCTGTCGATTCTACAGATCCCCCTTTATACGTCCGTGATTCCGTCTTGAAATTTTGATCTAAATGTTATTATTTTGATGTTGAACGCTATTCTTACAGTGTTGGGGAGTAGCGTGCTACAAGTAGCGCCGCTTTCAATTGCGTAGCTTGTAGCTGTAGCGAGCTACTGTACTGAGTAGCGAGTAGCGGAATTTGACGCTACTTTTGCAATACAAACATTTAAATTTTTCTCGGACCGGTATTTTAACACTTCAACCCATACAGAGATTCTGAGTAAATCGAGATATTCTTTGTTACTATAATAGTTGGTAATTGTAAATGATTTTGTAGTTCCTGAAATCAATTGCCTTTGACCACAGACAAAGGCAACTTTGATTGTGGGAGTTCACTATCGTCGTCCAAGGGCGAAACTGACTTGCCCAAATATTCGGCCATCTATTTACAACATGAGGCCTTGTGAGAACGACATAGAACAAGTCATGCGAACGCATCTGTAAATTTTGCATTGGCCTGTATTCGCTCATTCCGCTTGAGCCTTTGATCGACGTTAGTGAACTTACACCGCAATAGATAAAAACAACGCTAACCACCATTGTGGCTAAAGCCTCCGATACGGCGTCGTATGACAAAACAGACGACGATCGACGTGCATCCACATTCGCTATTCGAGCATTATCCGTAAATGAAAGCGTAAAGCAACAGCGTTTGTTTACTTGTTTAATGGACATTCAATAATAAACAATAAAATTATGAGTCAAACCATGGTCAAACTGAAAGGTACTTAGATAATAAAATAAGTAATGTAGTGGGTCTATGTCTATAAAGCCTTCAGAAGTCTAGCCTAAATATTGAAACGGGAAAATGATTTAGCCTAAGGGTATTTGGAAACGGGCATGACCAAATCTTAACATGGGAATGTAACACCAAATCTTAGTGCTTATTAGGCCCTACCTGGATGCCTATAATTTCATTCAGCACTTAGACAATCTATTTTGAGCAGGCCTACCGTGACTAATAATTAAAAAAAAACTTTATTGATCTATTGTTTGGTTTATTTATTTATTCATTTATTTACTTGAACTACACTTACTGTTATACGTCTGAAAAGCTATATGGGTGTTCAGTTGAGTCAATACACCACTGCGAAAGACAGGGAAAAGTTGGAATTATTTCGTGAAAGAAGCTAAAATACCCCCGTCGCAGCAAACCTGCTTACTCAGCGAATTTCTAATTACAAAATAATCCTTTAATACGTAATTAATCCATTATTACGTATTACGTAAAAAAGAAATAAACAAGTGATATATTTATGTATTAAAATTATAGCTATTATAGCTTGGTTTCCAAAACCTTTATAAAAAAATATTGGTAAATGGCTTAGATGAAAAACACAAAGATTTCATATAATGAAGTAGGCAAGAATGTTTATTTTTTAAATTATATTAACATAAAATTGTTTAAAAACCACAATTTTTTTTAACATATTGATAAACTGAGAAATTACCCAAAGCGATTCCTTGAAAACCTCAGTAGAGAGTAAATAGGGAATTGACTAAGCCAACATTCTGCTGCCCTGATACTATAAAAACAGGGGAAAAAATGAGAAGCCGGAGACCAATGGACTTAGAGGAATGATTTAAAATACCAAATTGTTTGTTTTTTCAAGCTAAATCCAATGGTGCAAACAATAATTGGATAAATATAATTTTTCAATTTGAAAAACTCAAAAAACCAATTTTTGGGGGTAAAATGGAGCCTTTACCCCACTTAGGATATGTCGATCTGGCTGGTTTACGAACTCGTCCAAGAGAATCTAGTTTTACATGTCTGTACCAAATTTTGTTGCGATCGGGGGATATTTACAATGTTATCGTGCTTACAGACACTCAAAAAATGAAAATTCTATTTCCCTTATAAGCCCATGTTAAATTTTGAAACAAATCGTGACTTTTGCAGGTAAAAATGCGTTTTAACAAAAACTCACTTCATATCCAGAAAGTACACATAAAAAGCTGTCAATTAATATAAGTATTAATATGATTGCTGAGGTTACCCTGAACGGATATTTTTTGTCCATTCTGTTCTGTTAAAACGACGGTAATAGCTTATTTCTAAGGAAATTCGCTAAAAAGTAGCTGTAGCTGTAGCAGGATTTTTGTAGCTGTAGCTAGCTACTTTTTAAAATCTGTAGCTATAGCTGTAGCAAAGCTACTTTTTACAACCTCTAGCTGTAGATGTAGCGAGTTACATTTTAAAAGTAGCTTCCCCAACACTAGTTATTCAATTGTTAAAATATAATACTTGAATAATCCTCATTATATAAAGCAGATTGTTAGAACTCAAAGGATTGAAAGCTCTCAGATAGACAGGCCTCCGAAATTTAGGATATCGTACAACCCACTGAAGGGAGGAATTACAGTGAATGGTAAGACATGGGCAGTCAAACCGGGAAATAAACGCGAAAACTAGGACATTTGGTAATCCTAGTTATGGGTTAAGTTTAGGTTAGATTTTTACTTTCACTATCTTCTGGTTTTTGTTGGGATTATAGTGTAGCTAAATATATACCAATCGTGGGTTACGAACATTGTTTTAGGTCGTTAGTGTATCGCGATCAAAGTAATTTAAAAACCACTGATTTAAAACTTCGCGACCCCCGCCATGTTTCCTCCTCGGGGCCTTATTTTAAGGGGTGCATGGGGCGAGCGCCTGGAGCCCCGGACCAAAAGGGGCTTTGGGAACCGACTTTATGGGCCTCGCCTCGGAAGCAAAGGAGACCCAGAGAAAAAGGGACGAAAAACCGCTGTCGGGCGAAAAAGAACACAAGGAATTAATTCATCAATTGAATTCCCATACAGTACAGCGATTGTGCTGAACGGTTGGCACCGCGCTTGTCGGCAACCTCAGTACCCAGCGGTGGCGCGACGCGGTGCTGCGAAGTGCTGACTGACCAAGGCGCCAAGCTCCAGATGTACTAGTGACTGAAAAACGATGATAGGAAATAGAGGGATCAGCACGTAAGTCCGATACAAGGGCCATGCAGACATGTGGCTGCATGGGGCGCCGTCGGAAACAGAGCGCCGGGGGGGGGGGGAGGTGTTGTGTTTCTCCAGCGGCAATAACGAAGCCTTTCAGCGATGCTGAAATTTTAAAACAAATTGGCCGTAAAACGTGGATCTAATAACCATTATTGTTGGTCATATTTTTATGATTAAAATGATGTTTTTACCAATGTTCTATCTTGTACCTTACCAAGATATAGCAGTTTTGACGCAAAGCGCTTTCTGCCATCTTTGCCCCCCCTCCCCCCAAGTTGTTGACCACCTGGGAAATAGGTGACATACGTGTTTTATATACCCACTGTCCATATTACAACAACGAACAAACATATTTGGACACACTTGTTTGCGACATTCTCATTTTAATTCTACCTACGTTAAAACAAATAGTCAAATACCTATTTCCTTTATTTTTTTATTTTGGGGGGAATGCGCCGTAAGCCTTGGAGGGATGGGCACCTCTGATAACGAGTCACTCTCCTTCACTAGCTGAACCAAAATTATTGATTTGTTTTTACCTAGTACATTTGTTTTGGAGAGTCAGATTATTGGTTGATAAATTTTTAATTTAAAACGCAGAACGGCCACGAGCAGCCGTAGTTTACTAGTCAGTATCACGTTATTCTCCTCCAACCACGTGCATCGGTGACCTGATCGCCCAGAGGGGGGTTCTCATCATTGCATTCAATTCAAGTCCAAGTCCAGTACGGATAACACCTCTCACTTCCTTTTTTTTAATTAAAAATTCACAAGGTTAAAATTTTTCAGAGCTATTTAATTCTATAGTTTTCTTTTATTACTACAAGTTAATAAACAGTTATTTAATATCCAACCAATATTTATAATTATATCCATTTCCATCATCCCTACACAAACTAAGCTAAGAGCGAAAAATAAATATTACAATAACTTCAACTGAAACCGATTTATTTTACAACTTATTTCATAACTCGTTTACTGTTCAATATACGACCCCGGGCCTAACAACTGTTATTGCTGTCCAAATTTGTATTATTAAAACGACGTTTTAATCGAATCATTTACTGCTTTCAAGAGTTCCGCATTTTAACTCATAACACTACCCGCTATATCCCCCCCCTTCGTTGTCGACCACCCGGAAAATAGCCGGGCGACAAGCATATTTTGTATTACCACAGTCCTTTTTATAATAATCTGCAAAAATGCTTCGTACACGTATGCTCGAAACCCTCAGCTCCTTTACTCGAGGAATATACGCGCCTGAGAGAACCAACGTTGCCAAGTCGTCCGGTCGCAGTATTACGCCAAATGCCGTATATTGAAATATACACTCAGCGACACTAGCGCACCCACGGTCATTACATGAACTAATAATATTCGTTTCAGGTGCAATATGACGACCAAAATCAATTTTTAAAGTCATCACTATATGTATCTACAGGGCAAAAGGAGATGAAATAACCCAAGTGTGCATATGACGACCATATACGGTCGTCATAAGCACCGGTCGCCACTTTACATACACTTTTCCTTATGTACGGTTGCCACAATGATAGTTGGGTGAACATATATATATATATATATATATATATATATATATATATATATACAAATTTGAACGAATGGTGTTTTTGGTATCTGGGGGCACGAAAACGAATAGTTATGACGGTCCCGCGCTTAGGTCTTACCATGAGACCTACGGTAATAGCTTCTTCCCAATAGGGGAAATTCGCTAATATGTTTTTCTGATAAAAAAACAATAAAAATGTTTAAATTTATCATTTCTGAGGAGTACAATGTAAAGTAACGTGCGTCACACGCCCAGTAAGTTTCACTTTTCTCACATGAAAATCCTACACTCGCCTAGCGGCTCGCGCGGGAACTGTCATGCTGGCAAGGTAAAACGGTACTTACCGAGCTAGTATAACTTGATATCATTTAAATGATTATATCATTTGACTATTATTAATAAAAAATAAAAAAAATAATTTGTGAAGTGGCTGGGAACACAGGGAATGGTTATATTTTTATGGGCGAATTTAAACAATGGCTTTAACCATATGTAATGGAATATTGATATTTTCATTTATTTTAATCTGAGTGTAATCTTATCGATTAATTAATGCAATTTTTAGCTTCCACGTCCACCAGTTGATGCTCCGACCAGTCCACAAGTTATTACATCTTAATTTGTTTATAGAGACATCTCTAAAGTATATACTCGAATGCTAAAGAACATATGGCAAACAATATATATGAAACTTTACTTCAAGTGTGACTCCTTTATTGTTGAAAATATTTGTTGAAGTGGAACAAAAACTGTAAAACTCGCTTTTAAGGAGTCAATGTAACCATGAAACTCTTTAGTTTTCATGTAAATGGATTAGCAATTTAATTTCGCAATTATTATAATGTAATGAAATAAAATAACTTTTAATTGCATATTGAATAAAGCGATTTTAATTAATTTGAATTACTTAGTTAATATTGTAATTGAATTATTTAGTTAATACTGTAATTAGTTTTAAATACTATGGCAACCTGAATGTTATGAAAACCACTTTTTGTTTGGAGTGACTATTATGCTGAATACACAAGATTTTACTTATTCAAATTTTATTTTAAGGAAACTTTTTTCTGCATTCAGTAATGGCTAAGCCCCGAAGTCCTCCTAGTACCTTGTTCATCCAAAAATAAGTGTTTACATAAAATGTATGATACAAGCTAACACGAATAAAAGTTTTCTGTTGGTGTTTATTAAATGTATTACTCATAAATTACCGCAAAAAATATAGTTTTTCCCAAAGCTTTTTTTAAATTATGGACTATATTTAAAACGCCCACTATTTCTTTTCTTCACCTTTTTTTAAGTTGAAGTATTTTCCAATCAATAGTTAAGTAAAAATTCTAGTAGACTGTCTAATATGCGAAGTATAAAATTTTATTGTATTCAATTTGAAAAACATAACATTCATTTACAAAAGGTACCTGAGTCAGCTAAATATGAAACAATTTCCAGCTAAAATCTAAAAATTCCGTCCATTTAATTAGAAAGTTGAACAATAAACAGCTATGAAGGGTTTAGTGATGAAAGTTCCCTCTTTACAACTGTTGTAAATGAGTTTTCAACTAGACTTTGAGGATTGGAGGCTGCTGGCTTTGATCGAGGGGATTCGTGGAAACTTTTAAATGACTTTAAATCCGATTGTAACCTCTAAAAAACTCTAAAAAGAGGGGCCCATAGTCATTGTCTAAAAGATATAAGTACTTAAAATGTTACAGGGAGAATACATACTCGTACTTCCTATTTGCCTTTTATTTAAATCAAGATTCAGTTGATAAGTTACTATGTGATGACACTTTTGGACCCACAACAGAAAAAGGAAAGGATATTTTGAATCCTTTCTGGTAAAAATGATCAGATGACAATTGTAATTTTGAATCCTTTCTCCTTTATTTCCGGATTATGCTAAAGTTGCTTGGCACCACTAAATAGTATAGGCAAGTGCACTCATAAATCTCAACGACTACATATATCCTTACCAAATGTATGATCCTGATATTATAAATTAAAAAAAATTCTTATTACTTACTGTGTATATTTTCTGCGTACTTTTCGAACTTCAACAAATTATTAGAGCCTCGACAAGATATGTTGATTCATCCAAACTTCAGCAATCCAATACGAGTCTTCTTTCTTTTTTCTCACTGAATTCTCCCAAGTTGCCTTCAGGAGTTGAAGTTGAATTTATGTTTGACTTCGTAACAAGTTGGTTCCTGTAACATATCACCGAATGTTTGCACTTGTGTATTGAAAATTACTCTTAGAGTACATAATAACTGCATAGAAGATGGTTCCAAAAGAACGATTCTACCTGAGGGGATTATTTTTGCACTGTTACATTTAATTTAAGTTGTATCTAATATTTTTAATTAACTTAATTAATTATTTCTGTTTTGGAACTCTATTCACTTAGGACTTATCTGGATTACAGCGTCTTAAGTAAATTACCATAAGTTTCGAAACAACAGATATATGCAAAAATATACTTCCACGTTATCATGGTATACTATGATGTTAAGTTGCGAATACTGCGATTATACTTGGGTTACAAAGATTGTTTTATTTATAATCATGAATTCTTTAATTTATTTATAATTATTTATTTATTATGGTAGTTTTTTTTATCTTTGAAGTTATTACCATGGAGTCGGATTGAATTTCATGAGTCGTTTTAAACAGATATATACTAAGTTTTATGAGTCATAATAGTTAAAAGAAACTGCATGCTGCTGAAATAATGTATGGTCAATTAATTAGAAAAACTAATTCTATACTGAGAATGACAATTTTGGTTTGTTTTTGTAACCCAAGATATAGATTATAGTTTTTTGTCTGACTTTTATTTTCGTTGATGGTGATTTATGTTTTGATTTTGATCTTGAGGGACATTTGCCATCACAGATTAGTAAAAAATTTACGAAGTTTCGGGATCATGAACATGGGGACGACGTTTCGGGGATGTCTTCAGATGGGAAGGAACCCAGAGCATAACTAGACCAGCGACTCACAGATAAGAGGATCTGGATAGAAATTAAAACTAAAATAGAGAACTATAAAATCAGTCAAAAGTACTAACGCTGGAGAGAAAACAAGAACATAATAATGTAGGGAAATCACAAATTTCACCCAGAGTAACTCCACCATGTTTAATAGCGTTATTCATTGAAACTTTTTCAAAAAACGCCCCCTCCCCCTTAAAATGTTAAGGGAAGAGAAATTTAAGAAAAATTTAAGGGACTTTACCAAACGTACCAGTTCAGAAATCATGCTAATGCATTTATCCGCAATACGGTCCATAGGCCGTCAAAGTTGAAGTAAAGAGGCTTAATTAATCAATGGGACTTTCCTGTTCCGGTCCCATTATGCAAGCTCCCATACGTGTTATGTCACTATTCTGTTAATGCGCACTCCCACGCAAATCCCTCCCCCAATCCGATTACACAACGCAGCTAGTAATACGTCTCTGTCGTATTATAAATATTAAAAAAAGAGTTATTATTATCAAACCTCTCGCGTGTTTTGACTTGTCATGTATGCTTGAAAATAATATATTATTTGTAAAATATTTGTAAGAGCTCTTTCCATATTCCCATCCTCCGAAATTCTATACTTGTACCTTGTTATCTCTACATAATGCTATATTTAGTGCTCGGTTCTCAATATTTCAATGCTGTTACAAACCATTACCATGTGCAGCCACAATATCGTGTTGTGTTAATATTTTACTCTTCAAGGGCCAAACATTATATAGAACGAAAAAAACTCTATTTGGATAAACTCTTTATAATGTGGTATTAATATTTTAATATTTACCGTATCACACACACCATTTAGAACGCTGTTACATCTTACAGAGTGTTATTATATAAATAGGCATTCGGTTTTTAACTTAGTGGTTCTTTTCGTTCGTCTAAAGTGGTCGGTCAACCTGCTTGGTGAGTGAAATTGAATTATGTGCATATTAGTTGTCCCTAGACTCAGTAATAGTGGTGACAGTTTTACTGTTTCGCTATATCGCTTTTGCGTTGTATCGGAACCATATCGAGATCATGGCATTCTCCCATCGCATATTCCCGATCAAAGAATTGCTTCTTGATTGCTGATTTTGTTTATATCGGAGTTTATTTCTGGTACTTCGAAAAAGAGGATAATAAAGAAAGAAAGAAAACATAATTTTACAGGCTCAAAAAGGGATTAAACTATTTTCAGAATAAGCGTTTGCCATTACGGAAATCAAAATTTTTAAAAATCTTACAAGAGGAGATCTCTTCACTTTCATAACGTCAAATATCATGCTATACACAATTATACCCTCTGATTAACAGCCTTGATAATAACAACTTCTCAAAAATATATTTGCAAAAACTTTTTTATCTGAAGGCAATATATACAGGGTGTTCATTAAATATGGGGCAATAATTTACGTAGTGATTCCTTGGGTCAAAATAAGCAAAAAAGTTTATATAAACATAGGTCCTAAAGTGCTCCGTTTTCCGTCTGTGTGTATATTTATGATTTTTACATATTTAATCATATCTCGCGAACCACTCAACGTACAAATTTCAAACTTGGTATATGGATAACCACTATTAAGAACTATTTTTGTAAGAAGTATCACATTTCCACTTTGTACCATTTCAAAATGGCGACTGTTTTTTGTTTTCAAAGCTAAATATCTTAAAAACCATAAATTTTAGAAAAAGATTAGGAGTGACAAAAAAGATGCAAAATTTAATGCAATTTACACTGATATTAAGATTATAATAATTGGACAGCTGGTAATGGAGAAACTTCTAATTTTCCGAATAAAAACATGCAAATTTCAGACCGTATGCTCTAAAGAACTATGTTTTTATTCAGTGAAATTAAAATTTCTCCGTTGTTAGTAGTCTGATCATTATAATCTTAATATTACCATTAATTAGATTAAATTTCGCAACTTTTTTGTCTCATGTACAATTTTTCTAAAATTTACGGGTTTTAAGATATTTAGCTTTGAAAACGAAAAACAGTCGCCATTTTGAAATGGTACAAAGTAGAAATTTGATACGTCATACAAAAATAGTTCTTAATAGTGGCTATCCATATACTAAATTTGAAATTTATTCGTTAAGTGGTTCGTGAGATATGATTAAATATGTAAAAATCATAAACAGACACACAGACGGAAAACGGAACACTTTAGGACCTATGTTTACGTGAACTTTTTTGCTTATTTTGACCCAAGGAATCACTACGTAAATTATTGCCCCTCATTTAATGAACACCCTGTATAGGGCCAGAAATATCGACTCACCATCGGATGTGCTTTTTGCGATATATCGGAACTAATATCCAAAGTCAAAGTCAGAGCCAAATATCCTTCACAAGGAGATAATTTAACGTGACAAAGAGACAAAAACGAGGTCAACTCAAATACCGAGTATGCATCCAGGAGTAAAACGAGTCTAAAGAGAGACGCCAAAGGAGTCAAGGTTTTCATTATAGCTTTGGGGCACTTGACTTTCTAGTGTATATGCTCAAATTACAATGTTAAAAGCAAATAAATAGTCAATCAGTTTATCAAAAACAAACAGTGTGAACCACTTAAAATCAACATGTGTAATGATTTGATGAGTTCCATTTATGTACTCTAAACACTTTCTTTTTCAAAATAAAGTAAGATTTTTGTGAAAATTATGTCATGTACGTATTTTTCATTGAATCCACAATATGAAATAAACCTGTTTAATTTTAGCAATGAAATTAAAATTTATAAAGTATTCATATTTTATAAACTAAATATTTATTTTTATTTTTATTCCAAACCAAACAAAAAGGGACATAAAACATAAATATTTCAGGTTGACATGGAAAGCAATGATCTATCAATTAATTAATTTTTTTGTTCAAAATTAGAATGCACTGGGCCAAACAGTATTTACACAGTGACATTGGATGATGGATCCAATAGAGAGACAATCTAGTGAGCCGCATGCATTTGATCACTGCATCTAATCACTCAATATGGACGCTATACAGTTAATTACTACGTTAACATGGGATTTGTCGGTTCAAAAGCGATTTTAATTAAAATGTTTTGAATTTACATGGCTTTCCCGACCTGCTCTGGCTTGATGATTTTGTACTTTTGAATTGAGTATTTTACCTCGCCAATTCCATATTCATTTGAAAATAAAACATTTTAATTTAATCAACAACCAATTCGATCTTTGTGAAACAATCAAACGGGTAGGAGCCTAATATGTTTTTAGTTTTTTCACGTTACAGCTGATTCTTGTACAGTATTCCTCGTTGAATGTCTAGGTGATCTGTTGTTTTTTCTAACAACACGCCAAAATATCCGGCTCTATTTTACAGTCACCCGATCTTTTTCCAAGAAGGTTAACGAGTATAGTTATAACGAACTTTTCAAGTAACGATGATACATTTTTAAGAACACTGCTCTTTTACAATGAGACTTGGTGATGAAATCCCAAGATGGTTTACGCTCAAACTTAGCAAGTGTTTTGAGAGGGCTTACATGTGTTGAGAATAAATCTTCCAGGCACATCGCATGAGAAATCCTCACCAACGTTTCCTTGCTGTTCGGCACCATTAACCTTTTTTGGCTGTGAAAAAAGTTAAACCTTTTATAAAATACAGTTAAATAAAAAATTATACCTCTATGTTGTGCTTTCTAGACATTTAAACTACTGTAAAACAAAAATAATAGTATATTTTGCAAAGATGGCAACGACAGCAATGCAAATCATATGATTACTGGTAACCTGTCGTTGGAACATTGCTATGAAGGTATTTTGTACTATAATAAATAAAGATTGTTTGAATTTCCCCTCATTAGGGGCTTTTAGCCCCTTCAAGCCACTAGTTAGGTTTTTTTGTTCAAAATCAGAATGCACTGGGCCAAACAGTATTTACACAGTGACATTGGATGTGGTTCAGTTTTGTGTTGTTCACACGTTTTTTGAGATAGTAAACGATCAACTGACTTTCAGCCCTGGGGCCGTAATTTTCGGCCCTCTGACGGAAAAAGCTGTTTTCACCACACTACGACGAAATCACCTGTTTTATAAACGTAAAACGCGAACCGAAACACACTGTTTGCCGCCACAGGACCGAAAAAGTTTGGGGTCCTAGGGCCGAAAGTCAGCTGATCGTTTATTTGCTTGAAATAACATCAGAACATCACATAATTACACGGCATTCAAGGCAGGATAGTTGCGATCATATGATTTTCATAGCTGTGTTTTGTTTTCAAGTGAGTAAAATAATAATCAGTTTTTTTTATTATTTAGGGTATATTTCATTGTGTAGTGTGGTGAAAAATAGCGTTCGCACCTCGGCCGAAAGGGTTTTGCAGCTCTCGTTCGTTTCAAATTCTCGACTTTGTCTCGAATTTGAAAAACGATCTCGAACTTACAAAACCTCATTTTCGGCCCTTGTTGCGAAATATACTATTTCGGCCTCCATATGATGTGCTTATGATCTAGAAGGTCGAGTTTCATCTTTCAGGACTCAGGATTCTAAGGTGAGAATCGTCCGAAAGGGACCAAAGACAATGGCTTTAGAAGTGCCTTAGGTTTTATTTACTTATAAAAAACATACGGTATATTTTGAAATAGTAACAAAGATTATACTTAATAATAATGAAGCAATTACTAATGCAACAATAAGGAAGTGATCTTCGAGCACAGCCGGAATCACTAAGCGAGTTCCAGCTAGCCCGGAACTAACATTAAGCTTGGTTATTACCAGCTAGTATTAATAAAAAATAATGGTGTTTAATGTTGAACGAAGAAAACTTGAGAGCAATTAATATTGCTGAGTTGGTAGGAGATAGATTGAAATTAAATAAATTGAGGTTAGATATGGATAAATGTCCTCTGTCGAGTTAAACTACTCCAGACGACATTCCACTGGGACCACGAGTTAGGGATCCACAGAATCCTTATCGCCGACACTAGGGGTCATTCGTCTTCCGTTAAGTGTTCCTCTCGCTGTTTTATTCATAAACCTTCATTTAATCCCTAATTGAAATGCAGGTAAGAATATTATTACTACACTTACAATATTTGTGAAAGGTCAACTGTGTTATGAATGTCGCCGAAAGTCATGGTGGGAAGTATGCATATTATATCATCTAAGGCCCTAAGTTGAGTTGAGTTAATACATCCAGCATGTAGTTTGAAATATATCCTTGTGAATTATAATTTGGTAGAAATTTATTGTAATGTGCACTCTCTATTTTACTTTAAAAACTTATTCACCTAAATTTTATATATATGGATTTATATATTAGATTGACTTATAAGAAAATTAAGGTAGTTTTCTCTACTGCAGAGTTATTATTATTTGTTTTTAAATGCTCCCCAGCGATGCACATACACGATAAAGGTAAGCAAAGTTTTACGTTATGGGCCGGTAGAATTCAAATATTTATATCTAAATATTTGTTAGGGTTCGTTTGTCAGATTCTGTCATAAGCTTATATACATTAAAGGGAAATGATTAACTATTGGAGTAATTCAAATTTTTACTTTTTCGCGCGATAAACAAATCTTTTTACCTTAGAGATAAGAATGATAACATAACCAATAGAAGACATAAAATAGGAATACAAATGGAATAAAATAGATATACAAATATAAAGATACATAATAAATTCCTGGTCATTCTCTTCCTTATCAATTCTATGGAAAACAAAAAATAAAAATAAAAATAAATTGATTATAATATATAAAAATACTAAAGCCTTGCTGACGAGTAATATGGAAAATAAGTAGCTCATACTAAATATTTGATAATAATTAATAATTGAGTTTTTTAGAATATTGTTATGTATAATATTTTTTGCTTAGTATTTTCGTATACTTTAGAACACCGTTAGTGTTTATATGGTTACCTTAGGTGTCAGCATGTGCTTATTAATATTAAAAATATCATTTTAAATAAATCTATTTCACTTGTCTACTAAATCAGCTATTGTTAATTATTGGAATTTTTTTAAATAGTTAGAATAGTAAAGTAATGCGTAGAGTTATTTGATTTTGAAGCAAACTAGAACAAAGAGCAAGTCAGTTATTAGTCAAGAGTAATTAAAATTTGGAAGTGACAACTAAACGAAACCGCATATCAGTCTGGTTTGGATTGAAATTCATCTAGGGTAAATTAAAGAAAAACATCATTTACCACGCCTCATAAAACTTTTACAGTGAAATAAATCAAACATAGTAAGGTATTTATTTATAGGTAAATATAAAAAAGTCCATATATGTAATGATAGTATTTTCTTAGCCTGAAATGCGTTAGTGATCGTGAGTTTATTTAATGTTGTAGATTTTGATTTTTGCAAACATATACCATCACTGATAAGTAAAAAAAGTTTCAAGGTTTTTTAAAATCTGGAATATGATGTCGGCCTCAGGTGAAGAAAAAGCAAAAGAAAAAATTATTAGAGGTATATTGGTTTTTCCTACTAATCTTGTCATGTTCTAGTTTTTTTTTCTACGTGAAAACTAAATCGGATTCTAAATGCCGAAACGTCGCGCGTAGTGCAACTTTGCGTTACTAATCAGAGGTGGCAAAAATCCGCAAAAATAAATTTTAAAACTAGTTATTTTATACTTTTAAATATACGTTTTGATTGGGTAATCCAATTTAATAATATTTTATAATTTAACAGTCCATTTGATTTATTCATGATGTATCATGAATAAATGTCATTAATTTCATAACGATAAGTGGTCAAGCGTTGAACAATGTTTTTCAATTAGTTGTCTATGTAAACGAAGGACAGGGTGTTTTTTCAAACATACCCAAATTTGAATTTTATTAGTAAAGAATTACACCCCCAAGAACCCTGGATTTCACCCCACATGATTATGTTCTTTGGGGACATATAAAAAGTAAGGCCTACGAAAACAACACACAGGATATTCAGCAGCTGAAAATAAACATTACAAAATGCTAGAAATTGAAAGAGGTGCTTTACAAAACGTGTTCAGGAATTTGATGGAGAGAGCACAACTTTGTATAAGTATCTAAGGCAGATTGTTTGGACACTTAATGTAAGATAAATGTGAGGAAACTGAATTAATATATTGTATAAAATGTAATATCTTCCCTATAGGGGGAATTCGCTATTCCGTATACGGGAGATTCGCTAAAAATGAACTAAGAAAAATTATTTTATCTTTATATGAGCATTATTCAATCTTAAACATGGGTTGCGTAAAAAAACAACATTAATAACTATATGTTTAAGTGCATTGAAATTTGCCATTATAATATCTATTTGGTGTATACAAAAGTATTAAAAGTGTACCTACAATAAATTAGAAACGACGTTTGAAGAAATGTAATTCTATATCTCTTTAAAATACACAGTTACAGTGATTGGCAACTTTTATTACTATTCATTCTCATAAAAACAACTTGAAAAAAAGTATTTCCGCCAAAGGTTGAGTATCATGTACTTTAGAGGGCGAGTAATAATGAATACAAGGAAAGTTAGGTTTGATTACTGATGTTATGGCAGACCAATGTTTCATTAACATCAATCCCTCTGTCAAAACCTCTATTTGGTAGTGGGGACAATATTGATTACAACACCTAGTTCAAGTTTCAAGAGAAATTGGTTTTTTTGGAGAAAATTGTGAAACTACGATTTCAGTTGCAGCACCACAATTTGAGCGATGGAGTTTTAGGTCCCTAGATATTACGCTTTGGTCTACGGGAGGGGAAGGCTGAACATAAACATTAAATATTATATAGTCCAACTTTAACAATTTCCATCCCAAATAAACCGCGCAATAGCTTAAAATATAATACTACAAAACTATCTTAAAGGCATACTAATATACCTTTTTTAAATAATTTACCCTCATGTCGGTATGATTACAAAGTTTGACGATGAAAGGAATTTATTGTAATTAACCCTATACAGAAAGTACTTGCATAAAATATATTATAAGTAGGATGGTAACATTTATAATTGGATCTTCCAGGAGGTTGTAAAATTTTATTTAGAATAATAAAATTTAATTAAAAAAGCTTAATGTTACTAAACATAACGTTAAAGCCTTTTTTATTATTGAAACTCCCCTATACCTATTACAAGTTAAGGTTATCTCGAATGTATATGTATACATTCGAGATAACCTTAACTTGTAATAGGTATAGGGGTATATATATTATTTCGCAATTATTTTATAAGAAAGCAAAACAGTATCCTTATGTAACCATAGAAGCTTTTACATTATTTCGTTGTAATAACAGTTACAACGACATAACTCACTCGGTGTATTGAGCACGACTATAGTGACTTGTACTTACTTGTACTTAGTTGCGCCGTCCGTAGGCTCTTCATGAGCGGTGGACAGGTCAATAGTGCCAACTCTTCCGTTAGCCACTAGGTAGGGTAAGGAATGGTAGGGTAGGTCTGGTGAGATATTCACAGGCCGGGGTGCAAATGTTAAAATGATCTAAAATACTGTCTGCATTTTAAAGTTATGAAAAATGAGGTATTTTTAGAGAATCTCTGAATCTATTTAAGCTGACTATATCTGATACAAAAGATGTAAGGTTTTGAAAGAACATAAGACCTATATACATTTTTTTCAAAACGTGAGAGTTTATGGTATTTGGAGAATATATTTTTGTGCCGGGTATTGTAAGAGTGGGATCACTGCCCATATGAACTGAGATTCTGACTTTTAATATACATAATTAATACGAAAACAAATAGGCAAGGAACTGTCATAATACTTGTTTTTACAAACAAATCGCCACAGTAATCCCAAGGATGTAGGCCATACATTGATCTTAAAGCTTTCTTCTGAAGAATAAAAATCTTTTCTAGATGGGTTTTGTAGCCTCCCCAGAGTACTATGGAGTAAAATATGTGTGATTCCATCGAGCTATGGTAAACTAACTTTGACAAATTTAAGTTTGGGTTGAGTTTGCTGGTTCCCCCTGGAACAAAGAGTCCAGAGGATATATTTTTTTCTATTTTTTCAATTTGATCAGTCCATGCGAGACCACCATCCAACCTCACTTCGAGAAAATCTAACGAATCAGAAGGATTCAGTCTATCCTCTCCTATAAAAACATCAAAAATTAATTGAATTTACATTTGTGAGGTTCCTCTGTTTGGTCTGAATGCGGAGGTACCCGGTTTTACTTGAATTTAAACTGAGCTAGTTATTTGAAAAATATTGAACAAGTTGGTTGATTTTCATATGGGTGTCGATTTCCAGTTGTTCAAAATTGCTGTTTTTGGTAAAAAGTGTAGTATCGTCCACAAACATGAAAAGATTCCTGTCGGCACTGCCTCCAACATATCGTTTACATATACCAGAAAGAGTACCGGCCCAAGAATCGACCCTTTAGGGACCCCACTTGAGATTATTTTTCATCGGGCCTGAAATTTTGAATTTAGGATTTTGACTGATGTAGGCCTAAATCTCAATGAAGCTTGACTCTGTTATGTCTAATTTAATCGCACAGTTAACCAGCATTTATCGATACGATAGTTGCGAACAAAAATCACACTTAATTAAACTGCCGTTTAATGTGATAATAATGGAGTGATTGTAATCTATCAGAAAATATCTGTTACGTCATTATTCCTTGAATGTCTGTGAGTAGTTTTATTAGTCTATAACGCCTGATTTATTTTATGTTTACGAAATAAAATCGTTTCTAAAATAACAGAAAGTATTATTTGATGATAATGCATTTGAATAATGAGGAATTATTCTAAGAATAAGTCGGATCCCTTTTCGGTAAACTACATTCAATTAAATTGCTGCAATTCGTCAGTTTAATCCTGCCAAATTCAACATTCAAATTTTACCTAAACAAATATTGGCAAGTATATACTTAGAATTTCCATTTTTACAAATAATACTGTCGTTAAATTAAATAAATTTAATTGATAGCCAAAAACTTCCATTTAACAATATCAACGTTTACGTCAACGTTTGTGAACGTTTTTATGAATTTATAAAATATGTCAGTAGTCTAAATACAATAAAAAACGAAAACACAAAAAATTTAAATGAACGAAAATTTATACTATCGTAAAATGCTCCACAATTTTTTCGGGAATGATGTTATAATATTCAAAGAGATAATAACGGAAAGGATTGGCCTACTAATATTATAGATGTGAAAGTATGGATGATTGTGTGAACATCTATCTTTCAACCACGTGAAAAACAATGGACAAACTGAGCTGAAATATTGCAGGAATATCAGAAAAGGACATAGGCCTATTCACTTCCTTAAGATCCCCTCGGGCTACGCCCCGTGAACACGTCCTTAGCTTCAAAGTTTACATTTTATATGGATGTAAACATTCAAATGCTGAATTGTAAAAAGCTGTAAATACTAACATTTGACAGTTCAAAGAGCAGAAGTAAGATCAGCTGTAATTTTATCGTGAGCGAAGCCATGGGCAACAGCTAGTATAATATAAATGATTCTAAAATTACTTCTTAAAATACGAAATATGATATTCAATACGTGTAAGTAGACCAAAACAGACATTCTCTACGCATATACGGTCTAGCTCACTCTTTTTTGTCTACCGGGCTATACACAATTCTTACACAATGCGTTGTAATTTTAAGCAACTTAAGTTAGCTTACCTGCCTCAAACTTTGTCCATGTATTGTGAACCGCACCTATTTCCATGTAGAGTCTTACGTTTATACTTTGGACAATTTTAAAGATTTTGAACTTCAAAGTTAAGGGTACTTATCGGTTAACGGGAGGCCACCCTTATACAGCGGCGGTTATGTTAGGTTAGGTAATCATAAATATGTTAGTAAGACTTTCCTCGTTTCTTGAATCGAACGATACTAAATGAGTCATAATTTTGCCTGCCAAATCCCGTTGACAGCTGATGCGAGCGCTACGGTCAAGGACCTGACCTCGGCCCACTTGAAGGATATTTGGCGGACTAAAGTGTGACTCATCTGGTATCGTTCGATTCATAAAAAAACAATAAAAATCCTATTAATATTTTTATGATAACCTAACCTAACATAACCGCCGCAGCGCGCTGTATAAGGGTGGCGATTGGGTAAAGTCGCTAGCGGCGGCGATGACGCGTTAAACTAAATTCTCACCATTATCGCTGCCTTCTGGGAGGCAGAAAACAATATCCAATTAGGACTGTAGGTCAATTAAAGTATGTTCTTTCCAATTATGTAGATATTTTTGGTATCCGATAAAAACGTTTTTCTAAAAATAGTGGCCTCGGTATGATACCAAAATACCGAAACGGCGGCGTCTTTGTCGGTTTGGGCAAGTCCCATATTAGCATACGATCACTCATGTTCGGAGAATCAACGCACGACAAAAATTAGATATACTCAATGCAATTGTAGAATGAAATGACAGTAACTGGATGACTAAATCAATTAATTGCACGATCTGATAAGCGGCGTAGTGCGCGGAGCAATGACCTTTGCCCGACCTTGACCTACTAACAACAATGCAGGCTGGTTTTCGAGGAATTCCGATAAGCAATAATCAGTTTAAAAACATCATCTCTTGATTAAAAACACTAGAAAAAATATTTTCAACAATTTTAGATCGTTTAATGGGTGGCCTCCCGTTAACCGATAAGTACCAAGTTAAGTTTCTTGAACCTCAATTAGAGTAAATAAAAATTGCTGTTTTTATAAAATAAAATGTTTTAGACAGTCAAACCTGGACATTCTGCAAAGCGGTAGTTAGTTCCCTACTTGTTGGAGGTCCATTAAAACTAATGATGCTTCATTTAGAGCGAAAGACGTCAATTAATATAATATCAACCGTAAAGTTCAGTGGCTCCCTCGATCATTCACTGAATGTTAATTACAATTTGTGAAATTTATTAGCTATGACCAGATAATTTTAGGTCTAGTACATTTATTGTATAAAAAAAGTAGTATACATTCTACTATACATAGTAGTAGTTGGTTTACATTGTTGGTATGAGAGTTGACATGCAACCTTTTCTTTGTAATATTAAACAACACAAAAAGAAAATATTTTTCATTATTTTGATAATAGTCCCTCAAAAAATGTTCATCAAATTAAAAAAGGTTTAGGAAGATTGTACTTTAGGAATATTGTAAAACGACAAGAGTAGCTGTAATATTACAGGTACTATATTTCTATATAATTAAATATTTTAGATACTTTTAGGTTCATAAAAAGAGAGATTATTTTAAGCAATTATAAGTATAAGGACTGGTAAATTGTTTAAACACTTACTAAAATACAGATTCACTTTGACAATAGTTTCATGTTTTTTGAGAAAATATATTTTAATTGAGTGGTAAATTAGTTACCCAAATATGACTCGCCAAGGGAAAAGGGACCTTAACTTCCATTTTTTCGAAATTGAGTTATTAATATATCCTTAATCTACATTAAACACAAAACAAACTGGTGAAAGAATTTTCATGATATCTTAAAAAATGTCTGAGTTATAAATTTTTGAATTTGACGAGGTATTAAAAATATAAATTTTGGGATATCGAGGTCTAAAGTTTAGCAAATTTCTAACTTGAATTTTTCTGTTACTTCTTACATGATTGGTTATGTTTTATATATAATTTTATCAGAAATTTAAAACTAAATATGAATCCACCAAAGAAAAGCATCAATTGTTTGTTTTTTTTGTCAAATGCTGCTGATATAAATGGGAGTAGTGAAAAAACACAACGTTTTCAAGACAAAATGTCTTGTTACATGATAAAAACGTAATTTAATTTTAATTTTACACTCAAATAAGAATGTATTATACAAAATCTTAATAAAAAATAACATTATATTAGGTGTCTGAGTTTTCACGTTTTTATTTGTTGATCTTCTATTATATTTTTGTTTGATTTGAAACTTCACCTGGACCAGGAGCTACGTCGTCGACTACTTCTTTTGGAAGATCCTGTACATTTTCATGATCTGATTCCTGGATCAAGTCTTAGGAAGTCCTGCATTTATTCCTCACAGAACTCTCGGATTTTCTTAACTTCGAAGCGTTAAAATAGTATCGGGGATATCAAGGTCCCCTTTCTCTAGATTGCAAGGGTTTCGAAAAAAAATTTAACCATTTTAAAAGTTAAGGTGTAAGATGGACCAAATATTGTTTGGGAATATATAAACAGTAAGAAACAATAAAATTCAGAAAATGTGTTTTTTGACCTTATCCTCTAAAACTTGCTGTCCTGTAAAATTTTGTCTGGGAAGATAAGGTCCCTTTCCCTTGGCGGGTCACAAATATTAAAATATTCATAAAAATTTATACAATACAGGAGGATAATTTTCAAATAGTAAAATATATCTATCAAACTATGTAAATCCTTTATATAGCTAAGGTATAGGTATATATATAGATAAGATTTGTTTTCATAATAAGTACCTTTTTTATTTTTTTATAAAATTATTTTATTTATAATTTGACATGTTTTGAAACTAAGTTCATTTTAAAATCTTATTTATAACCTCATTTATTTATAAAAATATATTTAAAAAAAATATTACAAGAAATTGGGTCATAAATAAGATTTGAAAATGAACTCAGTTTCGGAACTAGTTATCTTATAAATAAAATAATAAATACAAAATAAAAAGGATTCTAGTTATGGAAACAAATTTTATCACTATATAAGAAGCCTATAATCCACAATTACTCTAATATGCAGGGTGAGTTTTAATTGTCCCCCCCTTACTTATTTTACATTTTTTAAAATGACTATCCCAGACCCAACCCAAACATTATTGGGTAGTAAGTACCTCGTTTTGATGGGGTACTCATTTTCGGCCGCAATCTTGGATCTGCCATATTGGATCCAAAATAAAATTTTCAAACGTAAAAGTGGTGTTGTGACCCATCAATTCAAGCTTGATTTTTTCACTGATTCCAATGCCGCAATCCGCTTTTTGATATCTCGATTTGTTCTAAAGATATGAGTACTTATAATTTATTTATTTTCAACCAATTTAAACATTACAAATTGATAAAATAGGCCCATAACCAAAAATAATGCTAGATCGTGATGAATAACCATCATCAGCCATTGTTGAGTTATTTCCACTTAACTTTCACCAGTGTAAATGTTTTGGCCGCCATCTTGGATCCGCCATTTTGAAATGAGGTAAGTTATTTCAAATAGGAAGATGGTATCGTGACCCATCATTTCAACTAACATTTTACGCCGAATTCAATGCCGCAACCCGTTTTTAATTGTCGTGTTTAGTTTTCAAGATATTGACAAATTTCTAACAAAAATCTCAAAAAAATATGAATTTTTCGAAAACTGAATTTTATAGCTAAAAACGGGTTGCGGCATTGAGTTCGGCGTAAAAAGTAAGTTAGAAATGATGTGTCGCAATACCATCTCCATATTTAAAATAACTTAACTTATTTCAAAATGGCGGATCCAAGATAGTGGCCAAAAAATTTACACTGGTGAAAGTTAAGTGAAAATAACTCAACAATGACTGATGGTGGTTATTCATCACTATCTAGCATTATTTTGTGGTTATGGGCTTATTTTACCAATTTGTAATTTTTAAATTGGTTGAAAATAAATAAATTAAAAGTACTCATATCTTGAGAACAAATCGATATATTGAAAAACGGATTGCGGCATTGGAATCAGTGAAAAATTCTAGCTTGAAATGATGGGTCACAACACAACTTTTACATTTGAAAAAAATTATTTTGGATCCAATATGGCGGATCCGAGATGGCGGCCGAAAATGTGTACCCACTCAAAATGAGGTACTTACTACCCAATAATGTTTGGGCAGGGTGTGGGATAGTTATTTTTAGAAATGTAAAAAAAGTAAGGGGGGGCAATTAAAACTCACCCTGTATATAAAGAGCATAAAACCTTTTTACTCACACAAGAAAATAGAAAACACTTGTAAATGAAGGTATATAGGTTGTACAGTTAACTATTAGTACATTCAATGACACTGATTAATGGCAAAATGTTAACTATTAGTTGTTAATGAACAAACTCTAAGGGTGTTTTATGCTCAATTTAAAGTAATCCCCTGAAATTATAGTCCTTACATAAATATTTCATCGCGGGGTATTGCTTGTAATCTATATTTTAACTTTAGTAAAATTTGTAAACATATTTTTATAAAATTCCCTCAATTTACACCACACATATATGTGAAAGTTCTAACATATATTGCCTAATCCTCTAAATGTAAAATATAATTTTATAAAAAAAAACTGTTGTGGAAGACATTTGAACGAAAATATAGTAACCTATTTCCTAACGCAACCCAAAACTTCTATGTCAATATTTGAAGCAATGCTATACCAATAATTCATGTTGCAAAGTCAAACATAAACACAATTCCATGTTCTGACAAGTAGAGTCCTAGAAACGAGCTGGAAACGGGGAAAAATGTTCGAAATTATAATTGTATAAGGTTATTACGATCAAACTGAATACTTTAGTCACAATTCGATGAAATTGTAATACAAGACTATAATATGGGCGATATAAATAAGTCTACCGTCTGATAGATACCCATTTATCTAAGAAGAACCATTTCTGAATGTTTCCTAAATGTTTCTGTCAAGTTTATTTATTTGTAATAAGTTAGTAAATCGTTTTGAAATATGTGAGACGTAGCCTAAAAACTTTTTTGATTAGATTAGCTTAATTTGACGGATATCACGTTCATACAGAGTATTATTTTTACTTTCAGCCTTTGAATTAAGGATATTGCCTGAGAACTTTAAACTTTTAATGATAAAATCAATAAATTTTCAAAAGGTGTGCACCTTAACTCTTTTAAAATTTAAAATTTAAGTTATTAAAATTTAAAATACTACAAGTTTGATTTTTACCCCCAAATAATTATTATACTAATTAAACATTCTATTGATATTACGTGATAAGTAACATACCTGTGATATAAAGTTTTGTGAGTCGTCAATTATACCCCCATTATTTTGTCAAACCGTATAATAAGTGTTTAATTTTCAATTACTAATTAGGTACACCAGCAAGGTCAATAAATAATAACAAATGTACAGCACCCAAGTTATTCTGAATGTCAAATCACAACTTCTTTCAAATCAGTTGAATAAATAACAGTTTGGAATACCAGTTAAAAAAAGTATGGGCATAAGGTTATTATTTAATGACCTGGACATCTCACCTACATGGACTCGAACTCGTCTGCAAAAAGTGTGAATGAATCTTGGTAAAGATTGTACTAAGATTATATCAATTTTTGGTTTCGGTGAAACAAGTAGGGAAATAAAATATAAAAATTACGTTACCATCTTTAAATTCATTTAAATCCCTTGGCAACAGAAACACTATGTAACCTTACATTGACAAAATAACCTATAAATACTGTAAACCGTGTTTTGAATTTACACAGTATTGCATTTCTAAGGAAATACAATAATACAGGAAATTACAGTAACAACAATAGTTTTAATTTACGAGTTTGTCCAATTAGAGATACCAATCTTAAAGTGGAAGAAACATTAACGGCTTTCGTTTTACACTAATAACTAATTACATTGGTGCCCCACTAAAAATCCGTCTGTACCAAAGACAGAACCATAGTATTATTGCTTGTAATGCTTATATGATTTGCGAAGTAAAATTCTAACTAACAAAAATCTGAATTCAATACCCAGTTAAAAAGTTGTTTTTGAAATAAAAAAACAAGGGTATAAGAAAAGAGAAGGATATCGGGATAAGGGATTTCATGAAAACACTGAATCCACGTGGAGCTTAAAGTTAGAGAAAGAGAAAGTTTGATCATTCTTGACACCAGATGATCGTGCCTGGAACATACAATGTCAGATTAGTTGAGTTATTCGAAGAAGCTTGATTTATATCTTACAAATGATTTTGTGGCTTCATTAGCATGTAGGTATATGTAGACTATATATACGTCTGAAGACGAAACAACTGTTTTAGGTGTCAACTGCAAGTGTGGAAATGTATCTTTTCATCATACTGATATAGAAACATTAGTTTTCTGTTCCTTTTTGATAGCTCAAAAGGTACCCATTGCCGTACCAGTCCAGAAAAAAACATTCCGGTCTAGGCCAGAAAGATTTTCCGGACTGCGATAATAGGAAACGCAATAACTTCTGTATTAGCATGATACGTTTTGTTGTAATCACTGGATGTAAATAAAAAACGTCTTACAACACTTAAAAATATATTTACACCTACACTGTATTTACATACACGATGGTAATTATACAAAAATGGTGGAAAATGGCGATCGATTTCGGTTGGTCACACCAACCATCATCAGGCCCAATGAGAGACTGGCAGATCCATCATGGCGTCCGTACTTTTATCCTATTGGCTGCCGAAAGTTCCGTTGAAAACAGGTTTCTGAAGGTACCACCAGAGTCAAAGTTCACTTGCTCGTTAATCAGTGTCTCCATCTTTACATTATATATATATATATATATATATATATATATATATATATATATAATTCTTCCAATGTGTTCATTATATTTCCCTTTTTACAACATTTCATTATCTTGAGATTTTCTTCTATATTTCCTATGTTGTGTCCGCCTTCAACAGGTGTTTTGCGATATTAGATCTTTACAGTTTCTTGTTTTTCCATGCTGATATATGGTTCTTGTATATTTTTACAAAATTGGCTGTATGGCCTATATAAAATTTATCACAGTCATTGCAGCTCATTTTGTATACTCCAGCAGTATGAAATTTGTTGCATTTTTCAATTCTTGGGTGTAGAATTTTTCCAATTGTGTTCTGAGTCTTGAATGCTATAGAAACACCGTACTTCTTGAATGTGTTAGCAATTCGTTGTGTTCTCATTCCAGTGTAATTAAATGCCGCATATTTCTGAGTTTCTTCTTTTCTTCCATCTAATGTTGTGGTTTCACGAAGGCGCTCTTGATTCTTGATCTTTCTCTTTATTTTTATTGTAATTTTTTTGATAATTCTTAACTGGAAGCCATTACTTTTTGCTATTGCCTTTGTTATATTTCTTTCTTTCTTCCTCTTATCTTCAGTCAATGGAATCTTATATACTCGGTAAAGCATCGATCTGAAGGCGGCAGTCTTGTGGCTGTTCTGGTGTACTCATTTATTATTTATTGTAGTGTTCGTCTGTTTGGGTATCCTGTAGATGTCAAGTTCTAAGTGATCTTTTCACTTTATTAATGTTAGATCCAAGACGTTTATCTTGTTTTCCTCTTCTTATTCCTTTGTAAATTACAGGTTCGGTGGTGGCTGTTGAATTTATCCATCATTTTGTCCTTTTCTTCTCGTTCTTTTCATTGAGTATTATAAGGTTGTCATCTACATATCTTGTACACTACAGAACTACGTGATCTTTCTATAGATTTTCGAATGTTCTCTTCGTTATGCTGTAGGAAAACTTCTGATAGTATAAAAGGAGACGGAAGTAAACAATCAGCTAATTTGCAGAAAACCAACGTTTAATAACAGCGGATTTATGTTACCTTAGTTAACCGCTTTTGTAAATCCAAATCGACTACTGGTTTCAGGAAATCATAGTTCACATCCTCAGATCAATTTCAATATACCAAACTTGAACATGAGTCCAATGTTACACTATGGTTGACTCAAACCTAACACATTTCACACGGACGGAAAAGTACATTTCATTTAAAAAAGTGCACTTTATTTAACACCCCGGCCGGTGGGGGAACGCCGAAGTTCTGGTAAGTTTTACCGTACTAGATTGAAAATCCCGGACTCGTCCATGCCTCGCGCGGGGACTATCATGCTCGCCCGATATACTTACCGGTCTATTAACGTACTATACTATTCCCGGCTTAGCCTGAGTAAATCAGCTAGATACTTTTCAAACATTTTAGTTTAATATTCCTGGCAGTAGTAGCATTACATTACATTACATTACATTGCATTGCATTATCGTTAGTTATTCGTCATCAATTAGCCTTCCGATAGCTGGTGGGCACATGCTGTAAATCTGGTATTATTAATAGTTTTTAATTTGTAACTGATCGCAATGATGTGGTGACAGCATGCGAGGGGGTTTTTTTAGCAGGTATGCCCAAGGAGACGTACAGACAACAACGTACGCTCCTAGCCGCCTCGAGCCTCGAGGCGGGGCCTCAGACACTGATGCTGTCTGTCAGAGGCTGGAGACCCCTGCTCGTCGCTTTGCTCTCTTGGGCGAGCGGCGTAGAGGGCCCGCATTTCGGTGCGGGTAAGGGCTATTTTTAACCTCCCTTCCAGCGTGGATAAAAAAAACTAAAGTAAGTAAGTATCAAGTAAGTATCAGTCATATAAATTTCTTATGGATATTTCATACTTCGAATATTATTTTGGATTATTTATCTTAAATCTCCGGTTCTAAATAAGATACCCTGCAAGTTTCGATCAAAAGCTCCCTCAATAGCCATTTAATCACTGAGTATATTAAGTCCAAATTCTGCAACATATCTTATTTAGAACCGGAGATATAAGATAAATAATCAAAATATAATAGTCATGGTGCGGAATATCCATAAGAAATGTATAGGGCTGAATTTTTATTTGAGCATATCTTTTTAGCGAATCCAAATTTTGAAAAACGGATTTCAGAATTGAGTTTAGGCAAAAAATCTAGTCTGTAATGATGTATCACAACACCATCTTTACGTTCGAGAAAAATAATTTATATCCAATATGGCGGATCCAAGATGGCGGTCCAAAATGAGAACTGTGTCAAAATTAAGAACCAATCACCCAACAACAATGGGTAGCAATTTAAAGTCGATAGGCTGAAAAAAACATTGATAAAACGCGCAGTTAAGTGGTTTTTTTCTGAAATTTTTGTATTATGGGAAAAGCCACGATTTAATTATACTTAATCGCAAATAACTCAGAAACCATTGGGGTTGGAGGAAAAAATGATAATAACCAAAAAATGTGTATTTTTTTATGGGCCATAATTTTTATTCGAAACTTTTTTCTGTACCTCCAATAATAAAGGAGCTAAAGGCAAAAATACAGAAATTTTCCGCCATTTTCCAAGATGGCGGCCGTAGCACAGCTCCAATTTTAGGGGACTTTTAGTATGTTCAAAAGGCAGATATACCCAACAATTGTACCAAAATCCTTGCTTGTGCTAATCTTTTTTTGGTTTATGGAATTTTTCACTTATTTTTAATGTACTATAATTAATGTTGGATTTTTCTTAGTATGTTAAATATTTCAAAACGATTACAAAGAAACAAAACTTTTAGTAACTATGCGTAATAAAAGTAGCACTATTGACGTCTTTTTGAAAATCTGTACATACGAACTAAACAATTATCGAATAAATAAATCCCTTAGAAAGTTTCAATAAAATAATTTAAACTATTTTAGTTATAGCTAATATTTTAGCAGCATCAAGATAAGGTATATTCTAATTATCTGAGCCCTGTATTTATACGACTCTAGAGACCTATATATCTCTGTTGATTAGTTCTACCTCAGATTTACAATAATTATGGGACTCAATGTTCCTCGTGGATCGATCTAAATTCAAATAAAAGCATTTTAAACAAATTTATAACAAAACTAGTGTTCTTATAAAACTTGCATTTATATATATTCAATACCAGTTGAACTGTTACCCCTACTGAATAATAAATAAATCCTAACTCCATTTGTAAACATTAAATAGGCCTAAGGTACTCGGCCTTCGTTATTCTGAATACCTGTCCACATTTAATAATAGTAATAATAGCAAAATACAAACTTTTATTTTAAGATAAAATTCAAAATCCTACATTCAAAAGCTGGGTTAAATGATATAAATGTTCATTATTTCATTTTTGCAAGGCGTTGAAATAAAATATAAGGCATGAAAATAGTTTACATAGATCACTAAATTCATTATAATGGAAATGCTCTTAAATATTACTGTGAATACTGATTGTTAAGTGTTTCCGAATTTCCAATGTATTTGTTACAATCCTGGAGCAATCTTTGACATCGATGTACAAGTACTCAAAGAAGTTAGTTTGTTCTACAATAACCTTTGAAATACATTTCATTAATAAGACAAATTCTCCCATTTAAATACCTAGTAAAAAACAAATGTAATGTCGATAATTCGAATGAAATCATGTTAAATTGAGAGAAAACTTTGGAAGTATTTATCATAAAGGATAATAACAGTTCCGAATCGGTAAATCTGCCTTAATTGAGTAGAAAATTAGCCTGTCAAGTCTAGACCTTTTATTATTAAAGAAGCTTAATCTTCATTTAATATTTTTAATAAAAATATGCATTCCTTTATTTAAATTTTGATTCATTTGATCCTTTTGCCAAGTAAATGAATGATTAAGCTGTGTCTAACGTCTTCTCCGTTTGAACTGCCGCTAATCGAAAATCTTTGAACGCCATAATGCGAGCAAGACTTGAAAATACAGTCCTTTATTAATATAGCCCTTAATTTTTACTATAACTAGGGTTAGTGATTAGGGTTGATGACCTCTCCAAAGTAATAACTGAGTAGAACTCAATAATATAAGACGTAAAAATACCAGTAGGTTTTTATATACTATGTATTGCTTTTTTATTTTTTGTATTATACGTCAAAAAAAGTTTGTTTTCTATATCGGTCTTTGTAGCAAATCTGCTGAAACGGGTTAAAAAGGAATTTGATTTGTAAACCATTTTTGGTATATACTCAAACCGTATATGATTCATGAAAAAATGATGCCTCAAAAAAATTAAATACCCTTAAATATTTCTATTATTTTACAGGCCTAAATGTAATGAAATATTTCAAATCTCAAATATCATTAAAGCATTTAATTTTTTGCTGTTGTAAGGTTATAAATGAAAAAATTAATCAGTGATTCATAGGCAGTACCGTCTAAATTTCAAGTTGCCTTAGTGGAAATTTTCTTGGTCTATTAAATGTTGTAAAACGGGCCCGAAGTAACAAAACTCTCAGTACCAATGCAAAATAATAAATATTCACAGTTGAGATCATCTCCTAATAATAAATTAATAATATCAAACTAATAAATTAAAATTTATTAGCTATTAATTAATAATAACAAACTAATAAATTAAAATTTATTAGTTATTAATTAATAATATCAAACTAATAAATTAAAATTTTGGAGGTTTATAATAAATTATTTTGATTGATTTTTATCAGATAATGTTCTTTCTTCCGCTAACATCAAGAGACCGCAACCATACAAGGTCTATCCTAATTATCTGATCTCTGCTTCAGTTCGTCTCCAGAGTGCCATAACTCTCTGTTAATTAATTCTACCTCATACTTATAATAAATATTTACATATAAGTTTGTTATGAGAAAAAACTTATAAAAAACTGGTGTTTTTACAAAACTTAAATTCGTATTATTCAATAGCAGTTAAACTCTTAATTCCTACTGAGTAATAAATAAAACCTAACTAAATTTGTAGATAATATGATAATAGGCTTAAGGTACTCAACCTTCATCATTCTGAATATTTATTCACTCTTAGCCTATGTAATAATAGTAAAGTATAAACTTATTTATTTTTAAGACAACTTTCATAATCCTTTCATAAAGCTGGGTTGTAATGATATAAATGTTTTTTATTATATATCCTGCTGGGTGTTCTTAAGGCATAAAAATAGTTTCCCTAGACCACTAAATTTATTAGAGTGAAAGTGCTCTTAAATATTACAGTGTAAACTAATTTTTGAGTGTTTCTGGAATTCGAATGTACTTGTTACAATTATGGAGCTATCTTTAACATCGATATAAAAATACTCATAGAATTTAGTTTGCTTTACAATAACCTTTTAAATACATTATTAATAAGAAAAACCCCCCCATGTAAGATACCAAGTAATAATTCAAATGTAATGGCGATAATTTGGATGACATTATGTTTATATCGAGATAAAACTTCGGAAGTAATTATCTCGAAGGATAATAACAGTTCCGAACCGGTGGATCTGCCTTAATTGAATAGAAACAAGCCTTCAAGTCTAACTAGACCTTTTATTATTAAATAAGTTAAATCCTCTTTTAATATTTTTCAATGAAAATATGCATTCCTTTATTCCAATTTTGATTAAGTAAATCCTTTTTGCCAAGTAAATGAATAATTGAGCTGTGACTAACGTTTTCTTCATTTGAACTACCGCTAATCATAAATCTTTGAAGGCCATAATGTGAGCAACACTTAAAAATACAAGATGTTAATATAGGTCTTTTTAATTAATATAACCCCAAATTTTTATTAAATATGTGGTTAGTGATTATAGGTTAATGACTTCTTTTGAAGTAATAATTGAGTGAAACTTAAAAGTATAAGGCGTAAAAATAGTAGGTTTTTATATACTGTATTATATTATTTTTTTTGTTTTCTTTTGTATTATACATCGGAATATATACAGAATTTGTTTATTTTTATGTCGCTGTTTGTAGAAAAACTGATGAAACGGGTTAAAAGAGTATTTGATTAGTAAACCATTTTTGGCACACTCTTAAACAGATTATTTTAATAAAAAAAAACTATGCTTCGAAAAGTTTTAATATCTTTAAATATTAATATTATTTTCACAGTTCTAAATGTAATGAAATATATAGGATAGAAAATCTCGAGTATCATTAAAGCATTTAGTTTTTTTGCTGCTGTAAGGTTATAAATAATTTTAATGAGTAATTTATAGGCAGTACTGTCTAAATTTCAAGTTGCCTTAGCGGCAATTTTCTTGGTCTATTAAATATTGTTAAACGGTCCCGAAGTAACAAAACTATCAGTACCAATGTAACATAATACATACTGTTGAGTTAATTTCATATGTTTACGATTAATATATCGAACAAATAAATAACAATTTTAGAAGGTTTATAATAAATTATTCCAATTAATTTTTATCTGCTAATGTTCTTCCTTCCACCAGCATCAAGAGACCGCAACCATGAAAGGTATATTCTAATTATCTGATCTCTGCTTCAGTTCGTCTCCAGAGTGCCGTGTCTCTCTGTTAATTAATTCTACCTCAGATTTACAACAATTAGGATATTTTGATTAGGATTTTTGCGGACATTTGCCATCACTGATTAGTAAAAAACAAGTTTCACGACATTTCGGGATCTGGAATCTGATCCCGTCTTCAGGTGGAAGAAAACCTAGAACATAACAAGATTAGTAACACGGGTTTCTCACGTCCACACCCAATCAGTCTCAGCTCAGCTCTGATTGGGTGTGGACGTGCTCTCTCCTGTCTGGTGATTCTTGATACTTGTGATTCCTGTGTTATTTTGTGTATTGTTTTTCTTTTCAGCTTATTGTTTTCGTGACTGCTTTTACAGTTCTCTGTTTTAGCTGTGTTTTTGTCCAGGTTTTCCTGGCTATGTGTTACTAATCTTGTTATGTTCTAGGTTTTCTTCCACCAGAAGACGGGATCAGATTCCAGATCCCGAAACGTCGTGAAACTTGTTTTTTACTAATCAGTGATGGCAAATGTCCGCAAAAATCCTAATCAAAATATAAAATCACCATCACCAACAATGAATTTCAAACAAAGAAACAATTAGGAATTCCAATTCTCCTTGCGGATCGATCTTAATTCACATGAAAATACTTCAATCTAATTTATTATAATAGCGGTGCTCTTACACGGCTTACAGATATATTAATAATAAGTAAATGAGAGTGTTCGATAACAGTTGAGCTGATAAATCTCAATGAGAAACAAAACTTCAATTGACCTAATGTTTAGATATTATATTAGGTTATACTCGATATCTACTGCCCTGAATAATTGTTAACATTTTGGCCAATTTGATGTTAGGCCTTATTAAAATGTTATTTTAGGTTTATTTAATGAAATAACAGTAATGTATGAAGGTATTACAATATTTTTTGTGTGATAACTTTCCAAAATGATAAATTCAAATACCATTCTTAATAATATAAACGGTTATTATTTATTTCCTTACTAGTTATTTTTAGTCGGGAGAATCTCACCTCAATCACAAATTTCATTTGATTAAAAATGTTTTAAAATATTATAGTTACGCTAGTTGTAAAGCGTCTGTGGATTTTTTACAACTATCTACAACTCTGGCAGTAGTTTTAACATCGATATTCAGATACTTAAAGCAGTAATGCCCTATATTACACATAGAAATAAAAATTATAAATAGTACAACACATTATATGTATTAAAATTACTGTAAACATGTAATAGAGATAATTGCGATGACTGTTTTTTTTAACCGAGTAAAACCTTTGGAAGTAATTATTTTGATGGATAATAACAGAGAATAATTGATTGAGAATAATTTGATGGATAATTAATCGGGAGAACCTGCTTTAATTGAGTACGAAATGAAACAGTCAGCCCATCTAGTTTTTTTATGATAGAAGTTTGTTCTTGTTTGGATATTTGATTTTTAATTAATATTTTTCTTCATTATAAATCCAAATCTTAACTTAAACTATTGGACATATTCTGACGTCATAAAGTGAGAAACGCTTAAAAATAAAACTAGTCAAAATGTCCTCTGGGTTTCAGTATCCTGGGTTTTAATAGCATTATCAGGGGCTTTTTGTTTTTTACATCTGAAAATATTTTTTTGGTAAATCTAACAAAATGGATTGAAAAAGTATATAATTTTAATCCATTTTCAGTGTATACTTGAACTGTGCATGATAAACTGAATTTTGATTAGAACGATTTGCATGGTTATTAATGTTTTTCTTTAAAGGACGATACAAATTTAGATGCCTCGAAAAAATCAACTCGCCTTACCTCAACTCATCTTTGAATGATTGATTTACGAAATATACCTATTATTATTTCAAGGGCAGACTTTAGTAATCTCATTAATCTAATCCCTTAGCCCAAGGTTTGGCCTGTAATTTATAATGTACATTAGAGCTAAATCCGGGTGGCCCTACCACGCCTTAAGGAAGGATTTGGTGTTTGGTTTAATTACATTACCAGCAACCTTCGCCCAACACCTGATGTAAATAAGATTTTCCATAAATTGGCCTTTTGACATAATTAATTAAGTATGTTTATTTTAAAGCCCGTAAAAATATAAGAATTGTATATTTAAAACATATTCGTTGTTTGCATTTTTAAAACGAGGCATTTTATAGGTCTTAGATCTATAGAAATGGTTTTTGGTGACCAAATAAAAATAGGTTATAAAAATAGATTCACGAAAACTTTTACTTTGCACAAGAATTGACAGTGAATTTCTACGCGGGGTCAGGTCATAAGATTTTATTTAAATCCATTTCAGGTATTTTGATTAGGATTTTTGCGGACATTTGCCATCACTGATTAGTAAAAAACAAGTTTCACGACGTTTCGGGATCTGGAATCTGATCCCGTCTTCAGGTGGAAGAAAACCTAGAACATATCAAGATTAGTAACACATAGCCAGGGAAACCTGGGCAAAAACACAGCTAAAACAGAGAACTGTAAAAGCAGTCACGAAAACAATAAGCTGAAAAGAAAAACAATACACAAAATGACACAGGAATCACAAGTATCAAGAATCACCAGACAGGGGAGAGCACGTCCACACCCAATCAGAGCTGAGATGTCAGTCTCAGCTCCGCAAAAATCCTAATCAAAATATAAAACCACCAACACCAACAATGAATTTCAAACAAAGCATTTCAGGTATATGGTATTTATGTTATCAAACACATTTTAAATGCAATAATAAATTGTTAATTATAAAGCGAATATGTAGCTCTCAAAACAATATTCCAGCTAACTTGGTCCTACACAGAATAATTTTTCTGACTCTTCTTTTGTCAAAATAATTTAACATAGCGGGGACCTTGTAAAAGCCAAGGTTTAAACTATTAATGAAATCCTTTATGATCGGTATCACTAATATCAATTCGGAATTAAGAACTATTGTCTTATAGAGAAGTAAAATAATTTACCCATTATCTTGTAAATTTTTTGGGCAAGTAAACCAACAAGGAGTAAAGGTAAAATGTATCCCCGACGCAGCCAGTGTTTGTTCTACACTAAACGTGTTTGTTGAGCGTTTATTGCTTCTGCATCTTAGTGATGTGCCTGGCCGTTTAGTTTTAGTCTGGAATGGCAAATTGAAATCAAAACAAAACATTATGTTCTCAGTGCTAATGTTAGTTAACCAGCATGATGTTGACAACCCATCAATAAATAATGTGTCCAATATTAAACAAATAATACTTAGCCAATTTGAAACCTTGAATTGTAATGAATCATCTTGAAAAAACTAAATATCCTATATGTACAAAACTTTAAATTATTTATCCTTAGCAGGATTTAAATAATAAATCTTTCCGTTTTTTATTTCGTTGCTAACATGTCCACCGAAAAGCCCTTTTGTTGATATTTTACTTTAAGACTCAGATTTTTACTTCATTAGGTTTTATTAGGCGAAGTAACTAGCATTAAAAAAGTTTTGAGTCAAAATTAGTTATTTTGAGGCTTTGAAGGAAATCCTTGGAAGTTGAGATAGCTGAGAAAATTGTGCATTCAATTAAGCTAGCAAAATATAAAACATTACTTTTATAACAATAGAGGATACAGGAAAAATGTCCTCTTCAATTTACGTTAATTCCAATACAATTATGAAAATGTAAAACAAAACGATATTACAACAAAATTAATATAAATGTTTTAAATATTAATAATGAAGAACTGTAGAATTGTTTGTATTAATCTGTGCATGGACGTTTATTCGTCCCTTTCTGTGAATTTGTCTTGCCTTTTTATATTTTGATTGATGATAAGTTTTATTGGTAATATAAACTAATTAGGTAATTAATTTGAACATTAAAAGCTTTTAAAAGGATAATGTTGATATTGATGTGTTATGTTGAATGTAAAAATGTAACGTAAATTTATTCATATTTTATTTAGTTATCAATAAAATTAATTTGAATGGCTTACTGGTAGACAATATTATTGACAAAGCCCTATAATATTCTTTGAAAATGTTCATATCTTGTATAATAATAAATAATACACCGGATACTACCAACATTTTTAAGTTTTTAAAGCAAGTGATCAACGTCTGAGCTGGACACAAGGTGTAAACCAATGATTACAGAGAGTGCCCAACGAGCACTGGGCACTTCATCAAGTGTCCAGTTTTGTTGGCCACATACTGTATGCCCAGGCGAGATTGATTCTTCATGAAGTGCTCAGGTAACACTAGACACTTCAAGAAGTGCTCAGGTAACACTGGACACTTCAAGAAGTGCTCAGGTAACACTAGACATTTCAAGAAGTGCTCAAGTAACACTGGACACTTCAAGAAGTGATCAATTACAGCAAGTGGCTAATTGGAACAAGGGAAATTAGTTTTAGCGAATTTCCCCTATAGGGAAGAAGCTGTTACCGTAGGTCTCATGGTAAGACCTAAGCCCGAGACCATCATAACTTTTCTTTTTGAGGTCCCCAGATGCCAAAAACACTATTCGACCATTTTCATATATATATATATATATATATATATATATATATATATATATATATATATATATATATATGTGTGTGTGTGTGTGTGTGTCTTTAAGCACGATAACTCGCGTAAAAATGGTCCGATCTTAATGAAATTTGGCATGGACGTGTAAAGTAGTAATTATTCGGACGAGTTCGTAAACCAGCCCAATTGGACTACCGGTAGGGGGTAACCCCCCCCCCCAAAAAATGGGTTTTTTGCGTTTTTTACATATAAAAATAAAAATCATCAAATTTTTGTTAGCACCATTGAATTCAGCTCAAAAAAACAAACAATTTAGTATTTTGAATCCCTGCTCTATGTCCATTGGTTACCGAGATATTGAAAGTGGTAAACACAGTACGTTGTCCCGATGTTAACCTTATGGGAAAATAAGAAAAATTCTATATCTCGCTTATTTCTCAACATATCTTGGTAAAACGTGGTAAATGGCTTCTTCTAGGCCAGATCTACTAATTATTGAATTAAAACCACCCAGTTTTAATATACCCGTAGCAGCAAACCTGCATACTCATTCCCCATGTTATTCTTATGGGGCTTACAAAACATGTTAAATTTCGCTACGTTGGATCGAAATATGTTGTTTTGCATTTGAAATTCGCTGAGTATGCAGGTCTCTTGCAACGGGGGTATTTAATTATTGCTGTGATGGCAAAACAATGTTTCATTAACGCCAATCCCGCACCCCGCCCTCTGCTTTCCCCCTCATTTAGAAGCGGGCAAAAAATTGATTGATTGAACACACCTAGTTAACGTCTTAGGATGGGTTCGTTTTTGGAAGAACATAAAAAACTGCCATTTCTATTACAATTTTACATTAACGACGCAGTTTTACGTCCCTAGATATTAGTCCTTGTTTTTTTTGTAATTTACCATGGTTGGTATTAAATACATTGACGATTAAATGTTTTCATTTTTATTATTGTGATTTGAGGAACGCCATCAAAGTTTTTCACATGAAGGATAGAAACAATAATCCCATACCCCGTAAGAGATATACCTACGGGGGGTTTTGCTGGTGATCTTGCGACTAACAGACTTAGAGATGGAGGTATTGAATTTATATATATAATTTGTCTGATCAAAATATTTAGTCTAACCTTACAAATCAAGACGTAATCTAAAGATTTTAAGTATTATCGAACCTCCCTTTTACTTTATTCATAATTTGCCTCCTGGATTGATTTTGACTTAAAATATCTAGGTGACTAGTCTTTCCGTCTTCAGTCCTTAAAGTTTAAATAGAAGCTCTGCGTTTACAGTCTGAAACTTTTTAAATCATTCAGCTGGTCAAAATAAACCAAAATTGTTTCCACACATGTAGACTATCTCGTATTTGTACATATACGAAATATATTGAAAACCTCTTCAGATAATTTTCTATCTTCGAGCTTATTCCATGTAGTATGATTCGGACCTGTTTTCGTACTGCAGAGTCCTACGTTTATAATTAATTAGTAACATTTTTAAGGCATAAAACTTCAAAGTTTTCTCCATACTTTAATTAAAGTAAATAAAAAGTATATTCATGAACTTGAACATAACCAACTAATTTGAATTTTAAATGTTTCAGATAGTCAAAGATGGACACTCCGTGTAAATGAATAGGTAAATTACTTGTTAGAGATACAATAAAATTAATTATGGTTCTCTTAGAACGAAGTCAATTAATATTAATAGCAACTGTACAGTTGATTGGCATTCTCTGCCAATGCAATTTGTAACTGCAATGTACTTGTGATTTCTCTCTGGAGGTAAATTAAAAGTTGTAATTGATTAATTGCTGTCGACCAAGCAGTTAAATAGTCAATTTTAATCAAAAATCCTTTTATTTAAGACTTTCTTTCGTATCCATTAAATACCCAAATTTTGTATACATTCTAGTGTGCATGTAACAATATTCCTTGTAGTATAAAAATATATAAAAAAGAAAATATTCAAATTGTTTTGATAACAGTCAGAGAGTAATCACTCAAAGTATTCATTATTAAAAAAGTTATTATTCAATATTAAAAATATCGTAAAAAGCAGGAAATCTGGTAGAATAATTGGTGAAAAAAATTAAAGATCGTATATATTTATAGATTCATGTAAAGAGAGAATGTTTTATATGTTTATAAATAGCAGGGCAAATGGATCGAGCAAACAATTACCTAAATAGAAATCCAGATTTACCACAGTTTCAAATCAGTTGAGAAAAAATTTTTTTTTTCAAATTCAGTGGTTGATTGACAACTTAAATATTGTAATATTAATTAAAATGGATACACCAGACGTTTCAAAAGAGAAATACTATCTAAATCCTCTTTTTATTAGCACTATTATCAAAACATTTTCACTCTCACAAGGAAACAGGATTCAAAAAAGTAAGTAAGTAAAAAAAACATTATGAAAGTCTGAAAAAATAAAAAAGTAAAACGAAAGTAAAGTAAATAAAGTAGCTTTTTGTTAAAAGTAAAAGTAAGTGAGTAAGTGTAGAAGTCAATGAACGTATGTAAGTTTAACGGTTAGTCAACGATGAAAAGTTAGTTATTAAACGTTAGCGAAAAAAATTCAATGGTTTTCTGCTCAATTATAAGAATCCCCTGAAACTATCCTATTAAAGTATTTTTATTCCGGCGTGTTCCTTGTAATCCATCTTTCTCTTTTGTACATTAGTTACAACTGCACATGTGTGAGAGAGTCACAGTTCCAACATATACTGCGTGAACTGGTAAATGCAAATCATTATTATCTTAAAAAATCTGATGAAGAAAACGAAACATTCAACGAAAACATTATTCTACGTTTATTTCAACTGCAACCCCAAGCTTTTGGGTAAATACTTGAAGCAATGTTATCACTATCCTCCATGTTGCAAAGTCAAACATAAATTCAATTGCAAGTTCTGACGTGTAGAGTCTTAGAAACTGAGCTGGGAATTGGGAAAACAAACAGACGAGTTGAGAATTGTATATGTTGGATACAGTCAAACTAAATTACTAGACTCGATTTGATGGTATTTTTATTTAAGATATGATATGTACAATAGAAATGAGAGTACCGTCTACTATCTACTCGTGTACCTGAGAAGAAATTATCTTATAACCTTGGGTATCCATGTTTATTTATTTGTACCAAATTAATTAATTTATTAAAACATGGAAATATAGTCTTAAATCTATTTTCATTAACAAAGCTAATTGGACAGATAGAGTATTATTTTTTGCTCCCTGCCTACAAAATGGAATGTTATTTTAGCCTACCTACATTATATATTCTACCTTAAAAATATAGTGATAAATAAATAATAATTTAATTTCTGTTTTATAATTTCTGTTTGTTTCTCATGTGGGGTTATTGGGAAAACAAATGAGTTAAAGGTTAAGAGGAGAAAATTCACTGCTGCTACCCTTGACATGTTTCGCATCTTGATCAATAATGAAGTTTGGCTGCCAGCTGGTAATTCGGCCTCCTCGACACTTGACGATATATTTAATGACTTTTATGATGTATTCGTTTATGTATTTAATGTTAGTTTCCCTACATGTGTATCTAAGTCTAGGAATGAACCTAGCTCCTGCTGGATAAGCGATGAGGTTGCTCGCTCACATGATGATCTGTTGGGCCTATACTGGGACACCAGGTCCCCTGACTGCAGTGTAGACACTAAGGTCGCCTATCGCAGGGCCAGGAGTCAGCATGCTCAACTGGTTACGGAGACCAAAAGGTCTTACTTTGGAAATAAAATATTGAATTCTGGTAACACAAGTAAAGAATCCTGGTCTGTTGTACGCGCCTTGAGTGAGGAGGATTATAATACCCACACTAATCTGAGTTTAAATATTGATAATGTTATGGTTAGTAATCCCCAAACTATTGTTAACCATTTTTGTGAATATTTTGTTGATGAGATCTCCAGGCTGGCGAATGATAATACCACTCCTGAAATCCCTGTTGACTTGGAGGAGGGTCGCTTTATGTTAACCCCCACTTCTGCTGCCGAGGTCAAAAAGGCCATTTCCTCGCTTGGCTCAAAGAAAAGCTCCGGCATTGACGAAATCCCTTGTAGCCTCTTGAAAACGTGTAATGAGGATGTCATTTCTGCACTAGTAAATGTCATTAATAAATCGTTTGAGACCGGTTGCTACCCAAGTAAGCTCAAAACATCTAAGGTTGTCCCCGTGTTTAAGAAGGCGGACCCTCATAAAGTAAGCAACTATAGGCCTATAGCAGTACAGCCAAGCCTTGGTAAGATTTTTGAGATTGTATTTTTGAAACGATTCCTTTCGTATATTGATTCTAATAACATACTGACCAAGAGCCAATTTGGTTTTCGTAAACATATGTCCACTTGTGATGCTATTTTTGCTCTCCTTAAAGATGTCTACAGTCAACTCGATTTGTCAGACAATTTGCTGTGCCTTTTCTATGATATGACGAAGGCCTTCGACCTTCTTAATCATACAATTTTATTACAAAAACTTCGTGCTATTGGAGTAGCAGGGAAGCCACTTTTATGGATATTCTCGTATCTCAGGGACCGCCAGTTGGTCGTCTCGCTGAAACATCTAAGTAGTGACAATGTACTTCAAACCTATAGGTCAACACCTTCGTCACCAATGAATGTTGGGATCCCGCAAGGCTCGAACCTTGGCCCTCTGTTGTATTTGTTGTATGTCAACGACCTACCGAGTGCTATTTCAGCTGGCACAGTGTGGCTATTTGCCGATGACGTTTGTCATTTGATTTGTAACTTCGATCGAGATGTCTTGTTTCTTGATGCTCAAACTGGCCTGGATGACATGTCCAACTGGTGCACTGACAATCGCCTGATCTTGAACACTGGGAAAACTAAGTTAATGGAATTTCACAATAGGAAAAAATCTGTGCACCATTCTCAGTTGAATTTGAACGGGGTTCCCCTTGAAACTTGTGAGGAGGTAAAATATCTCGGGCTTCACATCAGTGATAATCTTAAATGGGACCGCCATATAGACTCAATAGCTTCAAGACTGACTTCAGTTATTTACTTGATTTGCAGATTGCAGAAATTAGTCCAACTTGAAATATTGCTCAAGGTTTACTATGGATGTTTCCACAGTATCTTATCATATGGAATTGTTTTCTGGGGTAGAAGTCCTATTGCTAAGAGAGCCTTTCTTCTACAGAAGCGCATAGTAAGGAGAATGTGTGGAGTACAACGCCTAGCACACTGTCGGCCCTTGTTCATTCAACTAGGAATACTGACTCTCCCCTCTTTGTTTATTATGGAATCAGCTCTACTTGTAAGAAAATATCCTGATGTCTTTATAGTCAATAACTTAGTTCATCAGTATAACACTAGAAGTGGCAGAAATGTGCACGTCCCTCAAATTAATTCTACGCTAGCTGGGAAAAGTCCTTACTACAGTAGCGTCCAAATTTACAACAAGCTTCCAAAACATATCACGGAAGAATTATGCATCAAGAAATTTAAATTGAAACTGAAGAGTCACTTGTGTGAAAAGGCCTATTATGGTGTTGAAGAAATGTTGGCCTAATTACAGCCCCTGACGACCACGTCGCAGATGCGATTCAAGTGGGACTACGCCAAGTATCAAGTAAGTATCAAGTAATTATGTGTACGTAGCCAAACCATTTTCAAATAATTAAATAAGAAAATTCAAAAAATAACTAAACAGATCTTTATTTACTGCCTGATATTTACGATTAGCACACTTGTAACATAAATGTTTGTAAGTTATTCATACTCGGTCAGAGGATTGTTTTGTAACAAACAGAAAAGAGTATACCAAGAATACAAAAAAATAAAAGAATATCTAGATACGGGATACGATGAAAACATTTAATCCACGTGGAGTCAAAAGTTGCAGAACGAGAAAGTTTGATCATTCTTGACGCCAGATAATCGTGACAAGAACTTACGATGTCAGATTAGTTTAGTTCTTTTGTAAAGTATAATTTATGTCGTGCAATTTTTTTTGAGGCTTCATTACCTAAAGGACATCCAATACAGTCAATATATACGTCTACAGAGGAGCAGCTATTTTAGATGTCAAGTGCGGATTTCCTGGCCTGAATGGTGGGGAAATACTTAAGAGATTTTTCTGAAATCGTTATTGTCATCGTTTTGGATTTAATAGCAATTTCATTTATTATAAATCAGCCTTAAGATAGCTCACTGGTGATAAATCAGGTATTATTATTTATTTTTAATTTGTAAACGAAATCACTGGTGTCATCTTACTGCCGTGCAGAGCTAAGCAGCAATTTGTTTTGAAAAATCACATTATTTTCTTCATTTTTATTGATTACAGTGTGACAAAAGATATCGTTCACAACTAGGGTCTAGGGTTTAATAACATTACTTGATCGAAATTCCCTAAACCCTCATGCTAAGTCAGTTATCATTACACCGCTAAGGCAATCCATTTGTTTTCTTCAAGTAAACGGTATGTATAAAATCATTCTCATAATTCGGAAGGTTTAACGTTGTATGTGATTTATTGACTTAAAAGTAGTATATACCATCTCAGATAAAGTTATAAGTATTTGCTTTTCCTAGGTTGTTAAATATTGTAAAACGGTTCCAGAGTAATACCTGTCAGTTAAAAAATAAACATTATTCACTGATGACTCCTTTTCAAGGTTTTCACATACATTCAAGATAATTAACAAATGAATAAGTATTTTGGAAGGTTTAAACAAAATTATTTATATCGATTTTGTTTTTAATCGTGTTCCTTTTTCCAAATGCATCAAGAGACCCCACCCAGATAATATATTCTAATTACCTGAGCCCTGTATCACTGCGACTCTAGAGAACCATATCTCTCAGTTAATAATTATACCTCAGATTTACAATAATTAGGGGACCCATTGCACCTCCTGGACTAATCTTAATTCACTTAAAAGCAGTTCAAACTAATTTATGATAAAAATGGTGCTCTTACATGATTTACAGTCGTATTAGCTGCCATTGAAAGTAATCAAGAACAAATGAACTCTTTAATGTCACTGAGAAATAAATAAAACGTTGCTACATATGAAATTATTTTCTTGCGTTCCTCGACATTCCAAAACCCGAATGTTTGTTTACGTAAGTCCTATGTAACACGAGGATTTTTTTCAAACTAAAACGCATCGATATTCTACAATCAAACGCTAGTTTTAGGTGAAGTAACGTTCATTATCCTCCTTCATTTTTTGTTGTTGCTGGAAAAGAAAATGTATCTCAATTACAAACTTTAGTAGAGTGAAAATAATCTAGAATATTATAATTTTTATAGTTGTTGAGTGTTTCCGAATTCTCAATGTATTTGTTACAGCACTCAAGCTAACGTTAACACCGATATTAGTGTACTCATAACAGTAGGCTGTAGATTGCTCCTAGAAATACGAAAAAAAACTATTCCTTGTAAAATACCCGAAATAGTACTAATGTAATAAAGATAATTGGGATGATATTATTTTTAAATCGTGGAAAAACTTCAGAAATAATTATCTTGATAGATAATAGCTATTCTAAAACGAGAAAGCCTGCTTTAATTGAGTAGAAAATGAACCTGTCAAGTCTAATGATTTTATTATTAAAGAAGCTGAATCTTGTTTTGATATTTGATTTCTAGTTTGTATTTTTCATTACTATCAACCCTAATCTTTACCAGAACTATTGGACATCTTTTGACGTCATAAATTGAGTAAAACTGAAAAATTTAAGATATAAAAGATGTCCACTGGGTTTTAACTCACTGCCTGTTGAAAACATTTTCTGTTTTTTTTTATCCGGATAAAAAGAAACTATTGTTGATTGTATATGTCGTATATTTTAATAAAACTAACAAAAGGATTAAAAATAAATAACTGGTGCCAAATCTTAAGGCCCAGTCTGTCCGTAAGATTAAAAGTTAATTTTAGTGTTGGGCTTATGGACGGTGTGGGACTTAAAATTCGGCACCAACTATATATAATTCTCGAACCATTTATTCATTAAAGTATTAACTTGAATCGTACATGATCATCTGAAACATTTATTAGAACGATAAAAGCTAGCTGCCCTGGTAAAAAATAGCGTCATCGAATGATTTTTTCTAAAAAAGTACTTTAACTTGTTATTATTTCAAGGGCAGGACTTGAGTAGTCTCATTAATCTTATCCTCCAGCCCAAGGCTTTGCCTGTAATTTATAATCAACCTTAGAGGTAAATCCGGGTGGCCCTACCGCGCCTCAAGGAAGGATTTGGTGTTTGATTTAATTACATTAACAGCAACCTTCGACCAGTATCTAATGTAAATAAAATTTACCAACAAACCGACCTTTAGTATAATGAATTTAGTATGTTTATTTTAAACCCCTTAGAAATATAAGATTTATATTTTAAAATATTATTGTTGTTTGTATTTTTAGATGGACGTGTAGTATATTTGTTGGTCTTTGATCTATGTCAATGGTTTATGGTGGTTACAGAGATATATAAGTAGATCCATAAAAATATACCTAATTTTCAAAACATTTACAGTACATTCTAGTAAGATATATGGACAGCACCGTAGCTTAGTTGGTAGCGTTCTGAGTTGTCACTTCCCTGAGTTCTGAGTTGTCGTTCTGAATTCTCACTCAGCCGGCCCGGGTTCAACTCCCGGCCGCGGCTGTAAGCAATTTTATCATACGGAAGCGCGTGAAGTTCAGGTACCTTCGTCAAGAGGATCTCAAGGTTCGTTAAGGATCTGGGATTTGACGGAGAGTGAAGGCCTGTTGACGGAGGGTGCACCATAAGCTAATTCTGCTGCGTTGCAACACTATGGTTAAGTGAAGCCATGGCCCTCTTAAAAAAAAATTCTAAAGATTCAACTTAATCCCCTCTTAGTTTATATGACGCTTACTTTATCAAACACATACATGATCAGACTTCAAAATAGCGCATTGAGATTTGTCCTCAATATAAAAATAATGATCATGTCAGTAAATTCAGGGAAAGGCAATAATTCAAACCAAACCACCCTGCTTGTCCATGAGATCATATTATCTGGTATACCGCTTTACCTGGGTTGGAAGCTGGAGTTCCGCAGCAAGGTTAACATCGAAGTACCAGGCAGGGCTGCCTTTGTGGCCTCCACGGATAAGGCTTGGGCATGTTAGAAAAGCTTTTATCTTTTTTTTGCCTGCTATATATAATGCCCTGCCTCAGACCGTCAAAGGCAGACGGTCTGAGATATTTTTTTTTCAGAGTAAAATAAAAGAAATATCTTTTTAAGTTACATTTAAGTTTGAATTTGTGTGACATTGTCTAGTCTACGTTGACGTCAGTTATCTTGAAAAGCACAGTTGTAATTTTGAAGAGCACTGAAAATAAAAGGCATCATTCAATTTAATCTAGAGAGATCTGTCATAGAATATATAATAATCTGTTAAGGATAATATTTAGCTCTTATCACAATATTCCAGCTAACTTGGTTCTAAACGAAAACAAATGTTTCCCAACTCTTCTTATTTAAAAATAATTAACCATAACGGGCATCTAGCGCAAAAAGCCAAGGTTTGAACTGTCAGTGAGATCCTTTATGATCAGTATCACTAATATCAAGTAAAAATCAACTTAATAACTATTGCCTTGTAGAGAAGTAAAATAATTTATCCCTTATATTGTAAATTTTTGGGACAAGGGGACGAAAAAGGAGTAAACATATAATGTATCCCCGATAGAGGCCATGTTGTTCTACACTAAACGTGTTTGGTGAGCTTTAGGTGCTACTGCATCTGCGAGGTTTATTTTGATGTATCTCGTCAGGTTTCAGTATGAAATAGCCAGATTCAATTAAGACAAAATATCGCGTTCGAATGTCAATCCCAGTTTAACGACATAATATTCACATTTCAATAAATAATATATTCCTGTTATCTCTTTACGTATAAACTATTTCAACTAATATAAAAATTTATTTTCAATTGATTCTATTAAAAAATATAATTTTAGAATTTATAACAAGGAATATTTGCCATTAAGGTTAAAAAAGATTATTTTATTTAACATCCTGTTCATTTTTGAATCTATGAAAATTTAAGTTAAGTACTTGTATGAACTGAAACAATCTATTGTTTGCGCACTACTGCTTAAATATTATTAAAAATAACAAATCGTTTAGGACTATTAAAGTACAGGATCTAAATTAATACTCTCTCAGCAAGCAATTCAAACGATGATAATTTGTAATAAAATAAATATTTTACTACCTTATATCCGATTTTCTGAGTCAAGTCTTCGTACGATTTCACTATTCATTTTTGCCTATTTTTTTTTTTTGTAGATGCGTCCTTTTGGCTTTCTACACTAAATACACAGTGTGTAAAAAAAGTCCGTCCCCCCACCTTAATTTTTTTGTTTGTTAAGACAAACGATTAACCTTTGGGGAATGATACTAACTCAACCCTAATTATTTTTTGACGTTACCAAAATTTTTGAGTGTCCCCCAAAAATGGGGGATTTTGGGGGCAACTAAAAATTTTCAAATGCAAACCCCTTTTGAGTGACCCCTCATTTTAAAGAGCTTTCAAAAATTAGATGAATGGTGAAAATTGGAGGTCTCTAACGTGTTTCTATCCAAATTGACAGCTTGTCAAAGTTTTGAATACATCACATCCTTGAAACCTGGTGTCTAGGACGTTTGGAGTTTTAATTCACCTTTGGTGATGTAAAAATGAAACGAGCCTGGAAAAAATGTTATTAGATGAAAAAGTAGTCTCTTTTGGTGGTATTTAAAATTTTGAGTGTCCCCCAAAAATGGGGGATTTGGGGGGCAACTCAAAATTTTCAAATGCAAACCCCTTTCGAGTGACCCCTCATTTTAAAGAGCTTTAAAAAAATTGGCAATTGGTGGAGGTTGGAGGTCTCTAACGTGTTTCTATCAAAATTGGCAGCTTGTCAAAGTTTGGATACGACTCCAAAAAACTTTGACAAGCTGTCAATTTGGATAGAAACACGTTAGAGACCTCCAATTTTCACCATTCATCTACTTTTTGAAAGCTCTTTAAAATGAGGGGTCAATCGAAAGGGGTTTGCATTTGAAAATTTTGAGTTGCCCCCAAAATCCCCCATTTTTGGGGGACACTCAAAATTTTGAATACCACCAAAAGAGACTACTTTTTCTTTTAGTAAAACTTTTCCTAGGCTCGTTTCATTTTGACGTCACCACAGGTGAATCAAAACTCTAAATGCCCTAGACGCCAGGTTTCAAGGATGTGTGGTATTCAAAACTTTGACAAGCTGTCAATTTAAATAGAAACACGTTAGAGACCTCCAATTTTCACCATTCATCCACTTTTTTAAAGCTCTTTAAAATGAGGGGTCACTCAAAAGGTGTTTGCATTTGAAAATTTTGAGTTGCCCCAAAATCCCCCATTTTTGGGGGACACTCAAAATTTTTGGTAACGTCAAAAAATAATTAGGGTTAAGTTAGTATCATTCCCTAAAGGTTAATTGTTTGTTGTAACAAACAAAAAAATTAAGGAGGGGGGGACGGACTTTTTTTACACACTGTATAATTGGTGTCGTTAAATTGAGAAATTATGTCATTAAAATGGACTAGCCTAACTTAGGCAACACATTTACTATGTTAAAAAACCTACCGACGTTTAATAATTTTTTGATATCTTCATATGTCTCTCTAAAACAATCTATATGTTATACTAATTTTTGCAATATTTCTGTTTACTTTACTTTGAAGGCCTATTTCTTATTAAGAAAAAACTCGATCCACAGGAAAAAGGGCATCAGTTTGGGAAGGTTTTTATACTCAGGATCGCATAAGCTGCCGACGGTGTTTGGTAAAAGAACAACTTGAACAAATCTGCTCTTCGGTTACCTTATAACCATTTATCTCTTGTTATTTGTTTCTGTCTCCTTAAAACTGTTGTTTAATTAAACATTGCAACGATTATGATCTTGGGACAAGTTGTAAAACAAATTCTGGGACCCATTTTCGTTGGTATTTTAACAATCTGTGTAATCTATACGAATAGCAAGATACATTTATTCATTTCTTATTATTATTGTTGTCAATGTTGAAGTTATAGTAAACAATACTTGCAAATATTTATTAAATTGGAAGCAAAACAATAGCTCCAGCAATGATTATATGAAATATTGTAATAAGGTTTATTTTTAAATGGTATATCTGAAAGATATTTTAATTATTATTCAGAGGTTTACTTGTGTGGAGTTCTAAAAACATTCTCCTATAATTCTGAATTGAAAATTCCAATTAGAAAATATTTCTAGCTATGCATAATATTTTCAAGAGAGGGCGCCAAGATTACTACAGTAATATAAGCTTGCCCCAGTCACGTATTTGTAAATCGAAATAAGATTAAACTTAATTTAACTTAAAAATGAATTTTTAATGGAAGTTTAATACTATGTCCAGCGTTCATAAAGCTCTTTACAAAATAAATAAAGTTATCTTGTGGTGTCAACATAATCACATTTTATTGACATTATATTTAATATAATCTATAATATATTTTTTGTTTTCTTACAATCGAAACAAGTTTTTATCAAGATAACTACTTTAAACTTAGCTAAACTTTGTTTATTGTTTTATTAGGTAGATTTTAATTAATTGTAATAGCATGATTGAATTAAGTTTTAATATTTCATCATAACATTATGAACTTATATTTCTATAGAGTAAACAACTCATGTTTTTTACCGTAACAGGTTTGGATACATAGACTAAAAGAGCCTCCCCTGTATTCTTGTCGGGGCAAATTCAAAATTTTCATTGCATATGTCTATTTAATCATTGACTTTAACCACAGGTGAAGAGAAATCATCTTTCAAATTACTATTCATAGAGTAAATAAATCAATTGAATAGAGAGGTTTAGGAATATAAATTTAAGACGTCCACCATATTTGAAAATTATTGCTAACGATAATAATGAACTTCATTGTTCTAATATCTTATAGATCATATACCCTATCTAAATTGTTCTCACCCTGTATAAAAAATTAATATTATTCCTGTTTGTAAAAGCAACTATCTTTAACCTCAACTATTGTAATGAGGAAAAAAAGTGTTACTCAAGTGTGTTTATTGTTTTTTCTTTATAAAAAACATTTTATTCGCAACTTATTGATGGCAAGTTGGCATCAATATATAAATATTCGAAGCTAAACACCAGTCCCAAAATTTTGGGTGGAAAAAACAAGTATTTTCGATATTTTGCAATATATTTCCGGAGAATAACAAATATTTCTTTTACATACAGTATATAAAAAACACTATAACCTTGACTTTTGATTTGGTTTTGAAGATAGCCAAGAGCCTACATATTTTATCAACAGTAAATAAAAAATTTACAATAAACGAAAAAGGTACTCGCTTTTCCTAAAATGATACTACTCATAATTACACTAGTAGCCCCTATAAGAGAATGGAGTCCATTTCAAAAGTAATACACTTTTTAAATTTATGTTTTAAAGGACATTTTAAGATTTTTGGTGATAAAAATATTCAAATCCGAATTCTTTAATCGTCATATTGGTTTATAGTGTTGAAAAGTGCTCAGGTGATATGGGTTGTAATTTCACTTTATTAATAGCATATTTTATAAGTATTCAGTAAATATGAAGTAAAACAAAACACATTAGCCATCATAAAAAATAAAGACATTCTCTATTAAATCCTTTAAATACTCATCAAAAGTTAGTAGGCCTGACTCAGGAGATGGGGTCTTAGGGAAGCCCTGAAGCAGTGGATTGGTTGGCCAATTTTGAGATTTTGAGGCGATTTATTGTACAGCCTTAAAGCGGTATAATAAATACGGTTTAATATAGTGCATGCTGGTGAACTAGATATTTTAAAATTTGGTGCCTCAGCTGACAACTATTTTTGATCTGTCTTGATGGAATGAACCTTGTTTTTGAAATATACAGTCAGAGAGAATTTCTTTTCAAATTTCTAATAGTTTTAAAAAATTAAAAAAACTGAAGTTTTTTTTAATTACGAAGAACCTTTTTACATATTCATGTTTTATACGGAGGAACTTGCTTTGTTTTGTAATGAACGTCCATTCTAAAATTGAAAGTAAATTAATGTTTAATCGTTATATGTGAGTTTAGGCCGGCATGATCAGGACAGTCGACATCAGCACAACACGTCTACATCCTAGATATATTTCCTTGTACTTACGTATTACACCGACCACACTCGAATATCATAGAAAAAATATAGAATAAATAAAATTAATACAGCTGAACGAAAACACAACTTTTTATTTAAGAAATTATACACCTACTACGTAATTGTATTGTTGGCTGGTTTGCTGTCCTTTCCAAATCCGAGCGATGTCGTCGAGTAGTGTGTAGAACGGATCGCCGCCTTCAGCCGCCTCTACCGACCGGGCTGGTTAGGTTTTTAATTTCTCTTTAATAATCTCTAAACTCTTCTTCTTTTAATTAGTTTTGGTCAACATTATTGAAATTGAGTTGTTAATGGATATATTCGTTTTAGTGCTCCGTGAATCCAAAAAAGTGATTTTTGGCGTGGTGTCTGTGTGTGTGTGTGTGTGTGTGTGTGTGTGTGTGTGTGTGTGTGTGTGTGTGTGTGTGTGTGTGTGTGCGCGCGCGCGCGCGCGTGCGTGCGTGCGTGCGTGCGTGCGTGCGTGCGTGCGTGCGTGCGTGTGTGTGTGTGTGTGTGTGTGTATGTGTGTGTGTCGGTGTGTGTGTGTGCGTGTGTGTGTGTGTGTGTGTGTGTGTGTGTGTGTGTGTGTGTGTGTGTGTGTGTGTGTGTGTGTGAGGATGTATGTGTGTCTGTGTGGATGTAAACAAAGTTAGAGAGTCCGATTTTTATGAAATTTGGCATGTACGTATAAAGCCGTGGTATCTCCAGGCTTATTTGTCATTTTTTGAATTTTTGATTTTTAAGGGTATTTACCCAATTAAAACCCATAAAAAATGACAAAAATCAAAATTTATCTAAAACCGCTCTAACGATTTTGATAAAAATTTCATGGTTTTTAGTGCTTACGATGAATAACAAAATGACACCACCCGCATGTCTGTAAAAATTCAGGTTCAGAAGTTATGAGGGTTTAAGCGTTAAAAAATTAATATTTTTTTATTTCACAAAATCTGTAACCTCCAAAGTAAATATACTTGCAACCATTGAATTTGACTTGAAAAACTAAATAATGCAATATTTTGAATAATTAGTTGACGTCAACTGGTTGCGGAGATAATTGATATTTTAGTTCGGAGGTAAGCGCAGTACTTTGCCCAATGTTGTTCTTATAGCAAATATTCAAAAACCGATATCTCCGTTATTTACCAACCAATTTTGATAAAATTCGGTATATATTTGAGTAATAATTAATTGTTAATTTGTTTTTCTGGTTTTAAATGACTAAATGACAAAAACATAGACTATGTGTCAGTTTCCTGAATCCGTTTATTTTAGATTAGATTTAATTGGGCTTGGATTTTTTAGGCTAGGTTAGGATAGTTTAGGATACTCAGTGAATAAGATAATAGAGTAGGACGCGATACACGCTCGTACAGTCAGGCATCCTCCATTATCGTCTGATCTGTTAAGGGAGGAGAATAGAGATTAGACTTTGCGGCAGAGGGAAATTGTAGGCCTATTGTTGTGAGTACCCAATAATTAATTTTTTCCACAACAACTAACTACAGTTAATAGACAGCTATTCAATCTGATATTAATACTACCTCATAGTATTATAAACTCGGGTGTAGTCGGTATAGTTCCTAAGTACCTTTTTGGCTTCCAAACATCCACTTCCACTGCTTAACCGTAGCACTGTTTAATACTATAAAATTGATGCAGCATAATTAAACTTGAAATAATTGTGTAATATTATTGATTATATTCAACTGAATTGAATATAGTCTAGTAACATTATTGTCCTTTAAAACTTCTTTATGCTTGGTAATATTACTTGTTTTTATGTATTTTTTGCGCTGGATAAAAATCTCATGTATGCCAAAAACATTTAGTTATAAAAACACTCAAAAATATTAAGAAAAGACATGTTCTGACTCTTTCCAGACAAGCTTTTGGCAAGCATGAGATTTGGATTAAGCATTCCTCAAACATGAGAACCCCAAATATTTCTTGCGAAAACTACATTTTAATGGATTTACTGAATTATTATCAAGCAAAGACTTGTAAGAATATTTTTATCTTGCCCTAACAAAGAATGCTAACCAGATAAGCTGGTGTGAGTTGTATATTTATATTGCTTGAAATTCAAATTATTGTCTGGCTGAAGTTTTTCAAATTAAAGCACAAATTTCAACTTGTTTAAAAAGAAATTTAACCATACTTGTTAAGGCAAAGAGGTGATATAGTTTAACAAATTATTGAGCTTTGGTTTAAAGTTAACGATTGAATAAATTAAGACCTTAATTCTATATGTACTAATTCAAGAGGTATTTTACAGTTATATGCATGTATAAAAATGAGTAAGAACCTTTTATTCATTCTCTTAGACCTAAGATTCTGAGAACTGAGAGTTGTAAGAGCCTTTTTTATCATGAACTTTCGCATCCTATTACGTTGGACTTTGCAGATTTATATGTCCAGTATTGGATGGATAATTTATTTCTTTGTAATAATATTTCGTCTGAAATATTAATACAAATGATATATTTTTTATATTATATCAAATGTTATTTTAATAATAAATTATGCCAAATTATTAATATATAATTTGATATAGTTTGATATAATTTGAAATAGTTTAATATAATTTAATATTATACAATTTGTATTAATATTTCAGACGAAACATTAATACAAAGAAATAAATTATCTATCCAATACTGGACATATAAATCTGCAGAGTCATAGCATGCGAAAGGTCATGATAAAGACGACTCTAACAACTCTCAGGGGTATCTTAGGTCTAAGAGGATGAATAGGTTCTTATATATTATCTTCAAATTATATATTTAGTAATAGTGTATACCCTTACAAGATATCATTCTTTGTTTTAAAATCAAGTCTTTAATTTGTTGCAATAATGTTTTTAACGACCTAATTAAACGAAAAGTTCTCATACGTGCAAAAATAGTCAATTTTTATGTTTCTAAGCATAAAATGTATTTATTCGAGCAGACTTTAAAAAATAATTTTTTCCTTTAAAATAAATTTAATTAGATGAGTTAGAGTTTATTGTTTTGTGACGTTTCAAACTCAAATCATTGGCCGGCTGTAATTTTAAACATAAATCCACAATTTAAAATAATTTGAAAGATTGTTTGAAAATAAAATGAAATTAAACGTACCAAAGTCAAATTGAATTCCTACAAAAATTATGATTTTTAGATTAATGTTTGAGGATCAAATAAGTCAAGAGATTGATTCTATGCATGAAGAGGACTTTTACGTTGGTATTCATCTCTAAAGAATGATAAAAGCCTTTGACTTATTTTAAATCTTGTGAAGGGTCGTCTTTATCTCGACCTTTCAAATCCTCTTACGTTTTACTTCGCAAACTTATTCGTCCAGCAATACAAAGATCACATCTGTATTTTATCTGCTAGAACGATCAGAAAACTTACTTAGTCTTAAACATTATACAGGGTTTTGATAAAAAAACTTTCAGGACTTCGGGATATGATTACTTACATCAAAACTCCTAACTAGAAAAAAGTTCGTTACTTTGGTATTATACGGAGGCCACAGTTTTTAGAGAGATTGTTTTGCTGGACACCAAATATAACTAGATCATTAGGAAGAACGTACTTAAATCGATTTACTGTCCAAATTTGACTTAATTATAATAACGGTAATTGTGTTCTGCCTCCCAGAAGGCAGCGATGTCAGCGAGGATTCTACATGGAAACTGACAGGCATGAATCCAGATTAAAGTAAATATTTAGAATATAGAAATATATATAGACAAAAAATACATCAAAGTAAGGTTAAATGGGCCCATGACAAAATAGCCAACTCAAAAAATAAATTTAAAGACTCCTGGAAAGTCATAAATAGTATTAGGCCAAAAGAAAACTTAGATAATGGCAGTATAGTATTGAATGTTGATAGCAAAAAAATAGAAGCCCGAGTAGAAGTTTGTGAGACCTTAAATGAATACTTTGTGAATGTCTCAAATCTAGTAAATAAGGGTCATGACAGCTACATGATATCTGGGTTCCCGAGGGATGGAATGGCGGAGCTGGGTCAATTGCATTTAATAACACCTGCATATCTTTTGGAAATTTTTTCAAAACTTTCACCGAAACACTCTTGTACTGTGGATGAAATTAGTATGCATGTACTGAAATATTGCAAAGAGGAAGTGGCAGATCCTCTCACCCACATAGTAAATTTTTCATTAGCTTCAGGAATTTTCCCGCAGAACTGCAAAACTGCAAAAGTAAAACCAATTTTCATAAAATCAGATAGGACCGACCCAGGCAACTATCGTCCAATCTCTTTCCTACCAGTTGCATCAAAATTGATAGAAAAAGTTGTTTCGGAGCAACTTCGTAATTACTTAGAGAAAAATAACATACTGTGTGACAGGCAGTATGGTTTGAGGCGTAACAAATCAACAAAATTGGCTCTCATTGACTTCATTAACAGTTGTATCGATGCGATGGAGGCTGGGGAAACAGTGGTTGGCTGTTTCGCGCATCTTACCAAAGCCTAACGCCTTTGATTGTGTCGACCCAGCTATTTTATTGGAAAAATTGGCTTCAATTGTAATTTCGGGTTTGGCTTTGAGGTGGCTCGTATCATATATGAGCAACCGATTCCAAATTACCGAAATCCAACAAAACTCAAATTTAAAGTTAGGCAAAATTTCATCAACGAAAACTTATCACCAATGGCGTTCCGCAAGGATCTGTCCTTGGACCTCTCCTCTTCTTGATTTACATTAATAACATAACTGACTCTGTTCCGGAGGACAACGTCTACCTCTTTGCGGACGACACAACATTGTTTGTAAAGGGGAAAGACTGTGCATTGCTAGAGGCAGAGTCAAATGAAAGAGCAAATGAATTGGCAGTTTTCTTTTCTTCAAACAAACTCAAATTAAATTCTCAAAAAACAGGATACATGTGCATCCAAACTGCTCAGAAACAAAATTCAAAAATAATAGGACTCCGAACCTATTTATTGGAGAGGACCAAATCAAAATTTCAAAAAGTGCCGACTTTCTGGGAGTGAGATTGGATGATAGACTGGGTTGGGATGAGCAGATTAAAAAGTTGGAGGGGTCGCTGGCTCGAGGAGTCTTTGTCCTGCGAAGGATAAGGACTTTCGAAAGCCTTGCACTCTCCAAACTTGTATACTTTGGATTAATAGAACAACACATATCCTATTCAATTATCTTGTGGGGGGCTGTAAAGAAAAACCTTGACCAGATTTTTATCTGGCAGAATAAAGCTCTCAGAACAATTTTAGGCATGTCACCGCAGACCAGCTGCAGAAATGCATTCAAAGAGCTTGGCCTTCTCACAGTACCTTCACTTTTTATTTTTGAATCAGTTAGCTATATAAAAACTCAGAATATCCCACCAATTTTTACAGATCACTCATATAACACCCGGAAAAAAGGCATACATGCAACTCAACATAGGTTAACCGCTTTTGAACATAAACCGGATTATATTGGAATGAAATTGTACCAGGCGCTGCCAGAAAAATTACTTGGGATCCAGAGTATTAATAAATTTAAGTTTGAAGTATAAAAATATCTGGTGGAGTCAAGTTTTTACGACATTGACAGTTACCTTAATGGTAACAAGGTTAAATATTAAGCTAGGCTAAGTTATTCTTTGCTTGAACCTTTTGACCTGTCCTATTCCTTGTGGCAAAGGACCACGGACGGAGACATCATGTATCATGTATGTATGTGTTCACGTTGTCACCGCCGCTATCGTCCACACCCGATCGCCACCCTTATACAGCGCGCTGCGGCTGTTATGTTAGGTTAGGTTATCATAAATATGTTAGTAGGGCTTTCCTCGTTATGTTGCGAATCAATTATACCAGATGAGCTATACTTCCGCCCGCCAAATCCCCTCCAAGTAGGCCTAGGTCTGGTCGTTGACCGGAGCGCGCGCGTTACCTGTCAACGGGTTTTGGCAGGCGAAAGTATGACTCATTTGGTATCGTTCGATTCTTAACGAAATAAGAAAGCTCCTACTAACATATTTATGATAACCTAACTTAACATAACCACCGCAGCGCGCTGTATGAGGGTGGCCTCCGAATAATACCAAAGTACCAAAAGTTCCTATAAACATGGGTCGTAAAATGCTCATTTATCCGTCTGTCGGTCTGTATGTGTTTTTAACATGATTTCGCATAACTTTGACACTACTAAAGATATCATATCAACTTCAAATTTGATACGTATATGCTGACTAATAGGACTTATTTTGGTGCGGAGTATCAAGTTTCTACTTTGTACCATTTCAAAATGTCAGCCATTTTTAAGTTTTATACCATATTATCTTAAAAACCGTAAATTTTTTAAACAATTTATGAGAGACAAAACAGTTGTGCAATTTTGTTTCCTACAAAACCATATAAAGATTATTAAGATCGGACTACAATTATCGGAGTTATTGCAATTTTGCTAACAGAAGTCAAGCAAATTTGCTATAACTGCCAACAAACAAGCGTGTATTCTGTTGGATAAATTGCAATAACTCCGTTACTTATTGTTGTTAGATCTTAATAATCTTTATGGTTTTGTAGAAAATAAAATTGCAAGGTTTTTTTTCTCTCGTAAAATGTTTGGTAAATTTACGGTTTTTAAGATATTAAGGTTTAAAATATAGAAATGGCTGCCATTTTGAAATGGTACAGAGTAGAAACTTGATACTCCGCACCAAAATAGGTCCTATTAGTCAGCATATACGTATCAAATTTAAAAGCTGATATGATATCTTTAGTAGTGTCAAAGTTATGCGAAATCATGTTAAAAATACATACAGACCGACAGACGGATAACCGAGCATTTTAGGACCCATGTTTATAGGAACTTTTTTCTTAGTTTTGATATAAGTAACCATATCCCGAAGTCTTGAAGGATTTTTTATCAACACACTGTATATTGAAGTATTCAAACCGACCTGTTTCAACTACAAGCCCATCATAAAAGCATAATAACATATTTTGTTATCATTTTAAACGTTGAAATTAATAGCTCAGGATTGAGTACTAGTATTTTTCACAACAAGGACCAAAAATGAGGTTTTGCAGGCTCGAGATCGTGTTTCAAATTCGAGACGAAGTCGAAAATTTGGAACGATCAAAAGCTGCAAAACACTTTCGGCCGAGGTGCGATTGCTATTTTTCACCACACTACACCACGAAATTCACCCAATTTAACATGAACATCTGATTTTTATTTGGCTCACTTAAAAACAAAACTCTGAGATGATAAGCGATGATACAATTTCTGTGTAATGGTTTAAGCAAACTCAGGAATGAAAATTATACGATCGCAACCATCCTGTTTGGGAAACTCATTGAATGCCATATAATTAAGTAATGTTCTCATTTTGTTTTGAGTAAATAAATATTCAGTTGACTTTCGGCCCTAGGGACGAAATTTCTCGGTTCTCTGGCGGAAAATAGTTGGTTTCGGCCACCAAATACGTTTGTAAAGCAGGTTATTGCGTTGCAGTTAGTGAAAAAGGGATTTTGTTACTGTATTTATTGTCAAAGTAGTCGTTTAATTGTATATAATAAACTAAAGGTCGCATGTTGCTATGAAAGGGGAGCTAGTATCCAAAAATAAATAAATTGAAAATGATCGTTATCGCCAAAAAATGTTATTGCATGGAAAATGTATAGTATTTTACATACAGACAATTTTGAACCAAATTATTGTATATTTGTTTTTGGAATATAAACTTTTTAATTGTATAGCGTTTTAATTTGTATTAATTAAGTGTTGGAATATAAACTTTTAATTTTTACTAATAAACAGTTGGAATATAAACTTATAATTAATTTTTCTCTGCTCAAGCCTTGATCGGTCACATTTTTTCATTCACAATCATTTACGAAATGCTCATCCCTGCTTGAGGGGAAAACGTGTACGCTGTATGTTTCTATTAAAAACTCTATCTTAATTTCTCGGCCAGGAAGTGTTTATGATCATCCTTGATTAGCCTTTTTTAATTAATACAACTGGTACCAGGAGAATACTAGCTCCTTTCCTAGGATGAAATAAAAGGATGAAATAAAAACAAGAACAACCTGTACATATCAATCAGGTGCTTTGGTTGAAATCAATCGACGATAACATGGCTACTTTCAAGGGCTTTTGCATGGAAACCGGATTTTCCTCAGTCCCCAGACCAGCTCAATCGATTTCTCTTGGTTAAAACCTCCATATAAACAAAAAATAGCAATAATAAACTCTTGGACGAAAATTTCCTACCTGTACAAGCAGTGCTTGTTTACAGTGTAATAATGTTCCAGCGAATTTCTAATGAAATACAACATATTTAATCCAACATAGCGAGATTTGACATGTGTCTGTAAGCTCCATAAGAATAACATGGAGAATGTGTACGCAGGTTCGCTGCTACATGTATATTAAAACTGGGTGGTTTTAATTCAATTTTTAGTAGATCTGAACTAGAAGAAGCCATTTACCAAGTATTTATGAAGATATGTTGAGAAATAAGCGATATATAGAATTTTACTTATTGCCCATAAGGTTAACATCGCGACAACGTACTGTGTTTACCACTTTCAATATCTCGGTAACCAGTGGACATAGAGCAGTGATTCAAAATACTTAATTGTTTGTTTTCTCGGTGCTAGCAAAAAATAGGATTATTTTTATTTTTCTATGTAAAAACTCAAAAACCCCATTTTTGGGAATTTATCCTCCCTACCTCCCCTTCCGATGGTCTGATCGGGCTGGTTTTAGAACTCGTCCGAATAATAAATATTTTACACATCGTGCAAAATTGCGTTCCAATCGGATCATTTTTGGTGCTCACAGACGCTTCTGGGAGCCCCAAGACGAAAAGTAATAGTCCTGGGCTAAATTCTTCTCTAAGGGGAAATTCGCTAAAACAAAAGGTTCTACATTATGAATTTTTTCGTTTGAACTAAAAACTTCGATTAACGGACAATTATTTTTCCAGATAGTACTATGCTCGTTATTCTGTGTTTTAAGATAATATACTAAGAATTACAATCGGTTTTTGAGGGAAGGAAAGGGACTCATGCAAATACTAAGTAAACCGTCTGAATCAACATTTACTCAATACCTACCTCCGCTCTTCCATAGCGATGTAAATGGTGAATCCAATAATACTTTTCACCGACGGATATCGCATTTTCTAAATTTTAGATTATAGATATGTGATGGCTATAACAACGGTAATATCAAAAGTCGTATAGTAATTATATGTCTTTTAATATCCAGTTTCTTGCATTGTTTTTTTAATCTATTATGAATAGTTTAATATGTTAATATTAAGGACGCCATAGTTAAGATATCCAACCGTAAATATGCGGTTTTAGAATTGAATAATGACTTGTTGATTTTATATCAAAAGACTAAAAAATATGTCCAAATATTTTGGAGGTTTATCAAAAGTAAATCGAATTCATTATTTGTATGTTATTGTTTACACAAAAATATGTAAATAGAAATATAATTCCCTACACAAAACCTACTTAACTAAGCATAATTTAATAGCTTAACTCATTTTTCCTAAATACTGAGTTCCACTAATAATGATTAGGCGCATCCTTTGTCATCCTTCTCACATGGTCAAAAATTAATATTATATGGAAAAATATAAATTTTGATGTTTTGTGCTAAAAGCACATTTGTATTAAATAAACATATGACTTTACGTTGTTTTGAATGAAAGGTTCAAACTAAAAACATAATCGTGTGATAAAATTCGACAATAGTAGAATACGCAAGAATGAGGTTTTAAATTCCTTTTTAGGGAAATGCAAAACAGTATCAGGTTACCTTGTGAGATGTTCCATACCTTTATGTATGTATGAGGATACGTTTCACAGGAAAACATGCCCCTTAAAGGAAGCAGTGGTTATTCTAGTACGTTTCCTGTTTCGCGTCCCCTGTTTGTTCCTTTTCTCGATCCTCACACATGGGATATGCAACACCTATATTGACTGTGGTTGAGTTTGTTATTAGTCTGTTTGTTTATATTATTTCAATAATTAAAAAAATCGTTGTCAGGAAAAATGTGCTTTCTCTTAATCGATATCTCATTTCCTTGCAAGAAATATTATTAAATAATGTTTTTAGTGCAAGTATGATTTCTTTAGATGGACTTCCATAAAATTATAACCGATTGCACATTTTCAAATATCTCGTTCAAACCCCTTACATTTTAGTTGTAATTAGCAATTTTTTATGTACTGGGAGGTAAGTCATTATGAATAACTTACTTTTATTGTAAGAATTAAAACATACATTTATTGTAAGTCATACATTTATTTGTTGATTGTCATAAAATTTGGTTAAAGTAGAGAGTATTAAATTTTAGTTGTAATAAGGGGACAAATCAAATGAAATCAAATCAAAAATCCTTTATTGAATCACAGTGAACTGTACAATAGTGTCATTTTTTATCATTACAATAGTGTCATTTTTTATCATTACAATTTTACAATAGTGTCAAACTAACATCATTATGCTTATGTTTACAAGATACAATGAGATCATAAATGAATAAGTCCACCATCGAGAACAAACGAGGAAAGTGAGGATTTGAAACATTAAACCTTATAAATCATTCATTCACAAAGCGTTGCAGCTCCTTTTGTGTATCTAGAGTCCAGGTGGTAGAAACAGTTGATCTCTTTAGTCTCGAATATATTGTGTTTATCTCTTTCCCTTTGGATTAATAAATTTAAGTTTCAAAGAAAAACATTATCATTTTGGATATTTGAGCTCTTTTTGACTGTCAAGCAATCATCGTAGCAAAACATTTAGTCCAGTATGACGGATAATAAATAACCGGGTTCCTATAAGTGTGAATAGGAAATAGCATTACCACTTCAGGGGTTTGAACCAACAACTTTCATCGCAAAGTTCTGTCTCATTTCTGTTTCACTCGCCAAAATCTTGTCCGCCAATTCACTCATGAGAAATATGAGGCATATGAAACTACAACATACTATAAAATAGTAATACTTACAACGTTACAAATATTAATTATTAAATAGTATGATTAGTTTACATTAGTTTACTACTAATATAAACTGCAATAAATAGTTCCAGGGATGGACTTGAGACCCCTCTTAACATCATACCTGTATTGAGTATTCAGTAGACATTTTCGGTACAACAAACTTTATTATAGATTACAACAAATTATTTAAAAGAGAGATATTTGGGATCTTCCTGTTCTTCTAGGCTTCATCTAACTTGCCACTTTAATAATCCATTGTTGGACACATGCAAAATTTGAATTTAACAACAACAAAAGAGAACAAAATCAATGCCATCTGTTTTTGGTACAAAAAAAAACTATATAAAATAAACTCAACATACCCCCGCCCGTGAACCACATTGGGGTTCACTGAAAAAATGAGAAACATAAACTAGAATCTGATGGGAGCTATGATATTTAGGATTAATCTTCTGTTGGGAAGGGTGACACCTTGGTGACAGCCCGAGTGAGAGATCCTTTGTTGGTGCGAAGGTGTACAACTCGTACAAGTCCGTCAGGTCCAGGGGATGTAGCTGTGACACGACCTATCCTCCAGCTGAGGGGTGGGGAATTCTCTTCCTGGATTAAGACAAGGTCGCCTTCTTTGATGTTTGCTTCAGGGGATTTCCACTTTCCTCGTTGCAGTAGAGAATGGAGATAGTCTTGTTTCCACCGCTTCCAAAAATGCTGAGACATAGCTTGAACGAGCTGCCATCTTGAGAGTCGATTGGTGGGTACTCCTTCCCACGTTGGCTCTGGAAGAGCGAGAAGAGGGCTTCCGACAAGAAAATGTCCAGGTGAGAGGTAGTCGACCTCCGAAGGGTCATAGGACAGCGCTGTAATAGGCCTAGAATTGAGGATAGCTTCTATCTTCGTAGACAAGGTAAGAAACTCTTCGAAGTTGATTCCCAACAACCCGGCGGAGGTGATGTTTTATGCTCCGCACCATTCTCTCCCATAAACCTCCCTGGTGAGGTGCTTAGGGGGGTATAAAGTTAAACTTGATCTGGTTTTCATTACAAAACTTATTAATGGCTTGTTTAGTATCATTCTGTCTTAAGAGTGACTGAATTCGTTGTAGTTCTGATGCAGCCCCAACGTAATTAGTCCCACAATCTGAGAAAATATTAGAGCATAGGCCTCTACGTGAAACAAAACGGGACAACGCCGCAATAAAGGCTTCAGTAGACAAACTACTAACTACCTCCAGATGAACAGCTTTAACAGCCAGACAAATGAAAACACAAATATACATCTTCACAGGACTAGTTCTTCGTAAGCTATTGGGTTTTACTATAAATGGTCCCAAAAAATCAGTTCCACAATTTTAAAAAAAACCTTAGAGGGAGTGACTCTAACTGCAGGTAGATCACCCATCTTCTGAGAGGCTAATTTAGGTTGACATCGAAAGCAGCGAATACATTTAAACACTCTTTTTTTGATTGCACTTCGAGCGGAGAGAATCCAAAACTTTTGAGAAATAATTCCTTGGAGATAGTGTGGCCCTGCATGTAAGTGTTTTACATGATAATAATCAATGATCAAATTTGTTATATGGTGCGACTTAGGCAATATAATTGGGTGTTTTGCAGCGTAAGACGCTTGAGAGTGCCTAATGCGTCCTCCCACACGAATCAATCCACTCTCGTCTAAGAAGGGAGAGAGTGAGGCCAATTGTGGAGAACAAGATTTGCCCTTTTTCAATCGAGAAATATTTTCGGAAAAGACTGTTTGTTGAATCAATTTACAAATAGTTACTGTTGCTTTATCAAGCTTGAAGAGCTTTTAAAAATCCTGATTCTTTCGTTTGATTTGATAGGTTGTATCTGAATCGTAAAATGTAGGCGATGACTCCCTGGAGGGTTGACCATGAGGACAACCTTACAAGAAAATCAGGTTCTTGGGTGGTTACCATTATTGGTAGTGGTTCGGCTTTGAGTTCCAGTAATTGCTCCTTTTCGAGAGGGATAAAGCGAGGAATAGGCCATGACTCCTGCTCCAAAGATAACCAATCGGGACCGTTCCACCATAAACGGTTGTCTTTCATTGATGAGGGAAGAGTTCCTCTACTGGCAATGTCGGCAGGATTACAGTGTGTTGAGACATGTTTCCAAATATGAGTAGGAGTGAGCTCTTGTATTTCTGTGACTCGATTTGCAACATAAACCTTTAGGCGAAAGGGTACAGTTTTTATCCATGAAAGAACTACAGATGAGTCACACCAAGCATGTACTTCATTCACTAGGTAATTTTGCGAAGGTATGGACTTGGAATAGTTCAAGAGTTTAGACAAAAGGTGGGCTCCGCAGAGCTCAAGTCTGGGAATAGATATTTTCTTAAGAGGAGCGACTCGCCCTTTAGCAATTAGGAGATGTATGTTTATCTCTCCAGAAGAGCTTACACAGCGTAAATAGACACAGGCTCCATAACCTGTTTCCGATCCATCACAAAATCCGTGTAAACTTATATGAACAGCATCAGCTAAGGAAACGTACCGAGGTAAGTTAAGTTCACTTAAGAAAGGGAGTTGTTGTAGGAACTTTTACCATTTTTCATTGAGATCTGGGGGTATAGGGGCATCCCATGACAAACCAAGAACCCACAAAACTTGGATCAATGCTTTCACCCAAAGGGTGACAGGAGTTAACCATCCATTTGGGTCAAAGACTTTGCTTACGGTTCCGAGAATACCTCGTTTGGTGGGTGGAGTGTCTGGTATGTTTAGTTGGTAAGAGAAGCTGTCTGAGGTTGGGGACCATTTTATGCCTAAAACTTTGAAATAAGGTTGATCAGAGGAGTTAAAGTACATGGGTGTCTCTTTATAAGAATCTGGCAGAGTTTCCATGAGTTGAGAGCTGTTATTAGTCCATTTCCTAAGATCGAAACATCCTTTAGAAAGAAGTTGTTCCACCTCATCTTTCAATAGCAACGCTTGATCTGTGTTATTGGCACCTAAGATTAAATCGTCTACATACACTTGTTTCTTTAGAGCTTCAGCTGCTAGTGGAAAGTTTGTGCCTTCATCATTGATGAGTTGGTGTAAAGTTCTTATGGCTAAGTATGGAGAGCAGTTGAAACCAAATACAACCGTAGTTAATCGATAGACTGAGAGAGGAATATCTTTCTTTTCCCTCCAGAACAACAGTTGATAGTTCCTATCATCTGGATGGATCATGATTTGACGAAACATTTGTTTTATATCGCATGAGAAAACAATCGGTGAAAACCTAAATTTCATCAGAACATCATTCAGATCATTATGTAGTTTAGGCCCTGTATAGAGAATGTCATTAAGACAGACACCTGGGGAGCTACGAGCACTGGCATCGTAAACAACTCGAAGTTTTGTTGATGAGGATTCTGCTTTGACTACTGCATGGTGAGGCAAATAAAATTGTTTATGATCATTTTTAGGAGGAGGGTCAACTGGTTCCATGTGTCCAGATAACAATAGGTCATGTATGGCTTTACTGTACTCAGCTTTTACTTCAGGCTGACTTTCTAATTTCTGTTCAAGCGATAAAAATCTATTGTGAGCACAAGTTGATGAGTCACCAAGAGGTGGGTGATTATCTTTGATAGGAAGCCTATCAACATACCGACCTTCAGAAGTTCTAGAGACAGTGCTTAAAAATGATTCTCACAAATTTCTTGTTCAGATGTTACATGAAGTTTGTGTGGGGGTTCCTCTAGGGTCCAAAATTTCTGTAGAGAATTATGCAGGTCAATATCCTGTGTGCTCAGAAGAGAAACATTGCCATTGTCATGAGAGGCTGTTTTATTGGAATTAACAGCAGAAAGGGTTGGGGCAGAGCCTATGATAAGATATCCAAATACAGAATTCATAACAGCTGGACGGTTCTTGTTGAGGAAAATGCGTTCTCCAGTAACTACTTTGGTGAACAGATCAGCACCGATAAGCATATCTATCTTACTGGGAATATGAAATGTTGGTTCAGCAAGGATGACATGTTTGAAGTAGTCTTTAATATTTACAGGGACTGCAGTGTGGGGTAAGTTCGATGTGATTCGATCCAATATTACAACTGGATGTTTAGTCGCAATAACGTCTCCACTAAGTGATGAGATGTCAACATTCGACAGTCCTTTAGATTTTACTTCTACTGAGGATAGGCCATCTAGCTTGGAGTTACAAAGAAAGTTTCATTTTACCTTAAGTAGACTAGCAACATTTTCGGTTATGCAACTTACCATAGATGCAGAGTCAATAACGGCTCGGGCTACTACTGTGTTACCGTTATCAGATTTCAAGTGTACTAAAGTGTACTGCTTGTAACTCAGAGCTTGTAACTCTGAGCTACAAAGGGAGGCTCAGAGTGATCAGAAACTGACAATGAAGCTTTGTTCATTTCGTTGTGGTTTGGAGAATTACTTGTGGACTTAAGGTCAGACCTATCATTACTAGGCCTACTAGTTTGATGTAAGAGAGAGTGATGTTTTAGCTTGCAGTCAAAACATGTTTTATTTGATTTACAATCCTTAACAGAGTGAGATGTTCCTGAGCAGTTCAAACAAAGATGGTTTTTCTTCATAAAATTTTACCTTTCTTGAACAGACAAATCTTTAATTCTGAACAACGATAAATGTTGTGATCCGTTTTACTACAAAATACGCATGTGGCTTTCACATCACGAGAAGCGAGCAGGCTGGTGCGGTTTAGGCTTAATGGGGGCTTATGTAGGCCTATCTGAGTGGGGTGAGGGCTAGGCCTCTTACTATGTTGAGGGTAACCTACATTGCTTTGAATGGTTTTATGAAAGTTAGAGAAGTTAGCGGCTTCGAGACAGGAGCATTCATTTTCTAAGAATGTCATTATTTCTTCTACAGTGGGTAAGTTTTGAGAGTTTATGCGAGAGCTTTCAAATTTTTTGCGAATATCTGCATGTAGCTTTCTTAATAATATGGCTGAGAGTAAGATCTTTTCTTTAGCTATGTCATGATTTAATGCAATAAGGGCTTGAGCATTTTCATTATACAAAGATATGAATGAGCGAATGTTCTTGAGAGAGATGTCGGTTAGGTTAGTTAAATCTATTATGTTGTTGAGATGTAGGCTAATAATTTTCCTACTGTTTTGATAACGTTTCTGGAGAAGACCCCATGCTACATCATAATTTTCAGCGGTGATAGGCAGGTTTTTTACTAGATTAAAAGGTTCTGCCTGAAGGGTAGAAAGCAGATATTGAAATCGCTCGACTTTGGAAATGTTTTCATTTTCGTGTACCGATACTTGGAATAGGCTGACATAGGACAACCATTGTTCTGGTGAACCATTGAATGTTTTGAGAGATAGAGGAGGGAGCTTTAATAAGTGGCTATCTGTGTTAGAAGAAGAGGTGCTAGACCTATGTGATAGGCTACTTGTTTGTGGGCGGTCAGTAGATTGGGTGCTATCTGTGTTCAAGTCAGTGCTTGGGACAGGCCTAGGACTAGGTGATTTTGGGTCTTGAGACAAACTTAAGTGTCTCTTAACAAGGGATTGGATCCCTACATACAGGTCAGAGATAGAATCTTGCAATTGAGAGAGAGTATCTTCATCATAATCATCGGGTAGATCCTCACTACTAAATAATTTTTCGAGAGAAGTTTCAAATTCTAGGTACTTTTTGTGGGGTTCAGTGTTAAGCAATTCCAACTTATTAATCTGTTCTGGGGACAAGTTACTACCTTCAGATACTTTATCTAAGGCCTCAATGTTGGTTTTAATCTTAGATAGACGATTTGAGATGGTACTAAACTGTCTTGAAATAGTAACAAACTTCATTCTGTACGGTATAATTGTTGAAGGACTTGGTTATAAAACGAAAAGACTAAGTTATAATACCCTACTTTGGGAAAGTGATTCAAATTGGAGAAGGTGTAAGACAAAATAAACAGTATTTATTACTTACGATTATATTTTAAGTTGCAAATCTTTAATTTGTTTGAGCTAGTAAAGTTTTGAGGTTACTTTACTTTGTTGACGTGAGTTTCGGTAGTTTTCGTCTGCAATACGAAGTTGACTTAACAGATAGCATTGTTACAATAGCGCTTAGTGGTGGATTTGAGAACTAAAAAGTATTTTGTTTTCATTTAAAATAACAAATTCACAAAATTAATAAAGTCTGAGTAAAATTGAAGTACATAAATGTTTATTCGATATTCAAAAGTTCTTGTCTTCTGACTTTTTATTTTGAATGATGATGTTAAGAATGGATACTGTTTTACCTCTGAGTGCGTAGACTGTAAAATCCAAAAGAGCTTTCATTCAATCATCCAGCGCAGGGGGAACCTATTGAGTATTCAGTAGACATTTTCAGTACAACAAACTTTATTATAGATTACAACAAATTATTTAAAAGAGAGAGATTTGGGATCTTCCTGTTCTTCTAGGCTTCATCTAACTTGCCACTTTAATAATCCATCGTTGGACACATGCACAATTTGAATTTAACAACAACAAAAGAGAACAAAATCAATGCCATCTGTTTTTGGTACAAAAAAAATACTATATAAAATTAACTCAACAACCTGAATGTAGTATATTTTTAAAATTGACCAAAACTGTAAAACTAAATATAAAGAGAAGCTTTTAGCCAAAAATGTGGAAACCTAATTCTTCAAAATGTTTTTCAGTGCCACTGAAGATTAGATTACTCGATAAGCAGATATATATATATTAACTAGCCAAAATCGCTCTTGGCCAGCAAGCAATCCCTTCTAATATTTTTTATTCTGAAAACCCCGATTCTAGTTAGTTGAACCTTTATAACGGAATGACGGAATGAAATGTCCATGCAGAGTTTCAAGTTTCTAGTTAGATTATTTCGGGTGATCCGTAAAACAGGAGGAGCCTGAGTGGGAGGTGACCAATATTTAGCAGATAGCCGTAGTAGTTTTGTACAGTTTTATTCTTTTAGTAGATGAAATTTCTTTTTTCTTGTCTCTTGTAAATATTTTTTTATACTTCTATGCATAACGTTTATTTAAAAATAGCTCCAAAAACTGAAAAGACTGCGGTTTTGAATTGTATAATTTATCTTATTTTAGCCAGTTCATAGAAAATACTTTAAAATCCTTCCTCCGTAACAGCTTATAATTATAACGTATATTTTCCTATAAAGTATATAAAGTAAAGAGCCTATAAAGTATATTTGTGCCAAGTTTCATAGTCCAAATCCCCATATAGTTTTAGAAAATAATCTTTGACAACCAAAAATGATAGCCATTTAGGATTTTAAATATTCGCAATTTTTGCCTTTAGAGAGAAAAAATTTGAAAATCTATTCCTAAAATGCATCTAGAGCCCTTAGAGAATATTTGTGTCAAGTCTACATATATTCATGTCTTAAAGCCTTATAGGTTTTAAGAAAATGTGATAAATGAGTCAGTCAGGCAAACGTTTTTGGTTTATGAATAGTCTCTCTCTCTCTTTCTCTCTTTCTCCCTCTCTCTCTAACTCTCTCTCTCTCTCTCTCTTTACATATATATATATATATATATATATATATATATATGAAAAAATCAAACTATATGGAGCTTTTAATTATCTGTCAAACGCAGCATCTGAAAAATATAAAACTCCATTATATCGATGAACAGTCTTAGACTGATAAAGAAAGGATGCTTTATCACGATTACCATACTAATTTCACTTCATTCGTTCACTTAGTTGACGCAAAGAAATTTCCTAAATAAAAGAACTATGCTATCTAGTAAGGTAGTCGATTTCATGAGTGTTGTTCCACAAAAGCTGTAAGTATTTATTTATTCCCCTTATTTTTGGTATTGAACTATATTTTTCACCAATATGACTTTTTCGATTTCAATCGTAAATATAGAGTGAATCTAAATGAATTGAATTGAATCGTTTATTTTTTTCAAAAAATCAATATATTGAAAAATAATCGAGCCAAGTTTCGAGCACACCGCTTTATTAAAGTGCTTATCACCTTAAGTGCTGATCACCCTAGGATTATCAGCATTTTTTTACATCTAGATCTTTCTTATCATTGAGAAATAAGTTATTTCATCTGATAATCAGTTTTAGGATTATCAGTTCGGTTTAAAGTATAATCTGACAGTAAACAGAGATGATTAAAGACTTTTCAAAATCACCTCAGCCTGGATGACAACCGACAGAAGTGTAGACATAGGGTAAGAAATTCAATCGAGAAAGGGTCTACAATCCGGTTAAAGCCAAAGCCGGGATTTGTTTGAGGTCAAGAGGGCTTTATTTCGTTAGTAAACACCCGGTCGGTTCTCACTTTAGGGATGGCGATAATTTAAAAAATATCGATATATTGCTTCGACGATGTATCCGAACTATGATATCGACATATGCGATGTATCGGAACTATAATATCGACATATGCGATGTATCGGAACTGTAATATTGACATATGCGATGTATCGGAAATATAATATCGACATATGCGATGTATCGGAACTATAATATCGACATATGCGATGTATCGGAACTGTAATATTGACATATGCGATGTATCGGAACTATAATATCAACATATGTGATGTATCGGAACTATAATATCGACATATGCAATGTATCGGAACTGTAATATTGACATATGCGATGTATCGGAACTATAATATCGACATATTATGCGATGAATCGGGACTGTAATATCGACATATACGATGTATCGAAAGAAAACTATCGATATTTCCGATATTATATATTTATTAAACCCTACTTATGGAGAGAAATAAGAAAGTATTATAAATTGCAAATCAATTACAAAGAGGTACAACAGTATTTTTTGTAATCAGAGTTGCCACCGAGGAACTCAGAATTTTCGATAGGGTCACTAGTGGGGAATATTCCACTTAAAAATTGCAATAATATTGTTCCTTACAACTTCTAATCACTTAAAAACCAGTCACAACACCACAACCTTTTATTTAATTTCTGGAATTTGTATATTAAATAAAAAGTAATGTTTTGGCATCCACAAATTTATCGCTTAAAAACAAATTGCAATATCACAACTTTGTTATTGCTGGAATTTGACGGTAAATAAAAAATTTAACAACCTGGTTTTCTTAGGAAATATATCGAACTAAAAATATTGATCCAGCGATAATATCTGAACCAAAATATGAATATCCTTTTTCCATATATCGTCACTAAAATCTATATTTCATACTCATTGATATGTGTTGTCATCCCTAACTGTCTTTATATCGGCGACTTCGCGTGTTTATAAGTATCTTTGGTCTTGTTTAAGTTTAAAGTCAGACACGCTTTAAATTTGGTTTGAATAATTAAACTAAATCGAATTGATATTTTGGATCCGATACTATCGGTACATAAACATTTAGCTGGATATATCACCTTCGGAACCCAGGCTTATAAACTTTTTATTTAATATCCATTCCAGAAATTAAATAAAAAATCGCAGTATTGTGACATGAATTTATATGATTAACATATGTAAGAAACAATATCATTGCAGGTTTTAAGTGGACGTATCCTCCTCAATGAGCTTATGGGAAATTGTGAGTACCTTCGTGGCAAATCCGATTTAAAAAATAGTGTTATACCTCTTTTGTAATTGTATCGTAATTTGTATCACTGACTTATTTTCCTCCGGAAACAGTTTATTCGAGACATTGGAAATATCGATAATTTCTTCGGATAGTCGTATATATCGATATAATAGTTCTGACACATTGTCAAAGCGGTTTACAATATTTTACTCGGATACATCGTATTAATCAGTTCTGATACATCGTCAAAGCGATATATCGATATTTTACTCGGATACATCGTATATATCGATGTTACACTTCTGATACATCGTCAAAGCGATATATCGATATTTTAGGCCTACTCGGATACATCGTACATATCGATGTTACAGTTCTGATACATCGTCAAAGCGATATATCGATATATTACTTGGATACATCGTACATATCGATGTTACAGTTCTGATACATCGTCAAAGCGATATATCGATATTTTAGGCCTACTCGGATACATCGTACATATCGATGTTACAGTTCTGATACATCGTCAAAGCGATATATCGATATTTTACTTGGATACATCGTACATATCGATGTTACAGTTCTGATACATCGTCAAGGCGATATATCGATATTTTAGGCCTACTCGGATACATCGTACATATCGATGTTACAGTTCTGATACATCGTCAAAGCGATATATCGATATTTTAGGCCTACTCGGATACATTGAACATATCGATGTTACAGCTCTGATACATCGTCAAAGCGATATATCGATATTTTAGGCCTACTCGGATACATCGTACATATCGATGTTACACTTCTGATACATCGTCAAAGCGATATATCGATATTTTAGGCCTACTCGGATACATCGTACATATCGATGTTACAGTTCTGATACATCGTCAAAGCGATGTATCGATATATTACTCGGATACATCGTATATATCGATGTTACAGTTCTGATACATCGTCAATGCGATATATCGATATATTACTCGGATACATCGTATATATCGATGTTACACTTCTGATACATCGTCAAAGCGATAAATCGATATTTTAGGCCTACTCGGATACATCGTACATATCGATGTTACACTTCTGATACATCGTCAAAGCGATATATCGATATATTACTCGGATACATCGTATATATCGATGTTACAGTTCTGATACATCGTCAATGCGATATATCGATATTTTACTCGGATACATCACATATCAATGTTACAGTTCTGATACATCGTCAACGCGAAATATCGATAGTTTTGAAGTAATTGGCATCCCTAGTTGTAGACTCTCACTACTCAAGGGCCGATGAACAGGCGGCTAGAGTGACAATGTAACTCAGGTGAAAACCAACTCGCCATCTGTGTAGTTATGCTCTCTTGCACTACCAGGCACTCATTTTATATCCGCTTCCATGGGAGGTATTCGGTTTAATGACGACTCTAAAGGTGAATTTTGACATAAATTTAGATTTGGTTTTCTTAAGTAAGGGCAATTTTTTATAAAATAAAATATACTCAACATTTATGCAAAGGACTATTATTTCCAGATACAATTTCTTTTTAATATGACAAATTTGCTTGGTTAAATTGTTCATGCCGTTCAAGCAAGATGTTAAGATCCCTTTTCGTAAAAATCTGCCGCCACCACTGGTACATACCCTGACTAATCGTTTACCGCCACCGAATTCATTCACGGGCTGAATCTTATCTACATAATGTGATGTTAACTTAAGTTTATTATTCAAAGTTATCCTTAAGTTATTATTCAAGATTAAGTTTACTTATTATTTAAATTTAAGTCAGTATAAAACTTTATCTATATTGAGCTTATTTAATAATTTGAAGAAATGAATAAATTTAATATTAAGTGAAGCCATTCCACTTTTAATAGTAAGTATTTATAACCATAAGTTCCTAGAGCTTTTGAGTCTTTAAATGTAGACTGAAAGAATTTAATAAAATAAAATCAACACATCAATATTTGTCATTATACTTGTAAAATCAATACATCAATACTTGTCAGTATACATCAATAGACAACGTGTAAAATCAACAACGTTTATAATGACTGGATAGAAAACAAATGTTCATGTCGTAAATGTTTTTTTTTACGATTATTTCGTCGTGTTCTCTGTCGTGAACAAGACATTTTATACAATTTTATTTGTCTACACAAGAAAATAAATGTATATAGGTGTCATATTAAGTAAAATTACCGAAGTACTCTGAAAAACCTTACAAAAGAATGGGAGTTTAACTGCCGCATCACCGGAGCTTGGATCGTTAACTGTTCCATATTTACTTGTCACTTCAACCAACCGAACATAGAATGTAGTGTTGTCCCAACACTATGTGTGGAAAGGATGTACTGATGGTTTCTGCGAATAAAACTTTCACACTTCGAGATAAGCATCTATCATACTTTCAAGTTATAATACAAAGTGGTACTTTCTAAGTACCGGGCGTGCTTAAATAGCTCGATTATATTCGGTATCTACATTAAAATATCTATTAATCTATGATAATTCGATTGTTCACATTTTAAATCCTGTATTTTTGTTGCGTTAATCAGATGGAAATTTTGTTTTTACAGAGAATAACATTTGTTACATGTACCTAAAACGTGTTTAAAACCTGTTTGGACAAGGGAAAAAGGGATAAAAAATTGGAAATACAGAAGTTATAATGTATAGGAATTACTTCAAAAACGAAAAAAACCTGAGGTAATATATGGTATTAAAGACCATTTTTTTATGTTTGTGGATGTTTGTGGTTGTATGGATCTACGACATTTTAATGTTTAACTCAAATTGGCTAAATAAGTCAATAATAAGTCAATAAGCCAGATTTACAAATACTTGCATTGGCCAAGTAAAAATACATTTTAAATGTATGTTACACTAATGATTCCATTAATAATAACCAAAGATGATTGGCCAACTTTCAAACTAGGTTATGTATTTTCATTTTAGAATAAAAGATGACTCATTATATTATTTCCTAAATAACATTAAACCTTAACCATAAAAATAAAAACATCCTAATTATGACTAGTTTATCATTGTTACTCTATAACTACAATAGATTTATTCCCGTTCATGCCTCATCTACAATTCATAAGATTAATCCGTATTAGAAAAAAAAAATTCCACACACTTTTTTGGAAAACGTAAAAAGATACGAGAGTTTTCATGAATTTTCATATCCCGTTTTTAATATTTCACACCGTTCCTTCCGAGAAGATGAGGCAGTTTCAGCATTATCACAGGCATTGCTCAGGAGATGGAAAGAATTTCTCGTTGTATGGGAGCCAGCCTGGCTGATTGTATTGCGCAAAGGTTTTTTGTTGGAAAAATCACGGTTATAAAGTACATCAGGGTGTCTGGAAACGTACCGAATATTCTCTCTGAGAATTTCCAGCATGAAAAAACCAAACGGTAGTCTAACAAGCCCCTAACTTTGGGGGTAGCTAATATTCACTTTCAAAACATAACTCAAGGTTTTAAAGATATAGAGCTTTTTCAGATTAGTTCTTTGCATAGTTCGTCACTTCAGTTTTCATTTTAATTCAGTTTTTTTAATACCATCCTACTAAATTTAGTTTTCATACAATTTTGTTAAGTTACTGAGTATACATACATGATTAAAAAAGGTCATAACAGGAACTAATATTTGGAATGAGAAAATCCATGTAAAATTGTCATACTGATAGGACAAGTATTGTTTGAGGCAGTTGCATTCAAAGGTTAAAATTAATAGTTATTGGAAAAACATGAAAACAAAATATGTTTCTTACTTACAATCTTTATAGGGTCAGATCCTGTCAGAGCTTTTTCTATAATATAAAAACTCGTCCTTTGAATCCTTTCACAAATAAAAGCTCGCTACGGCTCATTTTGTCTGAGTGTCCGAGTGTTGGTGTCAGGACTCCAATGCTGTGATATCGGGATAGGCTCCCGGCTCAACCTGATAGGAAACTGGAAAGCTCCGGGGGGGGGGCGAGCCTATGCTTTTTAAACATAGGGAGAACTCGATATTATCTGTATTTGAGCACTGATACCAACACCCGTTTTTGCAATTTAGAACATCGATTTTAAAGCCTAGTCTTATGAAATTTTTTAAGTAGATTTCAAGCAGTTCACTTGTTAATCATTTTATCTCTAAATTTAGATGTCTATATTTTTTCCTACATTTCCTACGTTGTTTCTATCTTCTAACCGTTATTTGTTTTCATCAGATAATTACATATCTTAGTTTTTTCAGGCTGATAAGGTTACGAACGCGTGCAGTTCGTAAATATTTACAGCATCGACTGTGTAGCCGATATAAAATTCAACACAATTATTGAAACTAATTTGGTATATTCAGGCAGTATGAAATATGTTGCACTTCAATTATTAGGTGTTGAATTTTCTCATCTATATTATTTACATCCAGTGAATAAACAACTGGACCAAGCTAATCAAGAAATCACTGATTGTAAATAGTATACTACGTTACTAGCCCGGTAAATACCGTTTTACCGTGCGAGCCGCCAGGTGAGTGCGAGATTTTCATACGAGTACGGTAAAACGTACCGGGCGTGTTTTGTAAGATACTTTACATTATACTACTCAGAAAAAAATTTTTAATCATAAAGTATTCCTTGCATAAGCTATTACGTTTCCAATTCTTCAACTTAGCCTGTAACGAACAAACAAACATTTGCTACTGCCATCAGTGCTGCCACTACATTCGTCTGAAGAAACCAATAAACATGAATTTAACGTCGTTTTACTGCAATGAGCTAATTGTTTTGATTGCTGACCTCCGTTACTTCCGTTTCCTAGTACCCGATAATTTATTGCAATGCACGGTAAATTACCGTGCAGTTATCCTAAAAAAGTAACAATTCAACCAAGAGTAAGGCACAGAAAAGAGATGTTTCTGTGTAGTATGATGTAAATATGTTTTTCATCATACTTAATCAGACACATCTGTTTTCGGTTCCGTTTTGTTGGCTCAAAATTTCCCCATTGCCGTCCTAGGCCGGCAAAAACGTTTCCCAGGACTAGGCCAGAAAAACGGAAGTAAACAACCAGCTGATTTGCAGCAAACCGACATTTAATGCTTGTTTATTTGTTACTTTCATAGGAATGTAGTGGCAGAATTAGCAGCAGTATCAAATGTTTGTTCTTTTTGTCATAAGTTAGGGTTGAAGGATTGAGAAACGTATTGGTTTATGCAAGGATAACGTTATGATTGAAAGTATGTTATTTTTCTTAGTAGTATGATAAAAAGTATCGCACGTTACACGGCCGGAAATTTTTAACGTACTCGCATGAAAATCTCGCACTCGCTTTCGCTCGCGGGAACTATCATGCTTATCCGGCAAAACAGTACTTTCCGGCCTAGTAACGTAATATACATTTTTCAGCCGCCCAACATGTTAGCCGAGTCGGACACTCATTATACAAGGACTGATGAACGGCCGGCCAGGGGTGAAAGTGTAATTTAGCTGAAAATTAACTCGCCAACTCTGTAATTATGCCTTTGCCCGGCCTCGCCGCTCTGCCGACAATTCATTTTAGATTCGCTGCCGTTGGAAATATTTAGTCAGATAACCACGTAGATGTTGACTTGTGACACGAGTTGTGATTTTGAATGCGAGGGTTGCTTTAGAAGGTGAGTCCGTTTTTTTATTAAATAAAACAACAGGTCATTTTTAAAAGGGTGGTCATTTTCAGGTAATATAAACTGTTCTTTTTTCAAAATTGAAACTGAAAGAATCAATATATATATACAGAGTTGTTTGTTGGTATATTTTGTGCTACAGCCAAAACTACACGTCGTAGACCCTTGATCTTGGTATCAAATTAAAGCTTGGAATCTCATGATGTTCACTATGGTGGTTGGGCTTCGATATCTCATAGGGTTTAGGGACAGGATCGTCCGAAAGGAACCTATGTCAAGGATTTTGTGATTACCTTAGGGTTTATTTGTTTATATCAATACAAATGGTTTCATTTGAAATGGTTACCGTGGTTAGAGTGGTTGCCAACAGAATGCAGCGCTTACAATTGTTTTTGTACATCGGGTGAATATAGTCTTATTTATACAACTGTGTTTTTATTTACATTTTCAATTTTTTTGTAAATTTTTACTGTTAGGTAATGTTATTAAAAACATAAAGTACACTAAATTTAGAGTTACATATTTTTGGTTTTAAATTCTAAATTTGTAGTAAAAATAAGATCAGAAAATGCCAAAACGTATGAGAAAATGTTTGCAATGTTGTATGTTATCACAAAGACTAAACACTGCACGAACAAATGGGACAACAAAGAAAAAGAAACACATATAAGGGTATCACGGGAAAATTCACAGCGACATAAAAAAACACTATCGTAACAGATTGGAACAGAAAGTTAGACAGACACACAATGAGATGAAGAAATAATCAGAACCGAGATAATGAAGAACCTTCGGAAAAGGGATTAAACGGAAGAAGCTGATTTAAATTATACAACTTTACAAGCGGTTTGCAAAAGGACAGGGAACTATGATTTGAAGGGTATATTATTCCAATCAAATGCAGATTATATTGAACACCCGAATTTGCAAGATAGACAGAATTTGTAGTTATTGCGTAGCAAAGAAATTCAAAAGGGAAGCGTAAATATGTGCTATTTGGAAGGGCAAATAAGGCTGCTACCACCAAATATGCCGCCCCCGATCTCAAATATTTGTATGGAGAAACATCAAAATATATTGAATTTTTACATAACAGACGTTATAGTGCTTATATCCAAATTACGTATTTTGGGTTATAATTTAGGCCTTCGTGAGATTTTTCAACCCAGCTAAGTGGGTTACCAACAGGTAGTAAAAGAATAAATGATTTATTTCCGATCAAAAAATACATGTGTAAAATAAATTACAGTTCTGGAAATAAACTGGCCACTTTACCAGTAGTGTGGCCAGTAATCTGCTTGATCAAGCATTTTCCATACCATTAAACCAAGTTTTTCAATCCCAAATCACAGAAATCTGCCGCCACTTCTTTAGAGGCTCTTTAGAACATACTATCTGAATGCATATTTTTATTTGGAAAATTTAAAATTCCTCCATTATTAGTGCTCCAATCATCAAAGTTCTAATAATAGCGTTAACTGGATGAATTTTTCAACTTTTTTGTTTCTTGTATGATTTTTCTAAAATTTTCTAAGATATTTAGCTTTAAAAACAAGAAAAACAGTCGCCAATAGTATAAAGTAGAAATTTGATATTTCTTACAAAAATAGTTCGTAATAGTGGTCACCCGTATACCAAATTTGAAATTTATACGATTAGAGGTTCCTGAAGTATGATTAAATGTGTGAAAATCACAAACACACACACACAGACGGAAACTAAGCACTTTAGGACCTAAGTTTATATAAAACTAGCTGATCACCCCGATTTCACCCTTGGAAAAAAAGGAAAACTTCCTTGGACTCTTTATTTAATGTTTAGGTTGCCATGACAACTTCATAAGCTTCCCTATAGTTTAGTATTGAAACTTTGATGACTAAGCAGGGCAGGGCATAGCCCCTAGGGAATTTTTAAAAATCCTTTCTTAGTGATGCCTACGCCCTGAGAGGAACCTCCGTGCAAGGATTCAAGGTTCTAGGTCAAATAGGTAGTAGGGCTGTGCGAGTATAGATGGAGGTATTTCACAAATATATAGTAGATTTTTTCTTATTTTTACCTCTATTATCATATACTGAAATATTTTACCATGATTTCTGACACCCTTTACGTTAAATTATTGTTTACCACCACGAAATTTATTTCCTCCTTATCGATAAACGTTTGTGCCCGAAATGGCTTTCATAGTGTCAAAAGATATGAAAATCGTTAAATGATCTTGGAGACGAAGGTCGAACTGTCAACGTAATAAACTAACTTCTACTCAGTGAAACAGTTCAATATAGCGATTCAATTTAGTTGAGCTTTATTTATTTGATCTCAATTCAAGATTTCTATTTAAAATTAAGTTATTGTTAAGCATGCGTTAATACGAGTATTTTTATATTTAAGATGGATTGTTATTGAAATTTAAGTTGTTATTGAAACTTCATATCAATTAAGTTTACATATTAATTTGCAGAAATTAGTAGATTAAATATTGAGTAAACCAAAACTATATTGAGGATTTAGGCCGTAATTTCCTAAGGGTTTTAAGTCACTAAATGGAGAATGAAAAAATCAAATCAAGACATGAACATACATATTCGCAAAAAAACATACACATATACGTATGTGTGTATATATGTATATTGTGTACATATACATATATGAATATATATATATTCACAACATGATAAATTCGTTAATCACATCAAATCAACATGTGTATACTATGATTGCACTAAACTTAAATATTTTAAGGGTTATTAGTTAATCCCCCTACCCACCCTTAGGTAGGGGGGGGAAGTTGTTTCGGCTTCGGCTTATGACTTGCCGTAAACAAGATATTTTAGATATATTTTTATCTATATATACAATAAAAAACCTTTAATTATAAAAATAAATAAATACTTAAAAACTAAAGTTTACTTTTGGCTCATTCGAGCTTGGAAAATTAACTGTCTATGTTTACTTTTCACTTCGACCAACTAAACATAGAATGTGTAGTTGTCTTAGCAATATGTGTAGACGGCGTACTTAAGGTTTGTGTGAATAAAACTTTAAAATATTAAGTTTCTTTCCTGCTTCCATGCTACCGCACAATTTGATACTTTCTTTGTAAAGGGCTTATCTAGATAGCATAATTTTATTTTGTATCTATTTTGGGCTTTCAGATGTTTTGTATATTTGTTTGCTTCCGTCTTTAATTCTGTATTTTTAATCACATTAATTAAGTCACCCATTTTCATTTTAAAAGATCGAAAAGAATTTTTTCATTTACCTTAAACCCAACTAAACTTTAAAAACGATCACTAAAGAACCAAAACTGCTACACAGTACTGTTAAAATTCATGGATATAACATGGATACGCAGCATGGGTTTGTGAAAAGGCTATAAAAACATTTGTAATGTGTGATATACAAATTAATCAATTTTTAAAAACTAAAGAGGATATGTAAATGATTTATTTTGATTTGAAAAAGAGGTCTGATATTATTATTTGAACATTTCTTAAATAATTTTAAACCTAAAAAATTTCAATAAAAACATTCTAAATATGACCAGTTTATCATCATTACTCGATAATAACCGTATTCCCGTTTATGACGCTTCTGTTACGCATTAGATTAATCCATTTTAGAACAAAAAGAATTAATTATGTAAATTTTTGTCGAAAACCCTCAAAAGGTACGTGTTTTCACATCCCATTTTTAATATTTCACGCCGTTCCCTGCTCCTTCTGAGAAGATGAGGCAATTTCAGCATTAACACAGGCATTGTGGGGGAGATGAAAAGAATTTCTCGTTGTATGGAAACTAGGCTGGCTGATTGAATTGTACATAGGTTTGTTGTTGGTAAAATTGCGGTTATACAGGATATCCGGAAACGTACTGAATATTCCTTTTCGAGAATTTCGAGCATGAAATAATTAAACTAAAGGGTAGTCTCATCCATAAGAGCTAATGTTAACCTATAACACATAAATCAAGTTTTTAAGGAGATAAGGCCTTTTTTTAGATTAGGTCTTTCCCCGTTTACTTACTTTTGTTTTCAATTTCATTTTAATAAAAATATTTTGAATTTTTTTATCTTCATACTAAAATTTTTTCTGTATAGTTTTATTTAGTTACCGAGTATATATACATAACTTATATCCTGTGTTACTATAACATTCAATGTTAACACAATACAATTTAAATATTTAAATTGACGAGATTAAAAATTCCAAAGAAGATATTCACTCTTATTAATTGATCAGTCGCTAGTATACTTAATACTATACATGCAATAGTTGTTTTTAAAGTAAGGGCTGTTTTTTTTATAAAATCAATTTGACATTTTCACAAGTGGTGATTGTTTTAGGTACCACATACTTATCCTTAATTTTTCCACAGGGAAACTTGCTTGATTAAGTATATTTTTCACACCTTTCAAACAAGGTTTTAAAATTCTGTTAAACGTTTATTATTTATTTTAACGTTAATTTATGAAAAAAAATTAAGTTATTTAAACGTTAATTTGTATCCTGCAACGCCGCAGACGCACAGGCATTTGCCTATCCACACCTTTTTTCATTGGCAGCCAATAAAATTGTAATACAATTCATAATTTATTTTTTTTGCAATTGCTATAGACTTATGTTTTTGGATTAAATTTATAAAGCTATATATTTTATTAAACTAAACGTTTCTTTCATTCAGTCATTCCTTCTACATAAAAATCTGCCGCCACCTCTAATACATGTTATTTGTTGCATTGAAAATTGCCAAAGAAGATTGGACAACTTTAGAGATAACCGTCAAGGATTTATTTTTATTTTGAAATAAAAGAAGGCCGATATAGTATTTGAACATTTCTTCAATGATTCAAAACCTCAACAATTGAAATCAAGAAATAATCGCAACAAAAATAGCCTAATTCCTGTTTCAATTTCCATTCATAAAAACATTAGTTTAACTAAATCATTGTTAATGAATCGTAAATCATTCATATCCATAAGTTTAAAAGGATTTTAGGACATTAAATGTCGACCAGATCATGACCATTAAATCAAATCATGACATGTCAATTAACATGTTAAATCTATACAAAATATCAAATCAAAAACATGCCCATAACATTTGATTGGCTAGACATAAATGTTAATGTCGTACGTATTGTTTTTCGAGATAACTAGCAGATATATCCGCAGCTTCACCTGCTGAAAGGATAGCTAATTTTAATTAAATCATATTATGCCATGTGCAATTTTTAGGGGTATTTATTGAACGGACTGATTTGGGGTATGGGCCATTGGCGTGCAATTACACCCTTAACGAAATCGGTTCCGACTTGTAAAGCGTTGTAATTACTTGACTGAATGACTTACTCACTGACTGATCACAGTTTCTCAAAAACTATGAGGTTTAGATTTATGGATCTTGGCAAAAATATTATTTATGGACTCTAGATTAGTACTTCGGAAGTTTTTTGCAATATTTCCTCTAAAAAGGCTTTAAAATGGTATATAATTAAAATCAAAATTGCGGCCATTTTTAACTTACTTTCTCAAAAAGTACAAGACTTTGGGCCATGAAACTTGGCTAAAATGTTCTTTGTAGGCACTGAATGACAATAAAAAAGTTTTTTTTTTTTAAATTCTCTCCCAGATGGCTACTCGTAATTAATTACCATCTTGCAGCTGGTAATTAATTCCACCCTAAATTAAAATTAGAAGGTGTAACGTTTCCTCTAAAACGTTTTCCTTATGATTAGCAAATGACATGAATTAGCTTTCTCCCATTTGCCAATACACAGGATGAGAGATAACCTGAAATATAAAATAAAAAAGACGCTAGGGGCGGGGTTTCGATTTAACATCAATCTCACTTAAGTACGTTTTTGTAAATGGACCGAAAACTGTAAGAAAAAGTAGACGCTAAATGCCTTGGCCAAAAACATATTTCCCAAGCTTTTCTCAATCACTTTTAAGATCGGGTCGCTAAGCTATTGCCAAGGCCAAACTTTTATGGTATATTTTTGTAATCGAAATCACCTAATTAAAACCTCCTAAAATTTAATTTTGAAACTCCGTTTCTAGTGGATATACATATTCGAACTGAAATGTCAATGATGTGTTTTAAGATTTAGTTTCTGTAGGTACTTATTTATGTATTAGACGGATAGACTAGTTTAAGATAGCACAATATTGTACTTCGGGCGTATTGAAATTCCAAATGTAAACTGATAAAGCCTGTCATCAACAGCAAAGCTACTACTATTTTTACAACAATATTCACAATAGGCGGTTAATACATTTGCTATTTCTATTATTATCAACAACAGTTTTACCATGTAAACCCATTTCACCTATACTACGTTTAGATTTATTTTGACTAGTTAATTCATTCACAGTTTTCCACTCTAACTTTGAATTGCCATTAGATTTATTCAATATATTACTGTAATACATTTTTTGTCTATTTAATTTCAGAGATCACTTGATTTTTGAAAGCATGATAGTACCCAAACAATCTTTAATTGTAGGGAATTTTTTGGGTTTTCTTATGATATTTTTTATGACACATATATGATGCGATAGATTAATCTATATATATAAAAAAAAAACTAATTTCGCACTCTTTTGTCGGAAAACCTAAAAGGTGAGTATTTTCATATCCCGTTTTTAATATTTCACACCGTTCCTTCCAGGAAGATGAGGCAATTTCAGCATTACGGCAGGCATTGTGGGGGAGATTCCCCGTTGTATGGGAACCAGCTGGTTGATTGCATTGCACAAAGGTTTGTTGTTGGGGAAATTGTGGTTATACGCGATTTTCGGAAACATAGTGAACATTATTTCTGAGTTCTTAACCGACCTTAAAAAGATTAGCTATGAAGAAAATACAAATTGAAATTTATAATAGCTATGGTACTATTTTAAAAATCCAGAGAAAATAAAACTACATTTTTCAGTGAATTTTGAACACAGTACAGACTTAAAAATATCTACTGAAAACCATTTCGATAAAAATTTTGAAACGTCCCATAACAATTTTACGAAATAATTTGTATGCACAAAATGGTGTAGTTTTAGGTTTAACTAGGACTTATTCCTTAATCTAATTTTCTATAGTTAAACAAACAAAATGTAAAATAAATTAAATTGGTAACCATTGTGTTACTGCAAATTTCATTAGAAAGAAGGTGTAAATTTATACCAATCAATTTTCTATATACAAAGTAAATCTGTATATGCATCCTGGTGCTACGCATATTGACCAGTGAAACCAATTTAAATGCTAATACCAGGATAGAGCGACTTACAGACCGCGTTCCCCGTATCGTAGCCGCCCACTGCTGATTCCTGTAATGTTTTACGTGGTTCGGGTCATGACCAATCAAATACAAGCATTAAATAGGCGTAATGTTTACTGTGCATAAAAATATCATATTTCCCTCAGCTGCTGTTCAGCACTACGAGCTCAATATCATCCTAAATGTGGAGGATACAACATATTAGTTTGGGATCTAGGCCTTTTCCAGACAAAAGGTAAATTCGGAGTAATCTTAAGTATATTCATGAAATTTATTTTAGTAAAAGTTTTCCAACATACGAAATACAATTAAAATATTGAGATTGGAGTTAAACGAGTAAAAAATTATGTAACGTGTATAACTAATACATTTGAGCGCTATGTCCTCATTCATTAATATTTAGTGTTATATAGTTCAGACATATTTAAAAAATTATGTTGTATCATGAAAAACAATGCAAAACTATTTATTTTGCAGATAAAAACATAATCAAAATTTAAAAAGTATGTAAAAAGCTAAACAATTTGAGTTAAAATTTACATTACACATTGTAAATTGTGACAATACAAGTTTTAGTAACGTGAAAGCGTTAGTTTTCTCGTCAATTTTATTATTACTTGACTGAGGCGAAAAATTCAAGTAAAGCGTTCAGCTGCAGGAAATGAAGGAATGATAAGGTCTAAGTACTCGACTACCACCTTGAAGGGTTATGCTTCATTCACCTTAATGACCACTTAAAAGTTTTATCACAAAAACGAGATCACTTATTTATAATGACAATCTTTTGACAATTAAACTTTTGCGAAGCTTCGATGGCCGTTTCCACTGCTATAATCAATGTTTCAGATCAAATGAAATCAAATAAAATCAAATTTATTTCATTAAATTACAGAATACAATTATTAAAGGTTTAGGTACGAAAAATAGTACCGCGTAGGCCATGAAGGGCCTGTGCGCGGTACGAGTTCTTATCCACTATAAGAAAACCTAGTCATAAATTATACTTTTATTATAAATATTTTTTAAAACTCGATTAAAAAACGGAAAATTCAAGACAGCTGTAGATATTGGAGAATATAGTAAAAACATGATTATTATAGTGATAAAAATAAATACATACCACAGCACAGCATTTTAATTTTAATTTCAGTTTTAGGGGCTGTTGACTAAACAAATTGTAAATTGTCCATGTGAAGCGTAAATGTTATGTCAGTCGAAGAATAAGTGCATTAGTCAATAGTACATAGTAGGTGGGCGAGGGTCGCGTGCGGATGTAAGTCAAAGGTATTCGGAGCCGATAAGAAGCTCAGAATGGTCAAGGCCGAGCCCCAACAGCCAGTTATTAATTATACGCTTGAACGCACTATGCGACACCTGCAGGTCTCTTATGTCTGGTGGAAGATTTCGAAAAATAAAATTTGCAATATAAAATGCACTAGTCAAATTAACTGTTTTGAACACTCGAGGTACCTGCAGGCCAACGCTCACGGCACTCCTAGTGTGATGTTGGTAATAAACGGGAGTGAGAAATAGTTCTTTGTGTGGGTTTAGGTATAATAAAACAGTTTTAATAAAAATCTGGCGGATGGATAGAATTTGAGATTCAGCAAAAAGCAGTTCAGTTGGGTAACGTCTGTGTTTTTGGAAAGCTGTTTTTATTGATAGTTTTTGAATTACAAGTAAGGGTTGAATGAGAGTTTTACTAGTTCCTCCCTAGACTAAGATACCATACGTAAGCAAAGTAAACAATTCTAATTTCATTTATATTCAGAATTTCCTTAACTTCTCTAAAAACAAATATTAGTTTTCTAAGTTTAGTTTAGTTCAGGTCGATTGCTTGTTATTTCCTCGATTTTATAAAATACCCCATCGACCTATAAGGCTTTTAAAAGGCGGCAATAATACAAGACTGCAAGACTACAAGACCACAAAACTGCACTACTGCAAGACCACAATAATTCACGAATAGACTACAACATACAACTAGGACTACAACGACAACCTTAATCTACACTTACAACTAACTGGAACTTTAGTTCCAGAGGACTTAGACTGAGAACTACTGAAAACTACAAGAAGACTCACTAAGACCAAAGCTCCCGCTGAAAGGGAGAGCAAACAGGGTGACGATCGATTAAAACTCTGAGGAGAACTAGAAAAATACATGGTATATCCTAATAAATATATTAATGTATCTTTCTAGGAAAATATGTGAAACACAACGCAGTGGGACTATTGGCAGCTTGTCAAAGTTTCTGGGAGTCGTATTCAAAACTTTGACAAGCTGCTAATTTTGATAGAAACACGTTAGCGACCTCCAACCTCCACCAATCGCCTATTTTTTTAAAGCTCTTTAAAATGAGGGGTCGCTCGAAAGGGGTTTGCACTTGAAAATTATGAGTTGCCCCCAAAATCCCCCATTTTGGGTGACACTCAACATTTTTAATATCACCAAAAGAGACTAATTTTTCATTTAATAACATCGTTCCCAGGCACGTTTCATTTTTACGTCACCAAAGGTGAATTAAAACTCAAAACGTCCTAGACGCTAGGTTTCAAGGATGTGTTGTTTTCAAAATTTTGACAAGCTGTCAATTTGGATAGAAACACGTTAGAGACCTCCAATTTTTACCATTTCTACTTTTTGAAAATTATTTAAAATGAGAGGTCACTCAAAAGGGGTTTGCATTTGAAAATTTTGAGTTGCCCCCAAAATCGCCCATTTTTGGGGGACACTCAAAATTTTTGGTAACGGCAAAAAATAATTTGGGTTGAGAGATCAGCCTCAAAGGTTAATTGTTTGTCTTAACAAACAAAAAATTAAGGAGGAGGGAACGGACTTTTTTTACACACTGTATATACACTTCCAATACATCGTCGAAGCGATGTCTAGATGATATGAACACTATAACCATCGCTACCTGGGCAGAACGCATGAGAGTAGTAAATAACAACATACGTAAGTTAGCTTATGCTAAGGAGAATGTGGAAGCGGAGAAAGAGGAGGAAAGATAAAGAGCAAGATGGGATGAGACTATAAAATCAAATATTGCGAAGAGCCGCCTAAGTAAAAGATAAGTCAGAGATATACGAAGGTAGAACAAAGACAATAGGTACCGGGGTGCGCTGGAGGCTAAGAGCTCGCGTGGAAAGGGAGGAAAAATGCTGTTTTTTAAGTTCAAACGAACTGCTGTTTTTTAGTTGGTCGAACGAATATTATCTTCCGCCAAAATAGATCAAGAAAGTAATAAATAACTTAGCGTAACTGAAATGCTTATAGTTAGTTGGTATACTTTTAATATGAAAATACGTTGTTTTTAATGATTTACCTGTTTTTAAAACTGCGCATAAACTATCGACTAAACATCATATTCGTAAGCATCATATATTATATTGTCCTGAGTTTGTTTCCCTTGAAATTTTATCAAACGAAATTTCATAGGGGTTCTCATAAATCTTCCCACGCTTACCAGTTTTGAAAGGATGTATCTACTTATCATGAAGGAAACCGTATATCCTGGCAAGAGGAAAAATAACTTATTCAAAGATTTTATCGCACTTTTTTCATTAGTTATCTCATCTATTTTACATTTATACATTTTCCCATGGTTAGTCTTACGCTTTTTCAGAAAGAGGTAACTCGGACAAAACGTTACATCGGTTTTAAAAGTGAGGAGTAATTGTAACCCCATGTCGTTTGAAGAATAACACTGTATTCTATTATAGTTGCAGCGTACTAAATTATAACTTTACATAAAAACAAATCAAAGAAACAGCATTGAGTAGCAGATTCTCAATAATCGTCATATGTTACACTATGCCCATTAAGTAATGGCAAATTTTAACAGTGATCTTCGCGATAAAATTATGTTCTTATTATTGTTGGCAATAAATTTCCAACCTAAGAGTATTTGGGTAAAATACCTTTACTTTTTATATGATGCTGACAAAGATTAATTTTTAGCAGCACCCGTAGTTTACAAATAATAACTTTGTTCTTAATAACTGATTACTTTTAATTAACTTAAGTTGTTATATGAAGAAAATTCAAAATCCAAATAAAGATTCATCGTTCAAAATATGATTTTAATCAGATTCTTTGTACTTCTTATAACAAACTGCTCCTGGCGAAAGAATGTAATTTTAAAAGTTTCTTATTTCAATCTTAGTTAGTGATTGCAACTTTTTTATGGATAAGAGGCTGCTGTATTCTTTCAAATTTTCACATTTTTCAGGTTGTAGGTGAGCGTAATAATATATTTTTTAGTTTATTCAGATAGTTTTTTCAAGCAAACTTTACTTCTTTCTTATTAATTTTCTTATTAAATCACATGGCACTAGTACTGGAACTTAAACTAGCTGCTAATATTAAAGCCTCATATTAAATATAATGAAAACCAGTTTAGTAAGTATAAAATTTATCATCGAAACAATAAGTATATATTCTCTGCCCTAAAAAAACTAGTATACCTTTATATTTACAAAACCTTTGTAGTTGTGTTAGGATTTTTATTTTATGTAGCAAAATCCTGCTACAAAAATTGAGGCTAATTTAAAAGTATTAAAAATATTCTCTTACCCAAGATTTCTAGAAAGTTTTCTGTATAATATTATTCTATTTCTCTTCAATAATGATGGTTTGATGCAATAGATTCTGTTAAATGTAGTAACTAATGTAAATATCTTTTTTATTTATATCGTGTATATCATATTAAAGTAAATAATTCTACAAAATGCATGTTTGTGGCATGATTTGATCTGAAACGTTTCATAAGAAAACAAATTAAATTTAAATTCAAAATTGTTTACACCTTTTACTATTTTCAGTCTCAATATTGATAGACTTACTAGGCCGCCATATCGACCACCAGTGTATCCATTCTAATAGTTTAAGAAACCTTTGACATGATTACATTTAATTACTGGTTCATTAGGATCAATTACAGAGTTAAAATTGAATATATGAAATACAATACATTGAGTAGTAACATTTTTATTAAAATCGATTTTACTAAAAATCTTATAACGTCAGTCTATTTTAATTATTCTTATTGCAGCTGATAAGAAGAGTGAGAATTGTTGTAACAAGAGTGCCTCGAACAATATATTGAGCGTAAAATGTGAAAATACACGAGTTGATAGGAGTTGACATTTCCTGAGAAAGGTACTTCAAATATATACGGCTGAATCGCTTCATTCTATACCGTTTAGCCACTTCAACTGTATACGAAAGGAGGGCCGAGCTTTATTCAGTGATTATATGTACTCTTTGTGGTTTTTACGTGATTGTGTTTGCAATACTCATTTCCCTACTAAATTTGCAATAAGGCAATAAATAGCTGATGTTTACAAGGTTGTATAGTTTTTGTCATTCTGCAACCGACGTGAAATAGTCACGTTTTCTATAAGGTCCTATTTTTTAAAATATGTAAACTCAAATTTATTTGGCATTCTACAGTAAATTTAGTTTTGTACGAGAACACGAAAAGCGAAACTAAATCCAAATGCAAACTTTAATTGAAATAGTTAGAGCCGCTTTTGAGATAGCAAATTGTGTACATTAAATGTTCATTAAAAGTAAAAAGACAAATAAAATAAAATATAAAACACTTATAACTCTAAGCTTCATAAAATTAATAAAAAGTGGTGATAGAATACCCGTATTATTGGTCAGGAAGTAGAATTTCGTAGATAATTCAGTCCCTAATTCTTGATTGAATCTGACGACTAACTTAAAAATTGCATAACCCAAATAAAAACATCAGTTCTACTTTAAGTTGCTTTACACTTAATTTGCTTCCCATTTAATTTTTTCTAAACTGTATACTCAGTAAATATGGGTTCGAAATGTTCATAGAGACAAAGATTTATTTTAAAGTTTAGATATAGTGACAGATTAATTTAAGGAATAATAGAGTAATACGCTATTAAAATAGACAATCTATTGTTTATCCCCATATATATAAAATCACGGCTGAAATCATCACTAACAATATTTGTGCGGGTGGAATAGGAATTTTTGGAATAATTTTTTTGTAGCCTAGGGACAAGAATTCTATTTAAATAACTTTACCAATACAGTATATTTGCTTTGTACCCTCAATCGTGCGTTCTGGTTTGGTGTCATCATTAACACACCAAAAACAACGAAATCATTAGATATTACATAACACGTGTCACGTGAAAAAAAATCATCCTTACAAAAAATACAAGAAATTCTTTTATAGCCCAGTCAAATTGATGTTATAAAAATACAAAAAATGGTATAGTTTTGCGAATTGGCTTAAAATGTGCGTTAAGGCTTCTAGTTTAACATACTAAAAGTCCCCTAACGTGAGACTTGAGCTCGCGCCGCCATATTGGATTTTAGGTAAAATTTTTTGGTTTTTCTTAATTATCTCTGTAAATATCAATATTTTACATACCATATAGAATTACAAAATTAAAGTACACAACATATGCAACAAAAAGTGTATTTACCATTTGAACGTAACCCAAAGCGTTTCAGAGAAATATGCACTTAAATATGTAAATTTTTAGATTTTTAGGTACAATTTTCTTATTTTTCAAAATTATCTCAAAAACCATTAATATTTTACATACCATATGCAATTACAAAATTAAAGTACACAAAATTTTCTACAAACGTGTATTTATTGTTTTTCTGTAACACTATCCGTTCCAGAGAAACATGCAATTTAATAAGTTAATTAAAAATTCCAATCATTTTATGCCATACATTTTAAAAAGTTCACAAAAATGTTCTGTGTAAGTACTAAATTATATCCATTCATACTTTTGATACTCCTTATAAAATTGTCATCCTCCCTCTGGAACCATTCTTGGTAATATACATTATTAGATTAAGTGCAGGTTCATTATTATTTTTATCATATTGTTTGAAGTTCATTCACAAACATACTCAGGATTGTAAACAAAATATATTGACGAAGTTAAACTAAATACTACTTACATTGAACTAGTCACCACAATGTTTTAATTAACAATACTTAAATTGTAAATTAGATATATTTTGTATGTTATAAATTAACAAAAAAGTTTAAATGTAATATCTGGTATTTTCGTCATTTATGGACTGGCTAGTGGAATGTTAGTGGAACGGTATAGGACCTTACCTTAGTTTAAATTTGTTTAAACGCAAGGTAAAATCGTTTTCCTGCTTCAGCAACAGCCTCATGAGTCAAGTTTGGATTTAGAAAAAAACTGCTGGGACATCCTGAATAATCTGATTTAATTTTTAAAATTTTAAACACCATTTTACCAGTACTATTAAACACTGATGTACATCCACTAAAAGCATGTAAAAAGAATGCTTTCACGAAATCCCGGTGGCAGCTGCTGTATAGATGAGAATGTTTTTGGTCCTGATTTGAGTTTAATATAGGTTGAAAGAAATGTGTGTTTTTTTCTGGTGGTGTTCAACCCACAAGCAACACTAAAAGGTTCCCCGACAATGACCTAATTAAGGTTTTTTCAAAATTATTGTTGAAAAATTATATTTTAATAGCAGTGTTAACAATGAGGAGGTCAGCATTGCCTTCACTAAGTTTTACTTGTAAGTCTTTATATTTTTCTGATTTTTCCGTTTCTTTTGAGTATTAATGACGGAGTAACGGTATTGATATCCCCCATACAGTGAAATTTCTTATGCTCATCTATCGGTGAAACATTAAAATAAGCATTGTCAAAAATAAACTGATAGAATGAACTTCCATGATTTCGGAGTCACTATGTTAAATGACTGACCACTCTAAAGTTTATACATTGTTGTATGAGGAGAAAATCCCAAGACTGGCGAGATGATATAAGAAGTTTTTTGACTCATAATTCCTATATAAACCTAATGTTAACCTTCTTGTAAAGGTGAAATTACTGATCTTGGCCTGACCGCTTTGACTTTGGCATGAGCTGTCGATATGCCTTTATGTTTACCTTTTGAGCTGTTATCATTTGATTGCTTCTTTAGAATTCATGGTCCAAGAATGCTTGAAGTGTTTCAAAAATACAATTATAGTAACATCCTTGAAAAAATTTATCACTACCTATTTTGATGTTAATCGGATTCCCAAACTTTCCGTCTCTTCGCCAACGGTTCCCTTTTTCATCCTCAGTAACATCTCAACATTAAATAATTTGTTTTGAAATAAAATTTAGCTTGCGATGATTCCAGAGTTGTGCTTGAGAAGGCGTCGCACAACAAGGACGCAAGGAGTACAAAGGAGTACAAGGAAGTATGCTTTGTTTTGGCTGCTGCAATAGATGATGGTCTGGTATATTTTACGGCGATGTGTTTGTACATATACTGAAGTAAGCCCAACCAAAAAAAAGTTTATTTCCATCTTCCCTTTCTTTGATGGCTTTTACCGAACCAGCCAAACCATTCTTGTCAACTTTAACTATCATTGCTCACTATGTGATCACAAATAACACATTTTAACGGTTCCCAATTTATCATTACATTTTGTAAATCGTTTTTAAGTAAATATGCATGTTTAAAACAACACAGAACAATAGATGTCAAATGAAAGAAGATAAAATATGAAGTAAAATGTGCTGATTTTATTTGTTGACAACAGGGAAACTAAATTTGTCTGTATGGCTAAAACAAAACAATACAGTCCCATAAGAATATGGTAAAAATAATGATGAACCTGCAGTTAATCTAATTATCGAAAATGGTTCCAGAGGGAGGATGACAATTTTATAAGGAGTATCAAAAGTATGAATGGATATAATTTAGTACTTACACAGAACATTTTTGTGAACTTTTTAATAGCCAAAATGAATGGTATAAAATGATCGGAATTTTTAATTAACTTATTAAATTGCATGTTTCTCTGGAATGGATAAATACAACCGTCGCAGCAGACCTGCGTACTCAGCGAATTTCCATTTGTCAAATAAATGATATTACTTAGCATTGTAAAACATTTTCATATGGGCACATATTTATTTAAATATATTTTAATAATAATAATGTGTACATTATTGTTATTTTTTTATTTGATATATTTTGTTCCGTCATATAAAATTTAATGTTAAAAAAGTTTTTATTTTTATTTGGTTCATGAATTCTTCACTTTCTCTATTCAAATACCCAATTAATATATGGTAGGCAGACATCTATAAAGTATAATATAGAATTATTATTTAATTATAATAACACATTTTCTGCTCAAATATGGTCTATTGGGTACCATATTTGCTAAAAATTTTTTACGCTTGGTCAATATCCTTTTGTAATTATTCATATAGAAAAATATAATTTTTTTATAGAAAAAGCTTAATTTTTTCAAAATTTTATATCCTAATTATTGGTTCGCACATATGCATGACGTACTATTAGGGGTATATGGTGTTATATCAAACTCTCAATATATTTATAATAACAATTCAAAGGGAATAAAAACAAAATAATTATTACTATTGTTTTAACTTTATAAATGAAAATTTAACCATTTATATATATATATATATATATATTAACATCCCCCTCCCACCCCTACAATCTGTACTTTCAGTTTACTTGCTTAAGTAGGTGATATTCTGGTTCAACACATCCTAGTGCCACTGTATGCGGTTGAACTCGAAACTAAGTGGCATTCTATATAATTCAAGTCCTTATCAAATGGCTTGAGTAGTATTAGATCCTTTATTAAGAGCAGACGGCTCTATTGCTCAATGAAATCAGAGCAGATCTACCCTACACAAGCGCAGTATGAGCACCTGAGCCCCAATTTTCAATAAATGTAGTCTTGTTATAGTATATAAATGTAAGAAAACAAGTAATCAATGAATTCAAAACACCGGAAAAACAAATAATATAATCTCATGAACAAATTAAATTCAATCATATGGTTAGTTTTGTAAATAAAACATCCCTATTAGTTGCAGCAGAACTGCATCTTCAGCCAATTAAAAAAAATATACTATCGCCATAGAACAAAATTTAATTATTATGCCTTCATGGAAACTATTAAGCAAGTTATAAACTTCAGCATTGTTCCCAAACATAGGCTTATCATATTGTGCTAATGCATTTTAACCAGTTGTCACATAGTACAAGGCTCCTATCCCTTAGCGTGACTTAATGGACGCGTTCAGCCGCAATCACCGGTGGGTAATATATAACCTATGTTAAGTGAACGGTAGCGGTGGACTTACCACCTACCGACCATTGTTGTGCATCCACCGATGTTGTGTTTACAGTGGATTCGGTAAGTAACCGGACATTGTTGATTGTCAAGATGTGGTGGATTTGCCTATTAGTGACTATGGTAACCGGTTAGCCACCGGTGACTGCGGCTGAACGCACCCAATGTGAAACATTGTTTAAATAGAGAGTAAACCATTTGAATTGTATAACGATTGTCTGGTAAAATATTTAGAAAGAAATATAAATAACTTCAATATCAATACTTTGTGCTGTCATTGAGTGAAGGGAATTTATTTTTTTAAATTCATATGAGGTTTATTTCAGTTTGTCTATTGTCACTATGCTGTTTAACAGCCTGGCTACCTCTCAATGTTGTCATTCGACTTAACCTCTAAACTTTAAACAGTCAAAACTATCTGCAAAAAGATGGAATTTTTTAAACTAAGCCTATTTAATATCATATTTTGATAATCTTGTGTGTTAGAATGGTTAGCAGGTTGGTTTGCATCTTTGTAACTTTATATATCATAGCCAACATCATGTTTCATGTTGTGGGCATAAGTTATAATTATTTTCTGGTTTAGGTCTCAAGCCTACAATGTTTAAAGTTAAATAATTACATATTTGAACAATTTAAGTGTTCTCGTAATGACAAATAAGCTGTTTTGTTTCTAATGATTGGATTTTCTCTACCATTCCTTGGTAGAAAATCAAGTATTATGCTGGGTAGGCTACAATATTTTGAGCATTGGCCTACTCTATTGCCGGAGCTTTCATACACTGTTTATTTTAAATTATTAGGCGTAATAAACAACGTACAATCAAATGTCAACAAACTTTCACCGCATTTATCTGCAAATAGACTTGATTTGGGTTGTGGGAACCCGATGTCTTGCGATAGGCCTGGCAGTGTTAATAAATGGCTTGATCGCAATTAAAGGTTTGAATACCATTACGTCGTACCATTTTCTTAATAATGGAAAGAAAAAAGAAAGATGTGTGCAGAGTCAGCAGGTGTGACTTAGTTGGGCTCACGCAACTAGCGATTACTACGACTAATATAAAACAGTTACGACAACAGAATCAAAATATTATTTGTACGGTCTCTGTTCTACTGTCTTCTAGGTCCGCTAATTTCGAGAGCCTAACTAATTCGTCATATCAGCTGACCATGCTCACTTCTTTCTTTTTCTTTACACCAAGGTCATGTGTTTTCTGTAAAACCAGATAACTCCTAGGTTTCGTTTTTCTACATTAATTATAAGTAAGTTTGACGTGCGCGGCCCGTCACTTGAGCTAGCTATGTTTGCATCAGCAACTACTGTAGAGTCTGGTAGGGCCTTCCTAAACAGTTTATACATAAACTTTTTGTGTCTTCGAACTAGTCTGGTCATTACTAAAAAATCTGCTAGCCTAGTCATTCAAGCTAGTATAGAATGGGCAATAACCCAGGTATTTTCAGTGAGACCTTGATATGTAATTTTATTATGAGCAATAGATTGTGGGCGTGGTGTTCCTTAGTGGGGATTAACATCCGCACTAATGACTACTATGTTCATAGGACCGTACTCATAGTTAGACAAGTTCGTAATAGTATATTACGCAACTAGTGCGGGAAGTAGGTGTTTACGTGCGAGCATGATAGTTCACGCGCTCTGCAAGCGTCGCGCGGGAATTTCATGCGAGCAACGTAAACACCTTCCCGGATGAATTGCGTACGATAGTTTTCGCAACACTACCAGCAACAAAATACAGGGTAAGTAAAAAACAACACTTCTATGAAAGTAAAAAGATTTAAAAAATATTAATTAAACTGTAGAGAGAAAATACAAACAAAACTATATTTGTCTGTGCGGGGGAGATAACAAAAAGCGTTATCTCTGGTGTTCAGCGACCGAGTAGGCCTTTCTAGGAATACGTCTTATCGTCACACAGACGGCAACAATTGATTAAATAACATTAACTTATCGCTATTAACTGTACGTAGATACGTAGTCACAACTTGGGAACCAGTTTAGTTACAATTAACTAAACTGGTTAAGTTTAGTTGAGTTTAAGTATGGTCGTCATAGTTAAAATGTGTATGTTGTGTTTATGTATAATGTATGTAAATTGTGTGATATAATTTTTTTTTTCTTGAGTTGGCAACATTGAGCATTTACCGCACTCGTACTACTGTCACGAGTGCCCTGAGGTGTGCCCTGTATGTAGTTACCTCACTACAGCTGATATTTGCCGTACCCTTTGTAAACGGCGACTTCCCACACTGAAACGAAAGCGGAAATCGGCTACTTACTAGTGTAGTGTTGCGAAAAATTGTTAACCGGGGAAATTTTGGTTCATATCCCACATCAAAATGTAGGTCCCTTAGTTGCCATTGACTGTTGTTCTATTAATTAACAGTCCTGTCTAAGGAACAAGTCGACCTTAGCAAGTAACAAGACTACAAGATCGCGCCACGATCATCATTCACTCATCTGTCATTCATACTTAGCTTAAAATACCTTCCTGGGTAGGACGCTATTCCAAGTAATGTATCTAATGAAGGCCTATCTAATGTATTAAAAACATAGCTCGAGTCATATAGGACATTCTTAATTAAATTCACCAAAAAGAGGTGACTCGAGCTAATTTAAGATCTTACAGATAGTATATCAATAAATTATATGAATTTTTGAGTTAAAGAGGTAAAGAATAGTGACCTAGACCAAAGTCACTCTAAAAAACAGGCCATGCTGCAGCAATCGCTGTGACACGTCACATAATTATACTGGGAACTAACACCCACATCACTATACGGTACTCAATTCCACATTCACCTTTCAGTACAGGCCTTATGGGGCAATGCAATTCTAATACCTATGTTGGGTATATTTGTTTACTAATATTCATCTCATATGATTATGAAATTAACCGCTGATTATATCATAGGCTGGCTAGTACAACTTAAATTGCAATTTGAAATACATTGATTATGGAAATCCTCTATTGAAATGTTAACATAGAACCAAGCATAAATTATTCCTTATAGTATTTATGTTTCCTATGTTTATGTTTATTTACATTTTCATGTTTATTTTTTTGAAAGAAACTGACAGCTGCACAGCTGTGAGACCTGAGCCAGATTCTCAGCCAGCCTACCTACTGGTTTAATGTAATGAATTCTGCTGCATGGCCTGCTTTTAGTGTGGCCCTGCCTACACCTAATATGATTCATCGAAACATTGTAACTTGTTCGCTTTGATTTCAAAATGTAGATGTCCATTGAGAAAACTTTGACACATGAAGGTATGGCGTAAACTACATATTATTTAATTTGATTTAGCCTATAAACTTGACTTTGTGTAAAGAGGAAATTTTTGTGTCTTCAACTTTCAGAGGTAGGTATAATCCTATCATTACTTAGGATTAAAGAAAATAAATTTACATTAAATGATTTTCATAAAGTAAAATAGCTTAGGCCTATAATAGTATTTGAGATTCCTAATTTTTTATTCAAGGGCACTGGAAGTATAAGCCTCGCCTCGTTTACTTATTGTCAGATTGACGTTCAATAATACTAATTTTAACCCTAGAGTGTTCGCATGCGGAGTTTTCCTCCGCACATGGTTTTTTTATTAAAATAAACATTTATAATTGGTGTTGGCAGTCATGTCCGGCTTTGTACTGCACACGCCTCATTTCAGGAAGCCCCTAAAGCTATTTTTACCTTCCCACACCCCCTTGGCACCTTGTTATTTGCAATTTAGTGATGCTGTGTCATCGTGCGGAGTGTCCTCTCCCGTAAAACAGACATTGACTACTATCTGTACTAGAAAATTACTTAGTATGTTCAATGCATTAGTACACCATTTAAGTTGAACAATTATTTGTATCAACGATGAAATATAAACATGAAATGCCATGAAAAAATTAAAATTTAATCATATGGTCAGTTTTACAGTAATTAAAAAATCCCTGTTGCTACAGACCTACATCTCCATCCAATTTCAATAAAACATATTATCAAATCCTCATCATTGTAAACATACCATATATTATGCTATATTTTCAGGCAGTTTAGACCAAGACATCCCCCCCCCTCATACTTTCATACTTTCTCATGTTATGCTCATACTTTACTCATATTACTCATTCTCATGCTGATACTTTCCTTATTAATTTTAAAAAATAATTTGTATTTTTTATACAGTATATATTTTCTGCAAAATCTTGATCAATGAACTCTAAGTATTCAAAATAAACACAAATAAAATATTCATCACATGAAAATTTAATCATATGTTCAGAGTTGTATTTTTTTAATATCTTAAATCAGGGTGAATATACTTTTGGAGGGAAAACTAAAAATAATATTGGACAACGTACTGTGTTTAGCACATCCAATACTATCCAATTTCTAAGCAACGGATTGACGTAGAATAATAATTCAAAATGCTAAATTGTTTGTTTTTTTAAGCTGAGTTCAATTTTAACAATAAAATTCAAATAAAATTAATAAAAAGGTGTTAAATCTTGAAAATAAATTTTACTTTGTCAAAAAAACCTTCTTAGAGCAAACCTACCCTGCTGGTTTTCGAACTCGAAGTAATAAATGTCGCTTTATACGTATGTACCAAATTTCATCGAGATCGGATATTTTTTTCAAAAGTTATCGCGCCTACGGACTGATATATATCCCTATATATATATATATATGAAATTGAACGAACGGTGTTTTTGGGGTCTAGGGACCTCAAAATGAAAAGTTACGGTGGTCCCGCGCTTAAGTCTTACCGTGCCGCCTACGGTAATAGCTACTTCCCTATAGGGGGAAATTCGCTAAAACACAAAATACAACAAAACAAAAAAACAAAACACAAAAAAAAATAAACAAAACAACAAAAAAACAATAAATACACGTTTGTAGAAAATTTTGTGCACTTTAATTTTGTAACTGCATATGGTATGTAAAATATTAATGGTTTTTGAGATAATTTTGAAAAATAAGAAAATTGTACCTAAAAATCTAAAAATTTACATATTTAAGTGCATATTTCTCTGAAACGCTTTGGGTTACGTTAAAATGGTAAATACACTTTTTGTTGCAAATTTTATGTACTTTAATTTTGTAATTCTATATGGTATGTAAAATATTGATATTTACAGAGATAATTAAGAAAAACCAAAAAATTGTACCTAAAATCCAATATGGCGGCACGAGCTCAAGTCTCACGTTAGGGGACTTTTAGTATGTTAAACTAGAAGCCTTAACGCACATTTTAAGCAAATTTGCAAAACTATACCATTTTTTGTTTTTCTTTAGGAATTTTTAAGCTAAATTGACTGGGCTATTATGTGTTGCATTTAATTCCCTTTCATCAAGACTTTTGAGTGGCATTTCATACATACGCACAACCAAATATCATAATTTTTAATAACTCCTATATTTTTCAGAAGTGTTTGGAAATAGTTATTTGTGTATTTAAGGCGGAAAGTATATCCTTGCCGCTCGAGAATTGCAAACATGTCGAGAGAGGCATTGACTATTTGTACTCGTAATACACACAAGATTTTTCCTACCACCATTAAACAGTTTAACGTATTAACCAACGTTTACACAAAAGTTCATTGAGGTTATGTTTGCTTAATCTATAGGAACGAACCGGAAGTTGAGATAGAAACGGTGGCAATGAAATCAGCTGATTTAGAACAAGGCAACTGGAATTTAGAACAGGGTGAGTGTCATGGGATTTCTGGCCAATAGAAACTGGTCTGTGGTGTTTGACGTCATAGTTATCTCTCTTGTTTGCCACCTTAACCTATTCTACATTTCAGGTAATCCTGATTTAGCAAGCAAAAAGAGGGAATTATATAAAAGCGGAAATGAACCGTTTTTCCTTCTGTTTACCGGTCTGGCAATGTGATTATTTTAATGCAGTGGTAGGAAAATATTGTTATCCCACCGAATACCGGTACTGGTATGTGATTGTTGGCAGAAATGACGGGAGGCCGGGTGACAACCCCACAATCCTGTCATCACAACTGTGGAATGATTTACGGTCTGCAACTTACCCAGGCTTATGACGTTTGAGCTTTATGAGATATGAACACGACAAGTTTTATATTCCGGAATTATTTCAGCTGGGAGCTTCATGTTCGAAGTCCCGTTGTTATAAGATTCAGCTTTGATTGTATATTCAATTCTGATGATGTTTGTAAGTGTATAATGATTTCTGGTACCCAAAATATATTTGAATAGAATAATATTTTATACAAATCCTCTAATTTTATGCAGTATAAACATAATAAACCCACAATATCTATTATAAAATAAATAAATAAAAGTCATAGAAGGAGGCATATCCCTTTAATGTATCGTATTCGTCCACATGATTTTACATGAAAATAGAAAATTAATATTAACAGCTGATTAGAGCAAAACATTGATTTTATGCAACGACATGAGTTTTAAAAGTTGACGCCCTCTAGTTCGGCCACCTCGGGACCGGACCACCGGCCGGACTACAAAATGGCCGGATCATCCTGATGTACTATCAAAATGTAAAACAACCCTATTCAATTCAATACCTACGCTTAAAAATCAACAAAACTCGTTATTTAAATATGTTTGCTATGCTTAATTGCCAAGGAAAATATTTTGACGTCTCTCATTTCATTTCATTTCATTTATTGTCATAAAACATTTACATACAATGCAGAAATGTTTCTGCAGCAAACACATGACATGTCATACATTAGTTTTAAACCTAAAATAACAATATCCTAAAAAATTAAATAAAATGTTATCACAAAAAATAGATAGATGTTAAATAAAATGTTATATTCAGGTATAATTACAATTTACCCTACCACTTCATTACTGTATAAAAATTCTTTTATGGAATAAAAGGCCTTATCAATAAGAAAGTTTTTTATTTTTGATTTCATAGTACTGAAGGGAAGTTCTAGAATTTCTTTAGGAATTTTATTAATAATTTTTATTGCACTATATTGTGGAGATTTTTCAAAGAGTGTCAATCTGTGATTAGGTATTTGAAATCTGTCTTTGTGCCTAGTACTGTAATCATGTTCCAAGGCATTTTCCAAATAAACGGTTTTGTTGTTCATCGCAAAAAGTACTAATTCTAAGATAAATAAACAGGGCAAAGTTAAAATTTTTAACTGTTTAAAAGTGGGTTTGTATGAGGTTCGTTTACTTTCAAAAGTCACTAGACGAAGACAACGTTTTTGAATTTTGAAAATATGTTCAGATTGCATAGAGTTTCCCCACAAAACGACGCCGTAACTGATTAAGGAATAAAAATAACCATAATAAACCATTTTTAATGTGTCCATACTGACAGTATAGCATAAAATGTACATAGCAAAACAAGTAGAATTTAACTTTAGACCTAGCTTTTTTATGTGACCCTTCCAATTAAGATTGTTATCAATTTCCATTCCAAGAAAAGTTAAGAAGTTTCTAAACTCTAAGGAGTTATTTTCAAAATGTACATCGAGTTCTAATGACTTATTATCTTTTGCACGGAAACAAACTAATTGTGTTTTATTTACATTAAACTTGAGTTCATTGTTTGAAAACCAAGTGTTTAAGCTGTCAAGAGCATCTGGTATAGTCTTAAAAAGCTGTGCTACGTTGTTTTCTTTTATTAAAATGGTTGTGTCGTCAGCATACAGGTATGTGTTTTGGGGAATACAATAAGCCAGGTCATTAATGTACAATAAAAACAGTGTAGGACCGAGATTTGCACCTTGAGGCACTCCTTGAACAACAGGCATCCAAGCAGAATGGTATTTTAAGTTTGAATGTGTTATGGAGGTTTTTTGCTTTCTATCAGACCGGTAAGATGAGATCCATTTTAAACTAAGGCCCTCTATTCCATAGAGTGGAAGTTTGCTAAGCAGTATCTTGTGATTCAAACAATAAAAGGCCTTGGACAGGTCACATGACACAGCAGCTGTAGCCTGTGACCCATCCAAAGCCTTAGCTACATCATTAATAAGAGCAGCAACAGCATTAACCGTACTCCTCCCCCTACGGAAACCAAATTGAGCATCAGAGAAATAATTATTACTTTCTAAATGATCAATTAATTGCTTATTAACAACAGATTCAAATATTTTGGCAAAAATACTAGTAACACAAATAGGTCGATAATTACCTAAACTTTCACTATTTCCTCTTTTAAAAAAAGGAGTAACAATACCATACTTAAGTCTTTCAGGGAATATACCTTGACTAAGAGAAAAATTTATAATTTGGCATAAAGGTTTACATAAAAAATACTGAACTTGTTTAATCAAAGATGTGGGGACTCCATCCCATCCAACAGAATTGTTGTTTTTTAAGCCGGAAATTATTTTTTTAACTTCATGTTCAGTAACAAATTTAAAATTTAATGAAACTGGTGACCTTTGTCCGAGTACAGTATCAGCCATATCGGTAGCATGGGACTTAGAATGAATCAATTCTGAACTTAAGTTTTTCCCTACATTTAAAAAATAACTATTGAAGGCTTCTGATATCTGTAAAGGTTCAGTTATTAATTTTCCGCTCACTTCAACTCTGTTGAAAGAGTTACAAGGGTCAGTCTTATGCCCTAGTTCAGATTTTACAATGGACCATGCAGCCTTACATTTGTTGTTTGAATTACCTCTTTTCCTGTCATTATCTAATTTCTTAGCAGCGTTTACAGCATTTTTAAATATTTTTTTATACTTCTTTACATAAGCAAGAAATTTTGGATCAGAAGAAGTTTTTGATTTTAAATGTAACTCCCTCTTTTTTGAACTTGAAATTTTTATGCCTTGAGTTATCCAGGTGTTTACTTGTCCTTTAAATCTTTTAGGAATTGTTTTGAGCGGAAAAAAGTCATTAAATAAGATCAGAAAATTTTCTAAGAAGGAGTTGTAATTAAAGTCAACAGATTTATTCGGATCAAGACTCCAGGACAAATTTGAGAGACAACTTGAGAATAAAATTACACTTGTTTGATCAAATATTCTTAATGTATTGCTGCACATTCCTGGACTATCTTTTTTACTGTTGGATGAAAAAATTGATGTAAAGAGAGCTCTGTGGTCTGAAAATCCAAGGTTGTAAGAGAAATGGTCTCCCAAACGGCAGTTGTAACTAGAAAAAATGTTATCTATACACGTAATTGAACTACTTGTAATTCTAGTTGGAGTATGAAAAATTTGCCTATAACCAAAGTTTTTAAGTATGTTCACAAGTTCGGTAGAGACAATTTCTCTCTTTAACATGTCAATATTCATATCAGTAGTAATAATGTTTTTTTTTTTTGGTTACCTTACTTAATGCTGCCAGGCAGTTTCTTAGTTTAGATAAAAATATCTTGGGGGAGGATCCTTTCCTATGTGTACGGTATACAGTCACAATAACAATATTTTATTTTGGTAGTTTTAAAACACAGCCTTCAAAGTCAAAATCTTTTTTTATAGAGTCTAAGTCATTGCTACAAGCAATATCTAAGTGACTTTTTGTGAGTATGCAAAATCCCCCATGTTTACCCGAGTTTCTAGCAAAAAATGCTGCTAATTTGAAGTTTTCTAAGCTATTTAGAATATTCTCTAATAGTCTCTACTCTATATTAAACTTTCTTACTGCGTCACTCGTAGATAGGTACGTTTTTAACGATACCGTACTGAGGATATAAAGTGAATAAAAGAACTATGTACTGTAAAAACACACTAGAAATTTATTTGATCAAATAAATTTACACGTATTACTTGAATCATAACCTATGCAAATTAAAAACATGTTATTTTCTTTTGTTATGCAAATCCCAGATCAAATTTGACTGTTCACTCCTCATATTGAAAGGATAACAGCATCGTTTGTTAATTGTGGTAAAATGAGTCCATCAGTTTAAAGCTTGCCCATAAACCAAACTGACATAAATAGCATAATTCTACGGCCGGGAACTAAACATTTAGGATAAATCCTGTCGAAAGCCATTCTTTCATGGTGCGGCGCGGCGTGGCGATATGACGGATACGAGTCACCCTTCTTGGACCGGCCGGACCATCCCGCGGCCGAACCAGCCGAAGCCGAACTAGAGGGCGTCTACTGTGCTGAGATTGTGACTGTCATTGCATTGCACGATTTTATTAGTTATTTATAAAAACAGCATGTATATTTCGCAACAAGGGCGGAAAATGAGGTTTTTCAGGCTCGAATTCGTGTTTCAAATTCGAGACGAAGTCGGAGGAGCTGCAAAACGCTATTAGCCGAGTTGCTAACGCTACTTTTCACCACACTTCTCAATGAAATATACCCTGTATAACATTGCAAACCTGATAATTTTTTCGACACACTTAAAACAAAACTTTGAGGTTACAAGCGACGATACATCTTCTTTGTCATGGTTTAAACAAAAGCAGCTGTGAAAATCATAGCTCGCAACTATCCTATATTTGGAACCCAATGAATACCGTATGGTTATGTGATGTTATCACGTTGTGTCAAGCCAGTAAACGATCAGCTGACTTTTGGCCCTCTGACGGAAAAGAGCTGGTTTCGGCCACCAAATGACGTTTGTTAAATAGGTAATTTCATCGTAGTGTGGTGAAAAATAAATTACTACCACGGACATGTATTTGGAGTAATTATGCTATTTTTTTTTGTATTTTCAGAGGTCATAATGACGAGACCTTCAACGTGACAGTCAAATCCTATGGGACCGAAGGCAATAATGTCATGGCAGTTAACCTGTCAACTGTGACATACGGGCTGGTTTATGGTGTACGCAGATGCTCCTGTGTTAGTCCTGAGCACTGTACCGTGTACAACAGCAGGGCACTTGACCTTAATGCATGCAAAGCAGTGACTAAACGGAATTAAACGTGGGAAAAGGAAATATTACTTCCAAATAAAAACCTATAAGTAATAAGAAAGCAATGCGTAACTAGGAAATGGTAAATAAATAAAATGTATAGTACATCACTCTAATTTATCATAAATACATAGATATTAAAATTACGAAAATAATTAAAAAACCTATATTAGTTTATATTAATTAAACTTTGAAATTCAAAGGTGTATAAAATAGGTAGGTGTGGAAATAGTTTACAGGAAATCAAAAAGTTTTGTTTCATAACAGGTTGTTTGGGGATAAAAGTACCCTATGGGGGTTGAGAGTACATGTTATGAACAAAATGATAAATTTTACAATTAATGCTATTTTTGATTTCACATAAATTTGCCAACATATTTGGATTTGGATTTTTACGGACATTTGCCATCACCGATTAGTAAGAAACAAGTTTCTCGACGTTTCGGGATCTGGAATCTGATCCCGTGGAACAAAACCTAGAACGTAACAAGATTAGTAACACATAGCCAGAATAACCTAGTCAAAAACACAGCTAAAACAGAGAACTGTAAAAGCAGTCACAAAAACGCCATTTCCGTTGCCGCCATTTCCTTCCCTCCCACCAGTCTCAGCTCAGCTCTGAATGGGTGTGGACGTGCTCCCTACTGACTGGTGCTTCTTGATACTTGTGATGTCTGTGTTATTTTGACCTCTTATTATTCTTTTCAGCCTAGTGTTTTTGTGGCATTTTGAGTTTTTTTTCAGATTATCCTGGCTATGTGTTACTAATCTTGTTATGTTCTAGGTTTTGTTCCACCTGAAGACGGGATCAGATTCCAGATCCCAAAACGTTGGACAAATTTGGAAACTTGTTTTTTACTGATCAGTGATGACAAATGTCCCAAAAAATTCAAATCAAAATATAAAATCACCCTCACCAACTGAAAGTTTTTTTTATAACTAACGTTAACATGCGTTAGCTATAAAATCAGTGGTTTTACCAACATTTTAAAATGTTATCCATTTTAAAATAATTTAAAAAAAAACTCAAAATGAGTTTTGTTTACTTCTTGGAAGGGTTTTACAGGCAAGCAACTTTAAACCGGATGGATGTGTGTGAACGGATGTTTCGGTTAAATCAAAAGTGTCTTGTGTAACTAGGTTCCTAATAGCAAGGTATGATTTATGAAACAACTATTATAAAAAACGTGTTTTATATTAAATATACGCATATGCACACTAGTCCAGGGGAAAACCGAAAGTGAATAAAATCATTTAGTTGTTATAATAAAACTTATTTTTACATTAGTCGAGTCTAAATCAAGTTTAGAATAGTCAAAAAGATTTAGGAAAATATATTAAATTAATTTTATTTTGGTTGAATGAGAGAATTAAATTTTTACATTCTTTAAAAACATGTCTTAGGTGGGGTTTCATTAATTTCAAATACCTTGAGAATTTAAATGGGCACTTCCCACCTTCAGGTTGACGACGCGCGTCGCAGCGTTGGACCAATTATTTAGCGAAGACTGTAATGGGGTCGAATCAGTCCACTTGTCACATTAACAACACTACAAACAACATTGATGAAGTCACTAAAAATAAAAATAAAACAACGCAAGCCTTAAACGAACCGGACGTTTAAAAGAACCAAAAAATGTTTTTTGTTAAAAGTCCCCGGAGAAACACTCCAGAGACATTTCATAGCGAAAAACGTTTTTTGGGGTTTTTCGAAACGTCCGGATAGCATAAGGCGTGCGATGTTTTAATGTTTTTAAGTGCCTTCGTCAGTGTTGTTTGTACTGCTATTAATGGGACAGTGGGCTGATTCGACCCTATTACAGTCTTCGCTAAATAATTGGTCCAACGCTGCGTCGCGCGTCGTCAACCTGAAGGTGGGAAGTGCCCAATAATTCTCAAGGTATTTTAAATTAAAGTTTCCTCAGCTATTAATGGATAAATCCTGATGACATTTTGCATTATTGAAAATGCAAAATTAATAACACATACATTACAACGATTGTACTTTTCTTAAATTATCAACCTTTATTCTTTTAATTTTACTGGGGGGCCCATGTGCAAATTGCGCATTTTAATATTATTTCTGTATGTGAGAAACTCACCGACAGGAAGAATAAACTGTATGACTATAAAATCACCTTTATTAATCAAATTGACCTTTACAATTGAAATTTAAAATTTCGCCTTCATAAATAAAAGCATAACTGACAAAACACACACCCATATTATTCATCACTCATGTTTTTTAAATTGGCTGCCGCACAAAAGTAAGATAACGACAGTTTTTCTAGGGGCAAATTGCAAATGGCACCATGTGCAAATTACACATTTTTACATATTTTTTTGGTTTTCAATTAGTTTTTGTGCCTCAGCAGATCTCTGTTCTTGTCGGTATGCATATTTCCCTAATCTCGTCGACTCGAGTTTTCTTAAGCTGTATCGATTCCTGTTGCAGACAATCTGTTTTTGTTTTGGGTTATCACATATTAAAACCGTGATAACCCAAGTTGGTCAGCACTTGAGCGTTGAAAGCGAAATCAAAGGCTTGGGGGGTCGAAGCCGTAAAATAAATACCAACTTTAATTATCATTCGCCGGCGCGCTGCATTATAAGTTTTAAAATGACACCTAAATCGTAAAAATTGGCTAGGTAGGACTGCAATATAGCAGTATATAGATGAAATAGGTATATAGGTATTAAGTATATAGATAATGAAATTGATAACAACAGAGATAAATATAGAAGGTTTATTTTAGGATATTCATCAACATTTAAAAACTGTCTTTTCGTGATGGAAATTTTGGTTGGTCAGCCACATCAGGGAACGCCTTTGATTCTGAGCAGTTTAATGAGAACTTAATTACCAAAGAGATAATTGTTATAATAATATAATTAGTAACAATATTAATGTAATATAATGATAATCAAAGTGATAATGTCCGCTCGCTACTAACACTTTCAAAGATAATTTCAAGGAACTAAATCATTGTGTTTTGCTTATAGGGTTGGTCAAAGGTCTGGAATATTTTAATATATCCCTAAATATTAAAAAAAAGGTAATGAAATTTCGCAGTTTTGTGTTTGGCATGATCAAAAAATAGTTATAAATTATCGACATTTAGGAATACCTAGAAGATGGTCCACTATGGAAGTCTTAAGGTTCTTGAATGTAAGAATACCTTTAGATGTACCAAATATAGCTAAAATAAAAAGCTAGGAAGTTTATAAAAAGCTTTAGAAATGGAACACAACACCGCAAACCCGCTTGCAAAAGGACGATCCAAACGGAAATAACAGCTCCTCAAAGATTTTAATATATCAATAATAAAATGTGGAAAAACGTCTGGAATGTTGTAAATAACTCTGGAAGTATCATGCAGACTGTAATATGTATATAATATATATTTAATAGGTATAAAATTCAATTATTTATTTTCATATAAATCAATCACACCTCGTTATTCATAGTTTTTTGGTCTTCCTAAGGGGTCTCCTTGGTTGGAATCGTCAGATATTTAAAGGGCACGCATATTTCGAGTCATAACTCATTTAAAGGTCTTTGAAGGTAGATAAAAGTAGGGGTGGGGGTATTTGATACATTTATTTATAAATATTTATAAATTTTATAAGTTTATTTATTTACAAATATTTTTAAATTTTATAAGTTTATTTATTTACAAATATTTATAAATTTCATAGGTTTATTTATTTATAAATATATAATAATTTTATAAATTTATAAATATAAATCCATGATATATTTTTTAACAGTATTTATAAATATATAAAAGAGTAGTCTGGGACTCTGGGCGGTACAAACCCAGTTGCAAGATGGTGGTTTCATTCGAACGTTACAGACTGTGATAGTAGGCCCACATTATTTAAGGTGATAATGTTTTTCCAACAATAGCTTTGCATTAGATTTGTCTTTTGCGACTGTAATCTTTAACTGCTGCATTCCACTTTCAAAGACTTTTCAAATGAGGTACATTTTAAGGTATGTTTACTTTTAATAATATAAAAACTTCAACCAAGGGCTCTTGTGGAACTGGGAGTGCAACAAAATTATAAATAGCTACATGTAATAGGTTTCTAAAAAGATAATGTAACGTTTTATTATTTATTTTTTTTTTTTTTTGAAGCCTACCTTTGTAAATATTAACAGTATCCCAGCCTTTTCCCATATAAAATCCAGTATAAATGCTATTTATTTTGTCAAATACACAATTGCGCAGTTCTATTGTATTTTGATTAATATTTATAGAAATATTTAAAGTGTTCCAAAATTTGAAGAAATTAAACCCCAAAACGGGACGTGTTTGAATAATATTTTATTTATTTAGTATGAAGAACTATACTTGCTCTTAAGTAATTAAAATAAAGCATAACAATTATTTATTGCTAGTTATTGCCATAATGATGTCGCTTCATTCACATTTGTTAATTTTTTAAAGAGGGTAAAAGCTTCGTGTTTCCTGAAGAAATATGGATTTGCCATTCCATACACTTGAAATAATTTTAATAGGTTACAATATAAGAATCCGAATTTTGTTTTGAACTTGTTACCTTAAACGAAACGTTTCGCTTTATGTTATTGCTACATTCAAAAGACATTTTACACCAAATTCTGATGATTCTTTGATATATCGTAATTTTGTAATATGTATTAAAGATTTTCTCTGTATTTATTTCAGTAGCATTACCAAAATAAATATTTAAATCAACAATTGGTAGGTCTACTATCTTTGTCCAGAAAACAGGGTTTTCCCATATTGAAAAATAAAAATATAGGCCTATTAATACTTAGGTTTAAATAGAAGCTATTCTTGGCTATCAGGCGAGACCGTTTTCCATTAGGAAAAACTTAATTCGGTGGAAAATGAACTTGTCAACCCTGAAATTAAGCTTTTATCCTTGTTACATGCTGGGATGTATTTTAATCACCGTTACAATGAAATATTTCTAAGAATCGAATTCGGCTAAATAACATTTGGTTCATGACACTTAGTTGTGTGGCCAAAAATAAATAAGACTGTAATACTTAACTGTAATCGAGTTAACTTTCACGTCATTTTTCTTTGACTTCTGTGCAAAATTGTCTTTGAAGAAGGTATAAGTAGTAGCTTTTGTGAAACGTATGTAGGAGTTTTCCAGCCTTACGCATGTTTTAAAGTTAATTGTCTCAGTGTTTAGAGTAAAATGTTTAATGTCCGATTCTTACGAAATTATCGCGTTTTGATTTCGATTAAAATTATGAATTTAAGTTTTAGTTATCAAACTGGTACCCTCCAAGTAAAAGGAAGGAAATTAGTCAACATAAAAGAAACTCTTTCCCCACAGCAGTTTTTTTGTATTTTGTTTATTATTCTTACTACTTCAGTTTATTTTTAAAGGATGAATTAAAACCTATTGCCTGCCAACAAAATTCCGTGATGCAGCATTGTCTGCAATGAAAACTTACCTAAATTTTAAAATTTTATTTTTTAATGACTCAAATTCCATAAATTTTAAGTAGCGTACTAAAAATAACAACAGTTTATAATTTAATACTTGCTGCAGGCATATAGTTTTGCTAAAGTTTGTGTGGGTACAACTAATTTTTTATATCTTATTCTTTACCACTCTTGATCACCTAGAACAAGAGACCAAAAACAACTGTTGTTACATTAAAGACAGAACAGGGATAAAAAAAATGGTTAAATTAGATTAAACTTTATAATCAGAGTAGGGTATATCCGTCTCACGAATGCCTTTAACAAGACCTAACATGCCCTGTTTTTTATCGAGTTTGTTAATTACGTAAAACCATCATTTCGAAAGAACACATTGTAGGCTGCGAGAATAGTCTCCTAAAAATAATTCCACTGCTCAAAAAGTCTACAATCGTCTCTCTGGCTTCAAGTAAACAACTCTTCTTTTTCGTACCACAACGCACTTAGGCATCCCCTCCCCGGGATTCTCCCCCTCTCCAAACCAAACTTTCAGACCCCATTATGTCCTACGCCACTGTTGTTGTAACTTTCTGGAAATTCTAAATCGGGAAACCAATTTACTGTATTGACAAAAAGCGATGTTTGTGACTGATAAAATTGACATGTGTCGTAAAAGGCTGCGTCACAAGACATGATAGGGATGTCTTCAATACTTTCATACGTACCATACTATTTATTTTTGACATTTTATATGCAATACATTTTTGTTTTTGTTCAGTTATATGTTGTGCAAATGGTTGATAATAAAGGGTTGGAAGGTGTCTCATTCAGATGTATTTTGTAACTCTATGACATTTTTTTCATAATCCTCATAATATATTTACCATGCTCGAGCATATGGTAGTAGCTTATAAACTGTGTAAATACTTGTAAATAATCTCATAATATGATTATCATTTGAATTGTGGACGCCTTAAAGTGGTATTACATTATCACGTTCATAAGTATATTACCATTTAATACCACCATACTAACCCCTCCCCACCCCCTCACAATAAATCTTTCTCAACACGCTATTATTATGGAGTTATCTCTTCTTTACCTGGAAACACAAAAAATACATGAAATTAAATTAATTTATTTTGGCGATGAATCAACAGATAACAAAGAAAATCTCACATCATTCATATAATCTATGGTAAATAACTTAATGTCCTTTTATCGATGTTTTTACAATTTTGTTTCTATTTTAGACAATTGTCATTTTATTATTAGTCAAGTGGAAACATTAATGAATTTTCCTGCTTAGGTTCAGCAATAAATTTATACACAATTCGGTTTGTTTAGTTATACTGACGATATCTAAAAGGGACACTAGCATGGCCCCTGCGCAAGAATTAAGGAAGGAAGTAGGAAAATTTACGTCGACCTTCAAAATTGTTCATATAATTATGCCAAGTTTACTATGATGATGAACTTATTAGATTAGTAACTTGCTTGTTTTATTATAAACTTATACATGACATATGATAAGTTTAGTACAATGACAAGTTTAGTTTCACCACTTAAAGAGCAATATTTTACTAAGATAATAATTGAATGAGAAATTTATAAAAGATTGAAACTTCAATATAATGTCCATGACTATTGACCATGTCCAGTTAAACGAATTAATGCAGTTAAACTTTCTTTCAAAAACGTGGGTTATAAATATTTCAGATATTTCTAAATCTTCCTCCCTTTAATGTTTTTTAAAAAAAACTTTTGTTGTAAAAACATATTTCAGAATATCTTTGTCCGGGAAATCACACCTGATTTAGCAGGTTCACCTTTCTCAATTATATCTTTTTTCACGAAAGTTCAGAAATAATGCTTCAGAAAAAAGCAACTTTAAATTATCTCTTCGATATTATTTTACCTCTTTAAAAAAATAAGGTCTGACATCTTTAGAACTCAACGACGATTATATTTCTACCGCTTTGTAAACCGTAATAGTCTATTGTTAGGTACCGTACTGCATTTTGAAATTAAACAGTTGATTTTTACTAAAATATAGCAAAAGGTTGAAATATTAACAAAACTTATAACGTAATATTTCCAAAGGTTATATTTAAAATTATGATTGTTTATTCAATAAAATATCTGGCAAAAATCTTAAACCAACATTCATAGAAAACTTTATTAATATGTTTCCCAGAGTAAAAATAAATGAGTATATCTAGATGTTACTGTGTCTTGTAACAATTGTTTTAAAATATATGATTAACTTCAGTAAAAAGATATCCACTTTGTTCTTACAATTATTGTAATACAGTAATACGTTTACAATAACTTACAAATAAATTCAAAATTGTATTTCTACAAATTCATAAATTCAACTACTATTTTCTCCTTGATGCTGATACGTTCAAATACATTTGGACATGGCAACAGAGTACACCAGGTATATAATCACATCTCACAAGTTGACGGAATCGGAAGTGAATACAGGTGGAGAAGCGGAAGTCAGATGATGTGGGATTCAGTTCCGGTAGGGGAAGTCAATAGACAGCCGATAAAATACAGTTCAACAGGATGGGAATATTTATGCGGCTCGAGGAAGTTTCACATATAAGACTCTTTCATGTTTTGCCGATTTAAATACTGGGCATCAAAACAAACTTTCCCTCATTCAAAAACAATTATAACTTACAAATAAAATTATTAAATTTTTTCATTGTTAAAAATTATAAAATGTACAAGAAAAATTATAACTTTAAAAGTATATATATTTGGTATAGTGAGGGTGATCAAAATATAAATATTATTTTCATCAATATATCCGCACTGTCGTTAGAATAAAAGTTAATAAGAAATTATTGAAATAAATCTATCGATAGGAAACTCATTGAAATGTTTTGTCTGTCTTGAAAACCCACAATTGAATCATAAAGTAGTTCAACATCAAACAGTTACATAATTATAAACCATACTTAGCATTAGTAATTCATATATTGAAATGTAATCTTAGCATTATACTTAAAAAATTTCTAAACATGCTTGGCATTTTCATAATTCAATTGCCTACTTGAAACAATCAACATCGGGTTTGAGGAAAACCCTCTCTAAAATACCAACATTCACGGTGAGGTGAATTAGCTACGTATGAACCCTGGGGTGGCAATAATAATTAACAATTACCTTTCACCCCTACTACCCTCGTCGCACACCCTTCCCTCCCTCTTTAGATATAGTGTAACATTCTAGTATATTGTATTGGTTAGACAAAAGTGTTGACACACCCAATTAACTGTTAATCGCATTTGAGTTGGAAAGCCAGTCTACGCACACCTTTATTATAACTTCAGTTACAACTTTGCCCTCCCCCCCCTCCTCCAACATGGCATATTTTGGGGTCAGCTTCAAATAGTCAAGTGATATATTTAAATGTTACTCCTTAAAACCCTTCAAAATGAGGGGTCACTTGATAGGGATTTAAGTTTGAAAACTTAAATTAGGACTGCCCCAAAATTCCTCAGTTTAGGGGCAAGGCTTAGTGAAAACGCCAACTAAAAATGCACTTTTTAGAATAGTACTGCGAGTTTGATTTTTATAATACTTAAAGAGGTAAAAATGGGATACCCACATTTAAGAGAGTTTCTATAGTTCTTGGCCTAATGCCATTAACCAATTAACATTCAAATAGAATTGTTAAAAATGCAGAAGTAGTGTTAAATGCCTTCAGTTATATTTTTTCTCCAGCTATCATGACTTATTCAATTACATTTATACTACAAAATCTGAATTTCGTTGTTGTTATTTACTCTTATAAATTAAGTACAAAAGGCACATGTAACAAAAGTCAAAAACATCACAGAAATGTACTACAATAAACACAATGTACACTATGTACACAATGTAATGTACTACATTATTTATTGTACTACAATAAATAATTTTGTTTTATTAAACAATGGTTGGTGGTCATGAGTAGTCGGTTTGCCCTACTACATATATAAAAGATCAATTTTATAAAATATCGTGAATTAGAAATTTTCAAAAGAGGAGACTGAACAACTAAATTAACCTGCCCGTTTTTATATCCGTTTCATAACGTCAGACAAATGAAGGAAATTCATCAGCGAAATGGTTCCACCTCGTTCAACCCTTTCGTAGCTTGGAGTTGTTATTTGGTTTTCCATTCCAGTGATGATAACTAGATGTTCCTGGTTCTGACAAATTAATTGTAACATCATGTTAGTGACAGTTTCAATATTTGAAAGAAAACAGTTTAGTACTTTTATTTTGTATACTTACTCACATTTAGTGTAAGGTGTTTTTATGGTTATTAAATGTCTAGTCATACTGTTGCCATTTGTCATATTAGCTATAACATATACGTAAAACCTTCAAAAATACCAAACTTTGAAGAAAGCAATATTCGTCAATGGCTCAGAAAATAGCCAGGAAAGGGCTTGTCATTATATGTTTTTTGCATAATATTCATTCTGAATGACATGATTTTAAGTTGAGGAATGATTATTATATTTGTTGATTTTTTGGACAACACTCACCTATATCAGTGCTGCGTGATTGAAGGTCCAGTCATCAGGATAAAAACACACAAAACACATAAATTCAGGAAACACGCATTTCAATTGTATTTTAATTGTATTTTCTATTTTGTATTGTAATTTGTATTTTGTATTGTTTTATTTCAATATGTAACTTTCGATCATGTGTATTATGCGATTATTTGCGATTTACTCTCGATAAGTGAATCGCATTATGTATTTTGTGTAATATGCAAAAAAATTCCTTATTTAATTTCCCCTTTCTTTCTTCTCTTAAGTTCCTTCCACCGAATGGGATAACGCTTTTTACTAAATCAGCTCAAATTTGACTAAATGAAATCTACTATGTCCAATTCATTTTGTAAGGTTCATCATTCAGTATTAGCTTACATGTACCTTATTTATTACATTACAAGATTTATTATACAAGTTATTGCACGAAATATTGTTGCAGTTTAACTAATGAGTCAGATGTTGTCTCATCCAGATGTACTATGTCAGTCTATGACAATCCGTATAGAAGTTCATGCTCAAGCATATGGTAATAACTTAAAAACTATGAAAATTCTTTAAAATTATGTTTGAATATGGTTAAAAGTTGATTTATGGATGTCTAAAAAAAAATTACGTTGTCATGGTCATGGGAGTACAACTACTACTACAACCACGTCAATCCCTCCCCTTCGCTCTCTAATTCATCTTTCTTAACGTGCTCAAATTCAAATTAAAAATTATTCATTTCGCAAATAAACTATTCTAATCAGGAAGCTGGAGTATACAAAATAAATAAATTTTTCGAAAAGAAAGGAAAAAATCTAAGACAAACTTATTGCGCTGGGATAAATAGAGAATAGAATTATAAATCGGAAAATAGAAATATAAATTATTGCTATCATAATAGAGTTCTCTATCTTGTACTTGGAGCCGTGGAGCCACAGAAAGGAGCGTACCATTTTTTTGGTTATAAATCATTAAATAACAAAGGCGAAAAACCCACAAAATCAGCCCTTGTTTAGTAAATATAAGTCTTTATTGGTATGTAGTATTTACTTGAAATAACTATGTATATAGCGGTCTCATCTGTCAAGAGAAAACGTGATTGCATTTATGTAAAGTCACCATTCAATGTTGACACCTTTTTTTTTGTAGTACCTACTTCAATTCTAAATTATAAACAATAATAGAGCATTTTTGAGGTGGTGCTCAATCTTGTTGTTATAGTTTTTTCATAGTAGTAAAATAAATGGTAAGATCTCCAATATATTTGGGATTTTTAGAAAAACTCTTAGGTTTAATTTATATTTATCACCAAAAGCAATATTTACAAAATTAATCAATTATAAAAAATTATGAATTATCAAATTAAAATACATAAAATGAGATCATGTCCAGTTTTAATGGAGCGACACTTTATTTTCTCTCAAATACGTGGGTTATAAATCAGGGAGTTCGGTTGTAAATCTTCCTTCCTTTATTGTCTGAAAGAGTAAAGCTTCTTGTTGTAAAAATATATTTCAGAAAATTCTCGTTCGGAAAAGCACACCTGATGTGTGCAGGTTACCTTTCTCAATATATCTTTTTCACACGAAAGTAAAAATCCGTTTTATAAAGCAACTTATAAATTATACCGTCAACGTTATTTCGCCTCCAAAAAAGAGAGCAAGTCTAACTTCATTATACACACATTAGTTAGAACTTAAATGCAATTAAACTTCTGTTGCTTTAGAAACCGCAGTTATTAATTTTTGGGTACAAATGCGCATTCCAAACCAACTAAACATTTAGTTTAAAAAAAAGAAAATCAAAGGTTAAAGTACTAACAAAACTCATAAATTATCCCTTTTATAGGTAAGATTTAATATCTATAATTATTATTCAACCAAATATCCGACATACAGTTTTAATTAAACAGCCTATTCGCAGAAATCTTAGATTAAAAAAATTTTGTCGAAGTAACATTTAACCAACAAGGGTATTAATCTATATTTTGTCTTCAATTCAATTCAATTCCATGATAGAAATCAGATATAAAATCAAATAATATTGTAGTAAATTTGTAGACTCACCGTCATAAGCAATCCAGTTGTTTTTAATTTTTTTTATTTAACACTAAATTAAAAACAACTGGATTGCTTATGACGGTTAGTCAACAAATTTGATACAGCAATTCCTTGATAGCAATTTCACCAATATTGTAGTAATAAATAACAAAGTCAAAAATACAGCACTAGATGCACAACATAGTCTTGCAATAATAAACTGTTAAAAATATAGTTGAAATTAACTTCAGTATAAAAAAATAATATTTCATATTAAATATATACTTTTTCCGACAACAGTTTTTTTCTTCAAAACAGAATGAATACAATTACAAATTTACAAATAGGGTACATTTTTTCTTCTCTTTAATAAATGGTGATAAGTCAAAAACTCTCTGACACAAAAATATAGTACACCAGTTGTAGGCATACATATCTCTTCAACTGAAGGAAGCGGAAGTGAATACAGGTAGAGGAGGGAAGTCAGATGATGCGGAACTTAGTTCCGGTAGAGGTAGACTGGAGACAGCCGATAAAATACAAGTTCAACTGGAAAGGAAAATTTATTAGGCTCGAGGAAGTTGCATATATAAGTTTTGTACCTGTTTGTACTATGGTCACACTGACTATGGAAATAAACTTTTCCTCATTCCAGTTTAAATGTACAGGAAAAAGAATAATGTTAAAAGTATATTTGATAAAGTGGCACCTTTAGTGATTAAAAGCATAATTTTCAAGAACTAAATATATGTTGCATCGAAGAAATTGCATTGCCAGTAAAATGAAAATTATTGATAAATATGATATTAAAATCAATTTAAATACTAAGAAACCCGTTTAAATTTAATCATATATCAGTTAAATCCAACAGTTACATGCTTTTAAATCGTTCTTAGCATAATTAATTAATAAATTGAAAAGTAATCTTGTCGTTCACAATTTAATTACATTTTACGGTTTAGAAAATTTCAGTTGTACATTGAAGTCAGCCGATATTTTCCCGTGGCTTTTTCAGTTAAGTGTACTGAATTTAATAATATCTAACTACCTGAATGAAACAATCTACCTCGGGTTTGAGTAAAAAAACCTCGCCAAAATACCATCATTCAAGGTGTAGTAAATCAACTTCGGACTAGAATAAGTTTTTTTCTAAACAATGGTTACATAATTTCATTCACAGTTAAAAACTGTGAAATTAATCCTCATATAGGAAAACAAATCCTGTGCGTGAGAATGATTCTATTTAGTTCTTTTTTGTTTATTTTCACCGCTTATAATTAACTTACTTTTTGTTTGCCACTTGTGAAGACGATCCGACAGAAAGACAAACCCCCCTCCCCCTTATAATTTTACGCCTAACAGTCACACACAATCACGCTCACGTCCATACCAACTAACAGCACACTTGCAAAAACCTGCTGCTCTGAGTAACTAATGTCTGTATTGTGAAGTAATCAGTGACTCAATGCTACTTCAAATTTATCCAAACCGATGTGTAATGCGATTTTTTGTAAGTCACTAGAGTCCGAGTTTCAAAAACCTTCAATGGCTCTGATAAGTTCCTGTATAGTATGTGTAGTATGTGTTTTAATATTGTAACAGAAAACCTTTCACAAGTCTTGCGTTTGCTCCACATGAACCCTGGGGTAGGAATAATTAACAATTACCTCCTCCATCCCCTCCCCCTTACCACACACCCTTTCTCTCCCCCTGTAGATTTAGCATAATATGCAGAGTGGGGGAGACCACTCGTAAACTTCGTTTAGTGGTGATACGGTTTAACCTAGAAATTATAAATAAAATTATTCCCTAATATCAATAATATATTACGTTACTAGGCCGGAAAGTACGGTTTTGCCGGACGAGCATGATAGTCCCCGCGCGAGTGGAAGCGAATACGGTAAAACATGTCAGTTCGGTAAAACTTACCGGGCATGTAAGGTACGATACTTTTTATCATACTACTCAGAAAAAAAATCATACTTTCATCATAACGTAGTCCTTGCATAAACCAATACGTTTCTCAATCTTTCAAACCTAAACTATAACAAACAGATCAAACATTTTTTACTGCTGCCAGTGCTGTCATTACGTACCTCTAAAAGTAACCGAGCTGATTGTTTAATTCCGTTTCCTGTAACCGCAGTCCAGCAAAACTTTACCTTAATTACCTCCCGCTTCATCTTTTGACCAATCTAGGGATTGATTGTGTCAGAATGAAAATCACTCACAAAAACAAAAGATACAAAAACTACACTTTACTTTACCTCCAGTAAGACGAAAAAGATGGCTGCTTATGACTCAAAATAGGTACACATAAATTCCGACACGCTATAAAAAGCCTTCCCGATCAAAACATTTGCCATTTGTGCCTTGAACATCGGCCTCCTCATGGTCTTAAATCTATCAGGGAGATGGTTGAAGAGACGAAGAGCCTGCACCCTGTAGCTCGCAGCAGATCTCGCAAGGCGCACACGAAGACTGTCCAACTTGCTCCTTTGTCTGGTGTTGTGACCATGAATGACATCACACGTTACGAGATTCGGGAGCTCATCATGGGTGTGCAGCAAGCAAAGCGGAATATAATGACTAAAGATGGACGGTATTCCCAAACGAGAGAAGAGTGGTCTGCAGTGTGCTCGACTGTCACTAAAAGTCATTATTCTTAATGCTCTCTTTTGGAGCTTGAGAACTTCTATTGCTCCATCTGAGTGGCCCCAAAGTAAAAGACCATAGGTAACGTGGCAGTGAAAAAGCGAGAAATAAACCATAATAAATAAACCATAATGAGGTAGGCCTCCGTCACACATGTTCTCAATTTAAGGAGCAAGTAGCACACTCGGGAAAGTCTGCTGGTTACATGCCGGACATGTTCTTCCCAACTAATCTTGCTGCCAAGAAAAAAAACCAGAAGCTTCACTGGGTTTTGGTCTTCAAGGTGGAAGTGTGCGAGGCTGCAAACAATCCTTTGGGTCTTGTCAGGATTCAGCTGAAAACGATTTGCCACAAACCAGCTTGAAGCTCTCTGCAGGCGGCGCTCCACATCTGCCTCAATTTCATCCAAGTTGGATCAGATGACAAAAGGGTGGTGTCACCGGCAAAGAGTAGAGTGCCACCATCCTCATCAAGATCATTGATCATAATAATGAACAGCAGGGGCCCAAGAATGGAGCCCTGCGGCACACCATGCTCCACAGGCCTACAGGAAGAAGAGGCTCCAGCCAGTGACACCAACTGGCTCCTATTCAAGAGATATGATCGGAGAGTTGAGAGAGCCTCACCACCAAGACCGTAATAGCTCAGCTTCTGCAGCAGTATCTCATGGGAGACAGTGTCAAAAGCGCGACTAAGGTCGCAGAGGGTGAGAGCAACACTCTCTTCAAAGCCTGATCTTCAAAGGCAGCGTTGACACGATCAATCACAGAAGCCACAGCACTGGTACTCGATCTCCCACGGCGAAAGCCAAATTGCATGCCTGAAAACAAATTGTTCCCTTCGAAGTAAGCATCCAATTGAGGTTTGATGGCGGCTTCGATCACCTTGCCGAATGTCGGGAAGATGGAGATGGGACGATAGCTGCTTACATTTACGGCATCACCCTTATTATATACAGGGACGGTTCTAGAGGTCTTCTGGCTCTCAGGGAATGCACCAGATGAGAGACAGTCATTAATAACCAGTGTAAGAGGTTCAGCTATCAAATCAATGGTCTTTTTTAAAAGTTCGGTAGACAACCCATAGACATCCTGGCTGGAGGAGGATTTGAAATCTTTGACTATTGCCGTGATGTTCTCAGGAGTGACAGGCCTCCAGGACCTGAACAAAGGGCCATTGCGCCTAGGAATTCTTACGGCCAGCAGATCAGTGGCATCATGTTCAGTGGCGGGCAAACGGTTAACTATTTCCCTTACCGAGTCACAGAAGAAATCGTTGAAAACATCGGGGCTGGCAAAGTCAACGGCCTTCCTTGACGCCACCCTATGGGTGTTAACCAGGTTCCAAATAGCCTTACACTTGTTAGGTGCCGTCTCTATACGTCTTATATTATGCTGCTTTTTGGCTAACTCCACCTTCCCTTTATAGTCCTTCTTTACCTTCAAATACAACCTCCAGGTGCGATCATCATTATTCAAACTAAAACTATCTTTGAAGGCAAGCATTCATCCCTTTAGAGCTCTCAACTCTGGGTGTACCAATCCCACTACTTCCCTCAGACTTGATCGCTCCACTCTACTGAGGATGCCTCCGTTCCAAAATTGGGGAAAACATATCAAAGATATTTCTAAAGTGCTCAAAAAATATTTCAAACATGCAGTTCTCACCCGTGCCCTGCAGCAAGTCACCCCATCTGATACGGGCCAAGGTCAGATAGCAGTACGGAAAACGTTTTGTCCGGACTAGTACGCAAATGGGTAACTTTCGAGCCAACAAAAAGGAACAGAAAACAAATTATTTTGAATCAGTGTGATGAAAAGATATTTTCATCTCACTTCATCTACCGTGTGTAACAAAAATGAAGTTTACTCGTTCGAATCTCACAATTTCCAAATGTAAAACTGTATCAAATTGTGCATTCCCTTACAAATCTTAACGACAGAAAATAATGAAAAAATAACTAAACTATTTCAATTTGAAACAACGGCCATTTTGCAAAGCTTTTCTATATTTACAGAAAACTTTGTATTTTCTAAACTAAGAAACATTTTTTTTCTTCCGGTTGATAATTATTAATACTTGTTAACTCAGCTTTACTATATTAAGTTACATGAAAAAAAAACTTTTTTTAAATGATGGAAGGCCTATTTCTTTTTATGAAAATATAAAACATGAAATGGTAACATATGTTTAAAAGCCTACCATTTAAATGTCTTGAATTATCCTAAAATTTACTTATTTACATGTAGTCTATATTCTTTGTCTAAAAAATCTCTTTTACCCCTATTAAACACATGTTTATTGTGCAGTAGACAATTCTGAGGAATGAAGTGGATGGTTACCGCGCGAAGTAACACACTGACCTAATTTAATTGTTATCTACCAATAAAAATTGTACAAAATACACATGTTTCTAAGAAAAGTAGAACGTGAAGAAGTATAAGGACGTAGTAACCCTTATAGTAAGAATAAGGTACTTTTGTTTAATAAAGAATAGATAGTGTGTGAAAATAATTTACGATTTCACCCTGAACATTTTTACAGATACAATTGATACTGATACGCTCCGTTGATATTCAAACAGAACCAAAGAGGAAAATAAATGATATAGAAGATTAAATCATAAAATATCGGGAATGAGATAATGGTAAAAAACGAGAGACCCTGACTATCAACGTCGACTTGCCCGTATTTATATCCGTTTCATAACATCAGACAAATGAAGGAAATTCATCAGTGAAATGGCTCTACCTCGTTCAACCCGTTCGTAACACGGGTCTGTTATTTGTGTCTCTGTTCCAGTTATGATAACTGTTTGGTCCTGCTACTGACAATTTCAATAGTTGGATAGTAATGATTACGATCAATATTTTGTTTATGTACTTACAATTTTGTTAATTTTCTTAAAATTAAATAGTTTGAGAGATAAACATTTTAATTACTATTACGTTACTACCTAAGAGATTTATGTTTAGTTATGCAACAAATTTACTTACTTAACATTTTGTTTTCGATCCTCTGAAGTAACTTATTTGGTAAGAGTACATATTTCGATATGTTCTCCACTTATCATATTTCATCCACACTAAACTCTATTAATTCTACTTTATTCTGTAAATAAGATGTGAAACTACATTAGTTATGCAACCACCTCAAAAGGCAAAGTGTAAAATATTACAAGAAAACAGTATATGTGACCCGCCAAGGGAAAAAGGACATTAACTTCCATTTTCTTTTTAATTGAGTTATTAGTATATCCTTAACCTACATTAAACACCAAACAGTTTGTTTGGAAGAATGAAAGAATTTTCAATATATCTTAAAAAAAGCTAGAGTTATAAATTTTTGAATATGAAATATTTAAAACATCAATTTTAGGAAATCGAGGTCTAAAGTTTTGCAAATTCCTAACTTCAATTTGTTAGTACTTACATTATTGGTTATGTTTTATGTATTATTTTTCCATAAATTAAAAGCTGAATATGAATACACCATTGAATTTGTTTCAATTATTTGTCAAATGTTGCTGGAATAAATGGGAATAATAAAAAAACAACGCTTTAAAGGCAAAATGTCTTGTCATATGATAAAAACTAAAGTTAATTATAATTTTTTACTCAAATAAGAATTTATAAAACCTTAACAAAATATGACAATTATGACAATATTTTAGGTGTCTGAGTTTTTATGTTTTTATTTGTTGACCTTCTAGTACATTTTTGTTTGTTTTGAAACTTCACTTGGACCAGAAGCTACGTCGTCGACTACTTCTTTCGGAAGATCCTGTACATTTTCTTGGTCTCTTTCCTGGATCAGAGCTTAGCAAGTCTACCAATATTTATTCCTCACAGAACTCTCGGATTTTCTTAACTTCAGAGAGTTAAAATAGCATCGGGGAAGTCAAAGTCCTCTTTCTCTTGATTGCAAGAGTTTTGAAACAAATCTTTTTAACCATGTTAAAAGTTTAATTCAGGAGTAAGATGGACCAAATATTGTTTGAAATTATATAAACAGTAAGAAACAATAGAAATAAGAAAATGTGTTTCTTTTACCCTATTCTCAAAAAAACTTGCTGTCCTGTATAATTGGCTGTGGGAAGATAAGGTCTCTTTTCTCTTGGCGGGTCACATATGTTTTTTTAATTTTTATTATGAATGCAGTGTTGTATAGTTTCATGATTTTCAGTATTGGTTTCTCGTGTTTGAACCTAAAAAAATGACGAGTGAGGTAACGTAATGTTTCATAACTATAACATATAAGGTTAACAACATGTAGTAAACTTGAGTTCTTGAGTTTGTAAACTCGAGTTTGTTGCTAAGTTAGGCTTGTTTAGGAAATTGCATACAAAGGTTCATTGAACCGAAAATGTTTCCTGAACTATTTAAAAAATATTATAATGAGTTAAATGTGTAAAAAGGAAAATATTACCTAACGAAAATAAAATAATCATTTAACCAATTATAAAGTTTAAGTTACAGTTAAAGTCTATTTGAATTTTTCTGGCCTGAGAAAAATTATACATTTTAATAAATAAACAAATTAAAATAATTTTATTTTAGAAAATAAAATAAAAATGCACATTTTAAAGTCTAATTTAATCACAAAACAAATTATTATATATATATATATATATATATATATATATATATATATATATCACATCCTTGAGAATAACTTAAAATTATTGATTCTTAGAATAAGAATCAATAATTTAAGTAAATATTCTTATTCTAAGTAAATAACTTAGAATAAGCAACGTCAAAAAGGAAACAAATAAATTGAGGAGACGGGCAAAAACACAATAACGTAAAAAATGAACGAGAGTGAGTTATTTACCCAACCGGAAGTACATTTTGGATGCTTCCGGTGCTCGCCACTTCCGGCTCTGTTAATCAACACGCAAACTTCCCCTCATTTGGCTGTTGAATGACCAATTCTACGTGACTTACAAAGGTATTAGTTTACGAATTTATACAGGAATGAAATTTGAGATTTTTCGATTTGGAGAGACTATTTAAATACAAATAAACGTATATATGTAATATATGTACTTTTCCTTACATTTTTTAACAAGCCAAGCATATTTTAATTTGGATTCTGTTAGAATACTTGGATTTATTTTTTTTATATTAACTCTACTCATGTGTTTTATAAATATTAAAAGTGTAGTAAACTAGATAAATAGTGTGGTAAGTTAAGGAAAAAGTCAGAAACGATGAGTACAAACTTGAATTTTAAGGTCGGTGTGAGCATATCACTACATTTCCATACAAAACCCATTAGTTTGACTAATAAATTATCATTTATCGTTATAGTCATATAAACATATATCATACTTAACTTTTGTTGTTCATCCTAAAACATGAACTACGTTAATTATATTATATTTCAAGTAGTCCTTTCTACATATAATCTATGCATCAGAATCCTAACTTCCATTTGCGATAAGACAAGCCAAATTAAAAGGCTCGTAATCATTTTGTGTGGTATCTTTGTTATATTTAAAATTTCCAGCTTATTTCTCCTTAAAGTTGCCAAAGCAACCTGTTTGGGTAGCAAGTAATTTAAACCAAAAACAGTATTATACCGTAATAAAGAAGCTAAATAACTGAAAATAAACTGCTTTTGAACTTAAAATAAAACTTTTTCTTTGAGACTTCCTTTTGTAGTTAAAACTGGATTGTTATCAATTAATCAAGGGAGGTACTTATGACCTCGACATTACGGATTACCCGTTTCACCGGTTCATATGTTTAGGAGGTACACAGTAAAAAAAACTCATTTTATAAATGAATGTGACTCTGGATGGAAATAGTATATGGTATAATTACGTAAGAGGAGCGTTAGTCAACTGTAATAGTAATTTTGACATATATATATATATATATATATATATATATATATATATATATATATATTATTTGTGGAATAGTTTTGCATTAAGATAATTTTAATAGGCTTTGAGCCATTTTCAATTCGAATAAATTGATGTTTATATATGTTTTTATTCTTTACATAAATGTAGCACTTTGTTTTTAATACTCCTATTAATAACCTATTTATAATTTTATATAATAAATATTATGAAATAGAACAAGCATTTTCAAATTCAATTTTCTTTTGCATGTAATAACCTAGCTGTAAAGAGAAGAGCGATTGCAAAAGCCATTATTTAAAAAAAACTAAGGATTAAAAAAATTACAGGAAGGTTAATTAAACATAAATAATGACTTTCTTACAGTGCTAATGTAAAAAAAGAACTTGTTCAGACGTTTGAAACGAATCCCCTTGCTTTGACTCTGTACATTTTTAAGCTGAGATGAAATATTTAAAACTACAATCATAATTTGCAGTCATAACAGCTCAAAATTGAAGCGTCTAGAAGAAGACATTCAAGAGAAGGTTTTAAGCATTAAAAAACAAAACCATCCTAAGGAAAAAGGGAAATTACCCTAAAATAATAAAGTGAGAATCCACGAAAATAGCAAAGGTTCATTTGCGATTTCTCATTAACCTTTAATCTGGAACCGTTTACGTAATATTCTATTCTAAACTATATGAACATTTGAAGCTCTTATGAGCATCAATTGAAAGAAAGGGCAACTTGGGGGGGGGGGATTCTTAAAAAATCATTTTCATTTTTACAGCGGCTACTTTGAAAACGTCGTACTGAGGTCGCCTTGCGTTATCGAGTGTATTCAGGAGGTGTCTTTTTTGTTATGTATTTAAGCACTTAGAATAAAGTGATATTAATTTAAACGAGGAATCTAAAGTTGGAACTTGTCCCAAATAAATTCACTGACGAACTGCATTAAGCTAACAACGAACAAAAATCAATGATCAATAATCAATAATCAATAAAAGACACAACAGGGTGCTTACATAAGTACTAACCATAAAATGTTACGCACAAGTTCCTGGAATCATGGTCGTAGGATAACGTAGTTTGAGTTTCTGCTCAATAAACCTAGAACAATCCTCATTAACAATGCACATTGGAACGTTCCTAACTTTGTCTTCAAATGTTGAGTGGTTAGTTGGCACCACTTCATTACTCTTACAAGTGTAATTTTTTATTTTTTTCAGCAATTAATCTTCGAAATAAAAGATTAAGTTTTTTATTACTGACTGGATTGTACATGCACAGAAAAAAGTAAAAATTAAAACAGCTGAAAATATTTTAATGACACGTCAGGGAACATGGATGAAAATAAACAGAATTACATTACATAAAATAAATAAAACAGTCGTCTTGTTTTACCTACTTGATGTCCTACGTTACCTCGTTTGGTAAAATACATGTCGAGTTTCGTCGTTTTTAAAAGAAGGTAATAATACTGTTATTATTACCTTCTTATGTACATCTATATATTCGTACATAAGAATATATATATGGCAGCGATGTCGCTCGTCTCAGCTGAATGTGGACGACCTGCACCACACTGACTGCTTTGTACTGACGCCAACTATATCTAAACTGACTAAATCTTCTTCTTCCTGCACCGCTCATTACATCTATGCTAGAGCATCATCCCCCACAGTACCCAAAATTACGAATTTTTCTATACACCATCATACGTTGCTTAAATTTCAGTTCTTTTTTACCTGTTCCTCATGAATTGCTCCTTTTTTAAATAACTTTTTAATCAACTCGAGTCTACGCACAGACCACCAATTGGTCCATGTAGATTTATTTCCTTTGTCTATATATTTTTTTCAGCAGCAAGGAACATCAATTTTTTTATTAATTTTTTATAATTTATTGATTGTTTTAATGTAGGTCTTTATATGTACATTTTTTAAGTGGGTTCCTTGCTTCCGGTTTTGTAAGCAATTAATATAAATATTTTGAAAATTGTAATCATAATCATAATTGTTATGTGGAAATAAAATTGATTTGATTTAATTAGATTTCATCAACGATTCTCAAGTATTATTTCAAAATGATTTGGCGAATCTCTCAAACATGAAAATAATTGAGGAAAACATTCCACCATTAGCTTAACGAGTAATTACAGAGAACGTAAAAGTTATGTAATACGTTAAGTATAAAACATCTGGGGTGAAAGTGCGGTATATTTGTTTATTCGGATATTCATTCAAATTGGTGTTTTGTGCATGGCATAACATGAGGTAATTTTTGCTAGGGAAAGAGAGACGTTGCTTTAGCCATTAGCGAAAATGTACCATAAATCGTAATCACTTATTTTAAAAGGGATTCCAAAGAATTTTCATTATTTTTTTCAAAATTATGTACTTGTATGGTAGTTTTTTCATTCGTTAGTTCAATCCGACCTGACCTAACGAATATCCGAAAAAAATAAAAAAAATATTCGGGTGCCTCATTGAAAAAGTTTAGGGGGCGTGGGGCTAGATGAGGCATTTTAAAATTTTTTTTTATTTTTTATGAAACGATTGGTAGTATTGATTTATAATACATATCATATTTTAAAAGATAAAACTATCGTCTACATGTATATTGTTTTTATTTAGGTAGAAATTCAACTTAAAAATTATAAGAATTTTTTTTCGTTAAACAATTTAAAGTGTTTCAAGTTATCTCACATCGGGGTAAATCAATACCCAAGAGCGGGCAAGTTGATCCTTTGGTAAAGAAACTGATATTTTTGAAGGGTGGAAAAAATTCGGAGCTAAATCAAGAAATGCTACTTTATTATTACTAATAAACTAAAGGAGGAGTGGCTTGTACATTGGCAAAACTCTTAGTTTAAAATTCATTGATAGTGATGGCAGTGATGAGAAGTCTCCATAAATATCAAACCATTTAGTATAAAAATCATGTAGGAGCGCGTTGATTAATTGCATTTTGCGTTTATAAATTGTAACTGCCCCAAAAGAAACTTATCAACTTGCCCCCAGTGACCCCCGTCCTGAAAAAATAATATTACCTATCAAGGATGTTACCTGAGTAATTGAAAACTATATGAATTTACTCATTAAATACTACTGAATACAGTAAGTCATGTTTTACCGGTCGAGATGGAGGCCATTGTAATATTATACTCTATTTTATTTTTCCACTATTTTATTTTATTGTTCCACTTCCATAGAAGAGGAAGCAAATAGTATTTAGTACAGAAAAATAAAAAATGAGTATAATATTACACTGGCTTCCATCTCGACCGGTAAAACATTACTTACTGTATTCAATGGTTTTTAATGAGTAAAATAATATAGTTCTCAATTACTTAGGTAATTGAGTATAGTTTCTAATTACTCAGATAATTTTATTATATATTTTAAAATAAAAATATTCTTTAAAAGTGTAATTCTTAAACGAACCAAAAAAACTGTAATGATAGAGTTTAATATTTAAAATTTAATTGGAAAATCTAAGTAAATATATATGACATAATGGACTTTACCAAGATTACAATAGCAAATCAAAAAACTCATTTTCAAACTTGTTTGTCTTAAACTAAAAAAAATTCAGCCTTATAACGACTGTAAGCTTTTTGACCAAAATATTTTAATAATAATTATAAGTTGTATGAGTTTTTATTTTACTTTTTCAATCTAATTTGAACTCCTCTATGTTTTTGTCTTAAATGTACTGTTAAGTAACCCAATATATTACTCATACTTTCTAGCTAGGCATCCTGAGTTATTAATACTGTTTAGTTTGCCATACGTTTAGACAATATACCGTCTTTCAAAAATGTATATCTCTCTGTTTCATACCTTTCAAAAATTATTTTTACAATGTTTTTAACACAAAACATTTAATGAAAATATATCTAATAATATTGCCAGTCTTAAGAATTATGTCAACTTTAGCCGATTACTCTTTAAGTGGGAGTAAAAATAATGAAATTCCTGGAAACAGCTCCATTAAAAATTCCAAAGTTGACTTTTAATAATTATTAAAAGCTTACCAAATCTGGTGAATTCATTGACAACTCCAAAATACTCTTTGATGATACAGAAATATATCATTCCATCCTTGTAATTAAAAACAGTAATGAGTTCCTATAATAAGTTTAAGTTATGTTTCCAAGCACTTCAATTCTTTTATTTTAGATTTATATAGTTTTTACCTTTTGAAAAAGTTATTTTTATAAAACCAAAGTGGTTATGGATTTTTGTTGGGTTTTTATCTAAATGGAAGAGTTCACTCGCATAATGTTTTAAGTTAAAAGTGGCAATTTTTTAATAATATTAATTATATATTACTAGATTGTATAGTATTTGTAATCGCAATAATGCAATATCTTAGTTATCGGCATATTTTAGAAATCATCAGAGTGGATACTTTAATTGGTTTTATAATGTAATCTACCAAAGAGTCATTCAGTTTTTATAAAAGATCTCAAATGTTAATAGCTCTTCACCATCCATGAATAAATTAACAAATAACTCTAACTGTCTTATTCTATGATTACAATAATAACATATACATAACATAATAATGTGTAATCATTACATACATTGATTAAAACTATATTAAAAAATCATTAAGAAGATTCCGTATCACCTTCCACACAAATCTGATGGTTCAAACTAGCTGAGCTACCGTATTTCGAATAGATTATCCAAACGTATACTGTGTTGATACAAATTTATCAACAAATTTATAGTATATTAAAAGTGTTTTATGTTACCTGGCCAGAAAGTACTGTTTTGCTGGACGAGCATGATAGTTCCCGCCCTAGCTTCCGCTCGTGCGGGAGTTTCATACGAGTACGGTAAAACTTACCGGCCGAGTGAAGTACGATACTTTTCATCATACAACTCAGAGAAAAAACATACGTTCAATCATAACGTAGTCCTTACATAAACCAATACGTTTCTCAAACCTTCAAATCTAATCTATAACAAACAAAACAAACTTTTCTTACTGCTGCCAGTGCTGCCACTACATTCCTCTAAAACGTAACCAATAACCAAGCATTAATCGTTGGTTTGCTGCAAATCAACTGATTGTTTACTTCCGTTTCCTGTATTCAAAGTCCGGCAAAACTCTAGCATTCTGGACAAAAATTTTGCCTGACTAGTATGGCAATGGGTAACTTTCGAGCCAATAAACAGGAACTGAAAACAGATGTTTCTGTGTCAGTATGATGAAATGGTAGTTTTCATTACTTGTCTCGAAAGTGACCTATTGCGGGGCGAGATTATACTTACGCGCGAAGCAAAACCGAGCGTGGAAAAAGCTATCGAGCCCCGCAATAGCACTTTTGAGACGAGTAATGAACATGGTTTTTATTACAATATCGAAATTCTTGTAAACAATATGAATATTTTTGTTTATTCAACTTAGTATCAAGAAAAAAAACCAAACGCTGAGTTTCCGTGCTTATGTCGAGGTACAGTAATGCAACAGCTGATCGGTCTGCACAGCAAAATCCCATAACGGTAACTTTCCGTCCACCACATATACCCAGAAAGTTAACGTTATGTAATTTTGCCGTGAAGTAGCGGGAATAACCTATTGTTTTAGCTCATTTTACGTTAAGAAAGTGTACTTTCGTGTAATGACAAAAATTTCTTGTTCTTCTATAGCACATGTAATTCCTTATGATACTACATTGTTCGTATATTTATTAGTAGAATTAGTAAAGTAAAAACTTAAATATTCCTTCTCTCGATGTAAATGTTTTTAAGAATAGACGCCGGTTACCATGGCGACAAATAAACAATGTCTGTCAAATCCACCCAGCTGTTACATCAGCCTTGAGATGGAGTGGAGGCTGATTATGTTAAAACAACCAAAATTTGTTCAAAGATCTAATATATTTCGAAATATTAATATAAAATCTAGAATGATCTAAGAACATGTATACTAGTATTTTCTGAAACCTACTTGCATTTATTCTTAAAACGTTGGTTAAAATGTACAATAGTAAATTATTTAATAAATACCACAAGGAAAATTTAATCACTGGTAGAATTTCGTTGTAATTACAATTGTACTTATCGCGAAATCGATAGACTCAAAGATTTACAGTAACTAAAAAGAGTCAGGCAGCTGTAATAGACGCACTTTAAATGGTAATTTTTATGTTTGAGATCAAAAACCCCCAATATCTTTGATCACCACTCCTCTCTCCCAAGTGAAAGCACACGTTGGCGGTTAAAAGCTTTTGATCCTTAAGCCATTAAAAGAAACTAGTTTTATCTCATGTTATTAGGTTCAATAAGACAAATTTTAAGTTATTTAATTTTCCTATTCCTGCTTTTTTGCCATTCGTTTTAATGACAGTTAGTTGGACGGCTGATTATTCGGGATGTTTTTCATTTGCTTCTACCGAACTCCCCTGATACCCTGATGGATAATCAAAGTTGAACGCTTTTTAGTTTTTACTGATAGTACCTACTGAAAATAATACTGTGTTCTAAAAGTAATAATTTAGCTTCACAGTATTTCGATTTTAATTTTTACACCCATTTTAAGGGTGTAAAATGATGGGTTTTATTTAAGCGGGTGGATTTATAGGGGGTTTTATTTTGTTTATCAGCCAAAGACGCAAATTCTCAGCTAAGTCATTTTATTTTAATCAAAGAGGTAGAAGTATACTTTGGGAGAAATAAATACTTCTTGTCAATTATTTTATGATGTATAGTACAAATGAATAGATAGATATTTTAATTGAACCAATTTAATTTTAGCAATCTTTTCATGATCAGAAAAAATACACACCGTTGCTATGGACCACCAAAACAAATAAAGTAAAAAATAATTATTTACAAAATTCTCTTCAGATCAACTATCAGCTGACTAACTTAAAAGAAAGAAAATAAGAAAATATTAAACATTTAGTTAGTCACTACAGGACCCCCTACCAGTGATTTACGTGAATCACGATACAAAATCTTGGAAACGAACAGGGAAACGAACTTTCCGTCCAGAACTTGTAGTTTTCAAGGCAGGTTTCAGTTTTGATGAATTACTCGACGTCGACTTGTCATGTATCTTCAAGACAGGAGAAGGTCCAAGCGTAGGATTGTTTGTTTCCGTCAAGTCGTGAGATGCCAAAAGGTAGGCTGGTTTAAGACGGTCCATCGACACTGTTAGGTCAGAACCATGCATCTGCACCACTGCGGTCTTGTCGGATCTACTGATGACAGGATAAGGGCCTGTGTATGGTGGATCAAGTGATCCTTTGGAGACATCCGTACGCATGAAGACGTGAGAACAAGTCGCTAGGTCCTTGAACACGAAAGGTGTCTTACTACCATGTCTTGTTCCACCGACAGGGCGAAGATCATTAAAATATCGCCGAAGGTCCTTAGCAAAATTTGGAGGATCTAGCTTGTGATCGATTCGGCCAGGTGCGAGGAATTCCCCCGGCAGTCTAAGTGATTGACCATAAACCAGTTCAGCAGAAGACGCTTGCAGATCCTCTCGCCAAGCAGCTCTTACGCCCAGTAGGATTACTGGGAGCACTTCCGTCCAGCGACCGGTAGCATGACATCTGATGGCCGCTTTAAGTTGTCGATGGAAACGTTCCACCAGACCATTCGCTGCTGGATGATAGGCAGTTGTCCTCAGACGAGTTGATCCCAACAATTTCCCCAGTTGCTGAAAAAGACTGGACTCAAATTGCCTACCTTGATCTGTGGTGATCCGCAGCGGTGTTCCAAACCTTGAAATCCAGGTAGTAAATAATGCACGTGCTACAGTTTCGGCCTCTACGTTTTCAAGTGGAACCGCTTCTGGCCATCTTGTAAAACGGTCAACACAGGTCAAACAGTATCTGTACCCTTCAGAAACAGGAAGCGGACCGACCAAGTCAATGTGGATGTGTTCAAACCTAGAAGATGGAGGAGCAAACGTACCAATAGGAGTCCAATTGTGGCGTGTGATCTTGGATTTCTGGCAGGAAATGCAGGAGCGAGCCCAAGAGCGACAATCAGACTTCATGGAAGGCCAAACAAAACGTTCAGAAACTAGTTTTGTAGAAGCCTTTATACCTGGATGGGAAAGGTTATGCAGGTTGTAAAAAACAGCTTGCCGAAATTGTTTAGTGAGAAAAGGTCGGGGATTAGGAGTGGAGAAATCACAATAAAGTGAGACGTCTGAACCTGGAAGTGATACTTTCCTGAGTTTCAAATTGGTTTCAGTTTGTAGATAGTGTTTTAGTTCCTCATCCTCTGCCTGTGACATAGCTAAAGTTTGGTAGTCAATGGGAATGGTAACTGCCTCTATCCTGGAAAAGGTGTCAGCAATTGCGTTGTCTTGTCCAGAAACGTGGCGAATGTCCGTTGTGAACTGACCAATGTACTCCAAGTGACGGAATTGTCGAGGTGAACACTTTTCAGACTTTTGGCGGAAAGCAAAGGTGAGGGGTTTGTGGTCTGTAAAAATGGTGAAGTGTCTATCTTCTATCATGTGTTTAAAGTACTTTACAGCTAAGTATATAGCTGTCAACTCTCTATCGTAAGCGCTGTACTTTTGTTGAGCTGTACTCAGCTTTTTAGAAAAGAAAGACAGCGGTTGCCAACTGCCTCCTACTTTTTGTTGTAAAACACCGCCTACAGCATAGTCAGATGAATCGCAAAATATTGCAAGCTGAGCATTAGGTGCAGGATGAGACAGCATCACAGCCTCGCTAAGACTTTTTTTACAGGCTTCGAAAGCTTGCTCACTCTCTTTAGTCCAGTTAATGGGAGCGTTTCCTTTAATATTGGTTTTCAGAAGGTCATTGAGTAAACTCTGCTGCGATGCTGAATGAGGCAAGAATCGCCGATAGAAATTAAGCATGCCCGTGAACCTCCTCAACTCCTTGGCGGTCTTAGGTTTCGGATAATTCATAATAGCATCTACCTTGTCAGGTAAAGGTTTAGTACCTTCCCCAGAAACCTCATACCCGAGGAACTTAACAACTGAAGCTCCCAAATTACACTTACTAGGGTTGACAAGAACTCCAAACGAGGTCAGACGGTCAAATAGCTGACGTAAGTGGATAAGGTGTTGTTCTTCAGACTCGGAAGCTACAAGAATATCGTCAATGTAGGCGTAACAGAAGTCAAGGCCCCTGAGTACTCCATCAATGAAACGCTGAAAGGTTTGAGCGGCATTACAGAGTCCAAATGACATGAAAGGGAATTCGTATAGTCCAAAAGGTGTTGTTATGGCAGTTTTGTGAACGTCTTCAGGAGCTACAGGGATCTGGTCGTAGGCACGGACAAGATCTATAGTGGAAAAAGTCGTCTTACCATGTAGATGGTGGGTGAAGTCCTGGATGTGAGGAATAGGGTAACGGTCAGGAATGGTTCTCGCATTCAAAGCCCTGTAGTCTCCACATGGCCTCCATTCGTCACCCTTTTTGGGTACCATGTGTAGCGGAGATGACCAGCTGCTGGAAGAAGGTCTCGCTATGCCTAGCTGTACCATAACCTCGAACTCCTTCTTAGCAAGTTTTAATTTGTCGGGGGCTAGTCGCCGAGGTTTGCTGAATACTGGCGGGCCTGGTGTAGTTTGAATGTGGTGTTCTGTATTATGTTTGATTGAAGTATTTGGTTTACCTGCATGTCTGATGAGGGTTGGGTAGGATTGGAGTAACTGAGTGTAAATGGATGAATGGTTACCATTAATAGTTTTAATACTGCTCACCAAACTGGAGCAAGCCGTGCGACCTGTGGAAGTGAGAGATGTTACCTGGTCAACCAAACACTGACGACGGACATCCACTAATAAATCGTAGTGATGTAGAAAATCTACCCCAATTATGGGCTTGGCAACGTCAGCTATGATGAACCGCCACGGAAAAACTCGGCGCAGGCCAAAGTCTAGCGATTGCAGTGTCATTGGCTGCATACAGGGTATAATCTGTTTTGGGCCACTTACCGGACAGCAATTTTCTTGGGTACACGCTTACATCCGCCCCTGTGTCTACAAGAAATTGTAGTCGGGTTACCTTGTCGGTGATGAAGAGGCGGCGGTTTGACTGCGGTGTGGAGTCGCTAGCCGCCATTAGTGACTCCCCAGGTCGTTTCCCGAATCGTTGGCGTAGAAGCTGCAGGGTTTTGTGCATCGAGTTGCTGCATTGCCAAATCGTTTGTGATACCATCACACACCACCTCGTGAAGGGCTCCTGGAGCGTGACCGTAGCTTACGATGAGGACTCGAAGTAGACTGGCGGGAGCGGACATCTCGAAGATCTTCTTTGATGGCTGTTATTTCTTGCCGGGACGTCTGTACAATTTCACCCATCTTTGATGATACTGTGACAGCTAGTCGTTCCATCATGGCTTCCATAGTGCTAGCAGGGAGAGTTGTTTCTGGAATATGATGCCGGGGACTTGTTTCAAGAACTGAATCTGCCAACTCGGCTAATGCATCGAGCTCCGCTGATTTCTGCGTTGCCAGTATAGCCTGCGTAGACGAAGGGAGGCGACCTAACCACAGAGATTTCAACACGGCATCAGGTACAACGGTCCCAGCTAGAGAGCGAAGGTGCCTGAGAAACTGAGATGGCTTCCTTTCTCCCATTTCTTCATGTTCTAGGAGACGTCTGGTCTTCTGTTCTTGCGTTGCACTCAACTGCTGGATCAACTCTGTTTTAAGTTTTTCGTATTTTCCTTCATGTGGAGGTTTAGTTAGAATGCCTCTGACTTCAGCGGCATATTTAGCTTCTAAATTACTACTCACGTAAAAGAACTTAGTGTCATCTTCTGTGATACGAGCCAAAGAAAACTGCATCTCGATCTGGGCAAACCAAAGTTCAGGATCTGCTGGCCAAAATGGGGGAATTTTTACTGCAATACGATCCACTGAGGTTCCTTCGAGTGACATTGTTATTTTGATATTTTTTACTATTTAAATATGATTACGTCGGTTTGTCACCACTTTGGGAGTAATAAATACTTCTTGTCAATTATTTTATGATGTATAGTACAAATGAATAGATAGATATTTTAATTGAACCAATTTAATTTTAGCAATCTTTTCATGATCAGAAAAAATACACACCGTTGCTATGGACCACCAAAACAAATAAAGTAAAAAATAATTATTTATAAAATTCTCTTCAGATCAACTATCAGCTGACTAACGTAAAAGAAAGAAAATAAGAAAATATTAAACATTTAGTTAGTCACTACATATACAAACAATGACAGTCGAAAATTTAGTTAAATTTATTTTGTAAAGTAGCAATCAAATGAAACCTTGTTGATTCGGCCAGTTCAAATTAAAGTTCCCCCAGCGTAAAAGTGATACTCAGTTCGATGAAACATCAGACACGATGAGGTTTACGTAAAGAGGTTTTTTTAAATAATTTATAAAAAAATTTCGTTATTCATATTTACTTTGTTTCATCATATATTCATAGAAAATTATAATTGTTGTTTCTTAAGTACATTTTCTGAAAGCTGACCTCTCTCGGTAGACGAATTTTATGGCAGGTCGAACATGTAACTTGACATATATTGATTGCCAACTCACTAGTTTTTTTTTTTTGCGAGGGTAAAAACAAAACAAAAATTATTTTAGAAGTTGGTATCCTATTTTCAATTTACCCTAGATCAGATGACACTGATGTTATTGAAGGAAAAAAATTCAAGTTCCGGTTAAAAATATCTTCATGTAATAGTCTACTTGTATTGTATTTATTGTAATTTAGGCTACAGTAATATTGTGATTCAATTGTTTTATTTGTCTTCTACGTTCAAATCTCATAACAGAAGGATTTGGATGCTTTCCTCGAATAAGTACATTAATATTTTTCGTATTTATTGTAATGTAGGCTACTTTAACATTGTGATTCAAATGTTCAAATGTTTTACTTGTCTTCTACGTTCAAATCTCATAACAGGATGATTTGGTTGCTTTCCTCGAATTAGTAAATTAAAATCCAGACGGCACGTGTAGGATTGTAATCGACTAAGTTAGCAGCTTTAGAGTTAAATCAAGTTTTGATCAAACTCAATTGCTTTGCTTTATTGCCTATTACAGGTTTACTTCGATATTCAAAGCGGTTTCCTTTTAAGAATTCGTATAATCATTTTGACAAAAGGCAAGATATTATTAATATTCAGTTTCCATTCCGATCTGATAAACTTTTAAACAAACCAGTGAGTGATTCAAGTAAAAAAAATATATTAAAACCATCCATTCGGTATTATTTTGGATTATTTTTTCCCATTTTAATTGCATTAAAATCTTTCACTAGTTATTGGTATTTAAAATACAATTCCGACCATACTTTAACTGTATGTATTGAAGATCATCATTTATATACATCAATTTGAAAGAGGGATCTTTTCCGTTATACGTATACCACCATTCCAAATTTACTCTTCTTGCTTGATTTTTGACCGAGCACCATAAACTAGGTCAAATAATATTAATCGTTTTTAAATGGAAATTCCTTGTAAGAATATTTTATCTGCGGTTTCGTTATCTTATCTACCGTTAACTTTGTTTAGACGCGATAAGCCATTGTCTGACCGTCTAGTGGTCCCAGTTGCAGTTGGATAGGCTAGGTTAGGTTAGGTAAGGTTAGGTTATAAATAGTAAGACTAAATTACTTACATCAACCGTCAGAACAGCTCCAAAATTGTCATCATGTTCAGGACGTCTTTTAGGTTATGTTATGATGTGTTATGTTATGATAGGTTTTGTTATGTTATCTTTTAGGTTATTTTATCAGGACATAAGGTTAGGTTATGATAGAATAGGTTAGGTTAGTTTAGGTTAGGTTACCTAACCTAACCTATCCTAGCCTAACTTACCAAAATCAAGCTTGAAATACAAACTCGAAACAGTCGTATACGTATAACGGAAAAGATCCTGAAAGAGGGTGTTTTGCGAATACAGGGGGTTCGCGCTACTCGATTTCTATTTGTATGGTAACAACCCAATTAAGGCTCCAAATGGATTTGCTTATTTGAGAAATTTGCGAATTTCCTACGGAATAGTGACTTTATGGAATAATTATGTATGGTTTTACGTAAATGAATTTTTTTTATATATACATTGAGGGCATAAACAGGTTGCAGGTTGTTGGGAGAGGGCTCAAATTGAAGGTTTTGAATCCGGAGACCCGTGAAAATACAATTATTTCTTTAAACTTACTATAAAATAAGAAATTGTATAGAACTCATTTTAAAACATTGAGATCTAAGACCGTCTGCTTTGTTTCCATCAAAACGTGTGATGACGTTGCTTAATTTAAAACCTTGTGCTAGAATATTAACATAAGGGGAATCTAAGAGCCAGTTAACAAGAAAGGTATTTATAAAGAATAATCGTTACATTTAAATGTTCTTCTATTTTCATTAGGGGATTCTAGCCCGTTTAAACCACTATCACCAAAAACTAACTAAGCAGCCATTTGTCAAACAAATTAAAAAATTTTTTGGCATTTTTTACCTTATGGCAAATTATTTTAAGTTTTTGTTTCAAACCATTATTTAAGTACTTGTTGGCACTCTAGCTGTAGCAATTTTGTCCCATTTTCTAAAAATTTGGTAGGAACATTCTTTTTATGGCATCTAGGTCAAGGCCGTCGTAAATATTACCGAACCATATTTAACACAAAATTTGGGGAATAAGTGCCCCAAATTTGGTGGTTTTGGGACCAAACAGGGTTTTTAAGCCCATAACGTTAATTTGATTGTACGTTAAAAATAATAAAACATAAGAAGATTTTAAGCCTCCTCCCCTAAAGATAAATAGCCAACGAATAGATATATTAACGAAAAGGTGAATTTTCTAAACTCAGTAAACTGTCTTAAAGGGATTTTCACTCTGTTGGCCTCAAATATCACTTGACTTATTCAAATTTAAGTATTTTTATTTTCTATCGTGTAGATAGCCAATACATTGGGGGAATGATTTAGATACATTAGATACATTAGCTGATACATTAGCTGAAATGGCGACCTACCCAGGTAGGTATTTTAAGCCAAGTATGAATGACAGATGAGTGAAGGATGATTGTGGCGCGATCTTGTAGTCTTGTTACTGACTAAGGCCGACATATTCCTTAGACAGGACTGTTAATTAATAGCCCAACAGCCAATGGAAACTAAGGGACCTACATTTTAACGTGGGATCCGAACCACGATTTCGCCTTGGTTAACAATTTACGAACTGGTCTAATTATCTAATTATAAGAATGGTCCCATGAACGAGTACTCAATAGTGCGGACGTTAATCCTCACTAGGGAACACTGCGTCCACAAGCCATCACTCATAACTATCCACAATTCGTGACTTCCAAGTAGCTGGATTACAGGACACGCCACCGTCCCAGTCTAGATTTAGATGCCCCTTTCGCATTCGGGTGGGGGGGGGGAGCTTGAAGCCCAAAAAATGGTGTTTTTGGTCTAAAACAGTCAAATCATTGTAAATGTTCATATAAATGATGAAAATGTATGAAACGGTAATGACATTTTAAATGTTATTTTCTCTGACCATTATGATCCGAAACAGATTTTTTGATAATATTTTGTAAAATAAAATTACAGTACTATCAGACCTTAAAAACCGTGGAATTAAATTTCTCCGTTAGTCAGTAGGGTTAGTTTATCACGATTTCATTTCGTAAGAAATAGGACAGTATTTATACAGGGTGAGTCAGACCACCCGTCCACCTAATGTAGCGGGAGAACGGTTTGACATAGAAACGTCAAATAAAATTATTCCCCACTAATTTGCACATGAAGAATTCATTAAAAATATTTTTATCGTGATTCATGTACAGGGTGTTCCAGAAATAAAGATCATGGGTTCGAATCTCAAAATTTTCTTAAGTAAACCTACAGCAAATATTATATCATTTTAAAGGTCTTGTTAAAAGAAACATTTTGGTGAAAACAGAACTAAATTATCTCAAGCCGTTTCAAAATGGCGGCCATTTTTGTGAAAATTTTCGATATTTATGGAACCCCCTGTATTTTTCAAACCACTCAACATTTTTCAGTTCTGATTCAAAATTCTTAATCCTTGGTAACTCAGGTTTACTATGATATGTCACTTGACAATATTTAAAAACATTTTAAATTTTGAAAAAAAAATATTTTTTGAAAATGTTGGCAGCCCTGAAAATAAAAAAAATCAAGTAGCAACATATACCAAAAAGCATATAATTTTAAAGGTCTTCAAAATTCCTACAACTTTGTAACTTACACAAGTATTCTAACTTTTTTAGTTTTTTAGTTATGGTAAAAAAACTCCATTTTCCCATATGAAGTGCATGTTATTTATGCAGTTCATAATAACCAAAGGGTGCCCACAGACCGTTTGCTATGGACGTGCAAATAACATGCACTTCATATAGGAAAATGGAGTTTTTTGACCATAACTAAAAAACTAAAAAAGTTAGAATACTTGTGTAAATTACAAAGTTGTAGGAATTTTAAGAAAGGAAGACCTTTAAAATTATATGCTTTTTGGTATATGTTGCTATTTGATTTTTTTTTATTTTCAGGGCTGCCAACATTTTCAAAAAATAAATTTTTTTCAAAATTAATTTTTTTTTAAATATTGTCATGTGACACATCATAGTAAAGCTGAGTTACCAAGGATTAAGAATTTTTAATCAGAACTGAAAAATGTTGAGTGGTTTGAAAAATACAGGGGTTTCTGTAAATATCGAAATTTTTCACAAAAATGTCCGCCATTTTAAAACGGCTTGAGATAATTTAGTTCTGTTTTCACCAAAATGTTTCTTTTAACAAGACCTTTAAAATGATATAATATTTGCTGTAGGTTTACTTAAGAAAATTTTGAGATTCGAACCCATGACCTTCATTTCTGGAACACCCTGTACATGAATTGCGATGGAAATATTTTTAATGAATTCTTCATATGCAAATTAGTGGGGAATAATTTTATTTGACGTTTCTATCTCAAACAGTTATCCCGCTACAATAGGTGGACGGGTGGTCTGACTCACCCTGTATATGTCTGTCTTAAGATTATAAAGTAATTATCGAATTACATGATGTCATATAAATATGCCTGTTAAACAATATATTAATACTATTTATAATTATTCAAATACTATTTGCAGGGATGAAAAAATAACAGCCTTAAAATTGCTGAACAAAATTAAACATATCGAAAATACCAAATCCTGCATGGAGATTTTTACCTGTTCCGTAACAGACGCACTGTCCATGACGTGTTGGTGTCGGAGCGATGCAAGGAGGCTACATTGTTATAATGGAGGTAGCACCGACTTCACAAACTGCGTTGGAAAGCGTGCCGCAGTTGGTACTAACTGATGTTCAATTCTTTGAGTCTATTCATCTGATTCGAAAACCGATGTATTATTTCGGAGAGTTGAATCATGTCGATATGTTTCTCACTTATAATTGAACGTTTTCATTGCCTCTGGAACAGTCAAGAGGCAAGGGCAAGGCCAGTGAAATACGATACTATCCTATTTAATGGAATAGAAAATGTAATTTCTTTGCCTATGAACTAGATATGATGAATTTAATTTTAATATATAAGTGTTAATATCCCGCAAATGGCGAACTCGCTTTTACTTTAAATTTTGTCATCAGCCATGTATAAACGTTATTGTTGCTCAGAAATATCTGTAACCGAAATAAAAGTCCTACTATATATGTTGCTTACCTCCCAAGTTTCTAAAATCATCCTGGTAACAATTTTCATAGTGACTGACCATGTAAATTATTTATAACCAGGCCTAGATTTTTTTACTTTTAATTAATTAAATAATTATACCAAATTAAGTAAGAACATTATTTTGTTGTATTTCATATTCTAATAATGATACAAAACAAACATGTAAACAAATATGATTATATTAGCAGCTGATGCTTGAAACCAACCTTAGCTCGTCATTAAGTTATACCCAGAAATAAATTAAGTGATAGATTCATTAAAGTTATTTTCAAATAAAAAGCACCCAATAAGTAATCGCCAGCAGTTTATTATGAGCGCTTAATTAAATGTTTGAAATATTATTAATAATCGGTTCCGGAATAAACCGAGCTCGAAATTGAGTCGTGATGCGACTGAATAACTTGATTGACTCTTTTATTTTGGAAGTCGGTAAAATAGAAGTTTTTTACAATGGTTGGTACTAACTGATGAATCATGTTTGTGATATTTTGTTAAACAACCGGTTCGCTGAATTACTACAGAGAGCTGTCTCCAGGAAAATAGCATAACCCCCTTGGTGCAATGGCTCTGTGGTTTGCCGTTGAAGATTCTAGAAGACTCTTCTAGAATCTCCAACGGCTTGTCAACTTCTACGTTTAGTTAAAACTTTGTCAGTTTTTTTCAGGCAAATGTAAATGGTTTTATCTTTGTTAACTACTACTCAATAACAATCAATGCGTTTAAAAACACTGTACAAAACACAATAATCTAGCTTGGCCTATATTACACCTATTGGCCTAGTTATTATTTTATATTATATATTTTTTTAGAGCCCACGCACAGGCTTTGATGCCCATGTGGGCTTTTTCCATATTTGTTATGTGTATATGTATATTATAACATTGATAGTATTTGTATCTATATGAATCACTGTATTATCTATTGGAGGAACAAATCTATTTTTCATTCATTCATTCATACACCAGGCTGCTTTTAAGTGACCTATATTAAAGTGACTGCTTTTAAAGAAACTAGTCTATAATTAAGTAACAATCAGGTTAATGAATGAACTATTTTAATCTTCTTTATTTTGCTCTCTGGTCTAATGGTTTACGTAATATTTTAATATTTCATCAATCACAGTTGAGCCTCGACTTTTTTGTAAACTTACAAACTTTTTCTTCATTGAGAGACTGGCCTTTAGTAGTTTTTTAAGGTTTTATTTACACTAAGAGTAAAAGCTAAGAATATTTTTTCCTTTAGTTTTAACATATTAAAGGAAATTCAATAGGTTTTCCTTCAAATTATCACATTGCATTGACAGGACTTAAACACTTTCGTTTCCATTACTGAAAACAGAAAGTTTCACGGTCAAAATAATTTTGTATCTACTCCTAGAGCAATAAAATTGGTTGACATATAAGAAATAAATCATTTAAGAACCAAAGTGAATATTGATCGGTCAAGAACAAGACATAAAACAAATACATAGGCCACACCAACCTTCATCATTGAGGGAGGAGAAACAGTAGAAGACATTTTGAGGACAATCACGTTAGTTTATCCAGATCGTTATCTCCTATCAGAATCAAAGCTGAAGCCTCGATTGGTTATGAGAGACAATCACGCCACATCTCGTGAGGACGGGTCAGTTCTCTCCACCAGTCACTCTTTATATCAAGTGGGGAGAGTGATTGAAAATTAAGATATTGAGTGAGAAGTCACATTTGCTTAGGTTAATGAAATAAGGATGAACAAATATATTTTACACTAGTAGAATATATTTATTTTTTCTATAAATAGAAAACAAGTTTCTTTCCTTTTTAGATAGAGGTGTATTAAATTCCTTGTTCTTGAATGATTTCAATGTAGACATATTTATAATATCGGCCAACAAATCGTCTGAACTTTACCTCATAATATGATAACGTCCGAGTTTGTGGCATTTTTTTACTTTATAATTCCTTGAAAATAAAGGGTTAATTGATAGGAGTTTGTATTTGAAATTTCAGGGCGATCCCCTCACCCCCTAAAATAACATATTGGTGACAGGATAATGTACCTGCATAGGAAAATGTAGTGTTTTCAGTAACAGAAGAATCATGAGCAGGAAAATTCAGTGAATTTCAGGAACTTAAATATACAGAATATCTTCAACCTATATTAAACGGTTAAAGAGCTATTAAACCGGTCCGGGACTTTTGAGACACAGAGTATGTTTACCTGTTCTATCAATAGAAAACTATATTTATCTCCTTTTACATAGAAGCACATAAATATTTTAATTCGTCAATGATTTCAAGAGACAAATAATTTTAATATCGTCCAATAGACTGTCAGCGTCCCCAAATCAATAGACAAACTCTAGCTTCAAAATCACTCATAGATGTATGTAGTGTGAGTTATGACATTACAAAGTGTCTTTTTTATATTTACTTTTATTTTATACTGAATATACATATATATTAAAGAGAGATTGACATTCATTTTAGTACCCTTTTTTCAACATTTTATTTAGTTAATAAAATGTTAAAAAAAGGTTACTTAAGGAATTTCTCTCTCTCTTCAATTACAATAGTAGCCCTAGAAGTGAACATTAAAATAATATATATATGTATAAAAATATAAATAAATAAATAAATAAATCAGTAAATAAATATATATATATATTTATTGATATATATATATATATATATATATATATATATATATATATATTTACTTGTTTACAGCACAAAATAATCAATAAAAAATATGGCTGGTAACAGTACTGCACCTTTTTCTAAGTTAGATTATTGACAGTCAGCCGGTACTGAAAGATGAACTTCAACTAACTTAGTTGACCCTATTTGACTCCGGCAGAAAATTATATATCTAGCTTACATTACATACAGTGTGTAATAAAGTCCGTCTCCTCCTCTTTAATATTTTCTTTGTTAAGAAAAAAAAATCACCTTTGGGGAATTATACTAACTTAACCAAAAAGGACAAATTTTGGGGGAAACTTAAAATTTTAAAATGTAATCCCCTTTTGAGTGACCGCTCATTTAAAGAGCTTTAAAAACAGGCAAAGGGAGGAGATATGAGGTCCCTAACGTGTTTCTATCCAAAATTGCAGCTTGTAAAAGTTTTTAATATAACACATTCTTGAAACCTGGCATCTAAGACTAATTTCACCTTCTGTGACTTAAAAATGAAACGACCCTTGAAAAAATGCAATTAAATGAAAACGTTGTCTCTTTTGGTGATATTTAAAATTTTAAGTGTCCCCCAAAAATGGAGTAATTTGGGAACAACTCAAATTGTTCAAGTTGAAACCCCTTTTGAGTGGCCCCTCACTTTAAAGAGCTTTTAAAAAATAGAAAAATGTTGGTTGGTGTCGCTAACGTGTTGATATCAAAATTGGCAGCTTGTCAACGTTTTGAATACAACTCCGTCATGAAAAACTGCATTTAATACTTTTGGATTTTTAATTTCATCTTTCGTGTCTTAAGGACTAAAGAGATTCTTGAAAAATATATGAAATGACAAGTGGCCTCTTTTAGTAATTTAAAATTTTAAAAGTCCCCGCAAAAACTAAGATTTTGGGGGGCAACTCAAACTTTTCTCATGTATATCTGTTTTAAGTGACCTCTTATTTTAAAGCGCTTTTTATGTTTTTATGTTTTAAAAAGCTCTTTAAAATAAGGGGCACTCAAAAAAGAGTTACATTAGTGAGGTTTAAGTTGCCCCAAAACAACCACATTTTTGTGGGTCACCCAAAGTTTTAAATATTACCAAAATGGACAACTTTTTAATGGAGTTCGTTAATGATTTATTTAAGTTTTTAAGTCACTAAAGTGAAATTAATGCTTCAAGACTCCTATTTATTAGGTTTCAAGAAGGAGCTGTATTCAAAACTTTGACAAGCTGCCAACTGGATAGTAACACGCTAGAGACTTCCAACCTCCTCCATCCCCTATCTTTTGGAAGCTCTTTAAAATAAGGGTTCACTCGAAAGGGGGTTGTATTTGAAAATTTTTATTTGGCCCCGAAATCCCCCATTTTTGTGGGACACTCAAAATGTTGGTAACGTCAAAAATAGTTTTGGTTAATTTAGTATCATTCCGCAAATGTTAATTATTTGTATTAACAAACAAAAAAGTTGAAGAGGGGGCAGCGACTTTTTATTACACACTGTATGAGGATTTAAACAGTGAAATTTGTTCCACATCTTATGGTAGTCTAGATCCATGAAAAGGCTAAAGAATTCGTTTATTATACCACCTTAAGATTTTCTACAGTGCTGATTTATAACAAAGAACATTGCATTGTCGTGTTGAAAATGACAAATAGTATTTCAAAGGTTATTTCTTTCGGTAATAAAATTGCTTTATTTTGAACCTGCCCCGAACTAGTATGACCAATATGAATGGTTTTAAATAACCATTCGTCACCAGTTGACTGGCAAAATCAACCATTGAACTGGAGACAAAAAGGTAATTTTGTAATACTCATATGTATACTTACTTATTAAAATATAGATTCCTTTATATAGGAACACTATTCTAAATTCGGTGATTTTCTAAAATATAACAGTATTTATCATAAATATTCTCGCAGAACATTTTGTCATTTGTTTTCTTAAGCAATAAAACAGAGATTCAACCATATACAAATAAAAAACCTCAACAAAATGATTTTTTTTTATAATTTAGCGTAATGGTTAACAATTGAGAAAGTCAATTGTCGCAATATCGGGGCGTGGTAAAATATTTAATTATCTTGAAGTTCCTATTAAAAGTTTGTTATTAACTTGTTATTGAACACAATTGTATCCTCAATTATCAAAACATGGACATGTATATAAGTTTCACCGTATTCTTGGACGAACCATCAATTGAAGGTTTTTATTCTCTAATTATAAAATGAAGATTGCTGTAATGTAAATGAAAACTACATGCTGTGTGGTTTTTCGTAGATAGTAAATTGATTTCATTATTTAATGAATATTAAATAAGCGAATCCTTACGCAAGCTAAAAACGTAGCAAGGGTAATTGGTTTTATTTACCCTTCTTTTTCTTCTTCTTCTTCTTCTCCTTACCTGACTATAACAGTTAGCAAACAACTGATGTTTACCTGTTACCATGGTTACAAGATGTGCGTCATCGTCTCATTTAAGTAATATGCGATGAGAGCAAAAACAATCTGTAACTGAGGAAGAAACCCTCCACGTAAATTTTCGTTTCTATTACTTGATAATTCTATCTCATGGAAAACTTATCACTTGTGACAATCCATTAATAAAAATTAAATTTAACCTACTAATAAATTAGAACAGTGCTTTTCAAGTATACAATGCAGTTTGGTAGTTATATAATTGTGAAATCAAATCTAACAAATCAATGTAATTGATAAATGTATCAAATTGTCATTTTCGAAGAGCTTTAGACTGATACATAATGAATTGATAATGAAGTGTTAAACTATATTGATAAATTACGTAAAGTATTCAGGACCTAAAGGGAACCGGTAATGTTTTGAGGATACTTTTTCCCAAAGGGCAAAAAATGTGCTTCGAAAAAATTATGACGGAACTCCAAATTAGAAAGAAAACTTCTACATAACAACACATACACAAAAAAACAAACAAAAAAAGTATACCAGTGTGTGTTGTTGTTGGTAAGTAAGTGTATTTTGTTTTTAATACATGATAAATGTATTATTAGTTTCTAAATAGCCAGCTTATCGCTCTAAGCTAAATAATGATCATGCAACAAAATTCTTACTTTTAATTCACAAAATACAAGCATTTAAAACACCTTTATCTCTAACTCTAGCGTGTTGGCGGGGTTTATAAAATAGCCACGTTGCAGCATACCTGCATGAAAAGCGAATTTAAAATTCAAAAGTACATCTTTCTGGCCGTCATAGCGGATGTAAATGACGTGTTTTTCTAAGCTCCATAAGAATAACATAGGAAATGAGTATGAAGGTTTGCTGCAACAGATATGATAAAACTTGGTGCTTTTAATTCAATATTTAGTAGATCTGAACAAGAAGAAGACTTATACCAAGTTTTATCAAGATAATTTTTATTTTCCCATAAGAATAACTGGGAAATGAGTACGAAGGTATGCTGCCAGAAAATGGAAAGCTTCTGGGGGCCCGAAACGAAAATTTGTCATGCTCTCGGCCTTAGGTCTTACTATGAGACCTCCGGTAATAGCTTATTCCTTTAAGGAAGCTCACTAAAAGGCGAGTTATTTTTTTAAGTTATTCATTATTTATTAAAAATAATTATTTTAAAACCTTTCCATCACCGAATCACTTTGGCTTGTATTATATTATATGTTATTAAACGTTAAATAATAGTAACAATGTTTAATACGACAACTTTCTCGGAGAAGTTAATAATATAATACCTTATCAAATCACAATTTTTTATAAGACGTCTAGTTTCTTTCTTTAAAACTTCATCAGGTCTTTAGTAATCTGCCATATTATCATGTATCGTTACATTTTGGCAACTCCATTCACCTAATAAAATGTCACAGTCATTACAATTAAAATATGTAATGTTGTTAAAAACTTTAAAACCTAAAAAACTGGAGCCGTGCTGGCCAGCATTTGTCACATCAGTCAAAAATCAATGAATAAATTAATCAACCGACAATACTCGATACATAAACATACTTGCTACAGTGTAATGATACATTAATAAATGAGGCTGTCTAATAAAAACATGATGAAAATCTATGGAACGAAATTAGTCGTCTTATAAAAAATAGCGATCGGATGAGGTTATTTTATTTAATTATTTAAATATCCCAGTACAGGGTCGCAATGAAGAGTTTTATAAGTTACTAAGGCAAATTAGGTTATTTTTATCGTTATCGCACGTACCAAAAACATTGTATCTGATTCTCATGCTGAAAACCTGAAAGAATTCTGTAAATAAAATGAAATTTCATTAATTCTATGTACCTTAAAACTATCCGCTACGATCATCATTGTTAATGTATTTAGCTGTCAAAATTGATAGTGATCGATTTTCGATACTATCAATTGTCGATAAATTGATAGTGATCGATATCGAACTGGTAAAAAGTAGGAAATATATATTCCTTGCAACAAGGTGTTCTTATTAAACACTGTTTGTGTAGTAGCAACAAATAATTAATTCAAACGAAATACACAAAATTCAGGTTTGCATTGCTCCATATTGCATTTTTTGAAACATTGCATATATTATTATTCATAGAAAAAAATATAATTTCATGGGATATATAGTGTTTTATCGAAACTTTCGATGTGACCCAACTTAAAAAATATAATTTTTAATTAAAGAATAACTCGTCTTGAAATTACTTTCTATCTCCAGTATTAAACTTCATAACTTGATATTAGTAGTAACTTTTATTGTTATGAGAAAAATGCTCAGTGCAGTCTCAAGTTATGAGGTTTTTGAATAATGCGAATATTTATTAATATTCCATGAAAGTAAAACGTGCCCAAACATGAAACCGCAGAAAAAATTATTTTCTCAAAGGTTATAATGTCAACAGTTTAGTTCAAATTAATTGTATTTTACCGTAAATTTATTTTAAAACCATCGTTAAAAATAACTTTACTTTGTATTTAAGCCTAGAAAGAGAAAATATATATTTTAATTAATCATCCTTATTCTAAATCGAGTATAAACGATAAAATATGAAAATTAAAGATGTTTAATGAAATAAGCAATTACTAAAGAGGAAGATAAAAATATTACATCCGGAGATAAAGGGTTTTTGGGTTCCATCGAGGTACTAGAGACATTTTAGATGTAAATGGACATTTTGGTAAACCGCAGCTGAGTACTCCCTTGTGGTGACAGGGTTTTCGGTGAACATCGTTATCAAAGTGCTATTTGCCACTGACAACCTTATAATTAACGTGAAGTTGTATCCAGTGTTTTGACTGGCGTATCATGACAGGCAAGTATGGTCCGCTTCAAGTAACTTGGCCCAGGCCCCACGCAAGCCCTATACTAAAATTAACATTAGTTTTATGCGTGGACAAGGCCAAGTTATTTGAATTGAACTATATGTTTTTCAAACGTGATATAAATCTTGAAAACACTAGCCTTTATCCCACCTAAATATTAGTATTGCACTTCCTTTTAGTGAAATCAGAAAACCTAAATGCCAGCATTACATTCACATTAAAAGTAATATATTATACACAGCATCACCTAATACAATGGTAACTAAGTAGACAACATCACAGCACATCATATAGACAAGTTGGATCTGTTTTGTACAAATCATCATGGGATATACGTGCAAGCCACCAATCTCATGGTTTATATGTATATCAACATTATGTATATAAAATTTCATGTATATTATGTGCTTTAAAATATCTTCTACGATCATCATTGTTGAGATATTTAGCAACAATGAAGTAGTTAGAAAAACACATACCCCCCAGCCCGTCCAAAGACTCGAAATTGAACACTTGTAATATACAGGGTGTTCAAAAAATGTGAGGCAATAATTTACGAAGTGATTACTGGGGTCAAAAAAAAATATAAATATGAATAAGAAAAAAAGTTTATATAAACATAGGTCCTAAAGTGCTTAGTTTTCCGACTGAGTGTCTATTTGTGATTTTTACATATTTATTCGTATCTCACTAACCACTTGACGTATAAACTTTGAACTTGGTATGTGGATAAGCACTATTAAGAAATATTATTGTACGAAGTAAAACAATTCTACTTTCTACCATTTTAAAATGGCAACTGTTTTTTTGTTTGTTTTCAAAGCTAAATCTTTAAAACCGTAAATTTTACATAAAGTGTACAAGGTACAAAAAGTTGCGAAATTTATTGTAATTAACGGTGATATTAAGATTATAATGATCGAACTGCTAATAATGGAGAATTTTTTAATTTTCAGAACAACAACATGCAAATTTCAGACAGAATGTTCAAAGAACCATGTTTTTATGCAGAAAAGTTTTATTTCTCCGTTATTAGCTATCCGATTATCATAATCTTAATATCAGCGTTAATTGGATTACATTTTGCAACATTTCTTCTCTTGTATAACTATTCTAAAATTTACGGTATTTAAAGATATCTAGCTTTGAAAACAAAAACAGTAGCCATTTTGAAATGGTACAAAGTAGAAATTAGATACCACTCACAAGAATAGTCCTTAATAGGGGTTATCCATATACAAAGTTGTTTTAAGTTCATACTTTAAGAGTTCCGTGACATAGATTAAATATGTTAAAATCACGATCAGATACACAGACGGAAACCGAAGCACTTTAGGACCTATGTTTATATAAACTTTTTTGTTTATTTTTACCCAAGGAATCACTACGTAAATTATTGCCCCACATTGTTTGAACACCATGTAGAACTATCAAATAATAAATGAAAACTTATGTAAAGGAGTATAAGAAATCTACGATTTAAATTATCCTTGATCTGACTGGAGCACAATAAATTATGGTTGGTTTTTAGAAATGTTCAAGGAAAAATTAAAAAAATTAAAAATGTTCGTTAATTTATGGTTTTTTGAGGGAATAATTAATGAAAAAAACTGTATCACAGTACAAATACATTGCAAAGCTGCGAGGCTTATGATGTAATATATATGAACTCATAGAATGAATAAAATGCTTTGTCATTCTTGGGAACATTTAATACAAAAGCCTTTACACACAAAAAAGCCACTTAGGTCTTTGCTTTTTTTAGGGCTCTGAGGCTATATTTAGTAATATAAAAAGGCGACTATTAAGCGGAGATTAAAAAAAAACTTTTCTTTGTCAAGTAGAGTGAAATATTCTTTCAGAATAAATTACACGGTTAATTTTTCATGAAAATTAACGAATCTAAAACAATTAATTTTGAGTAGCGCGTTCCGAGAAAGGAAACAATTAACAATTTTGAATCGGCTACCTTAATAACAATAAATTAATAGCTGACTACCTTATTTAAGAATGAAGCTCAAAACAAATTGTCTATATACATAACACCTATGTTATTCCCGGCTTTGTTGGTAGAAAATAAAAAAAAAAATCACTTAAGTGGCATTTATATTTTATGTTAGAAACAACGAAATATCGCTGTCAAATTGAAATTTTCGACTTCAAAATATGAACTTCACGTCTTCACGCATCGATACGTTCATCAAAATCTGGAGAAAAGATGGAGAAAGCCCAACCTAATCCTCACCAGGTGTTCACTTTCCAAGTAAGCATTTTCTTAAATCTCGTTTTAGTTCAGAAAGCTTCACTTTTGAAAAAGAAGGCAGCTCGTCTGGATTTACGAACCGCCTTTTTGATTTATGAGTCGAAGCTTTCAGGGCGGGATAAAGATACGGGATTACACTGATAAACAGGATTCTGCCTTGAAATACTGTGGGGAAATGCGTGAGAGTTTATTGTATCGAATGTCAGTTGAGATTTATGATGTAATAGTTTGATGGTAAAAGGGTTCTAAACAGGTTGAAAAATCATTAAAGCTAGTTCCTGCTAGCAAAAAATAAGTTTTTGGGACTTAATCATAGTGAAAATTCTGCTGATGTAAAACTGTTTTTTCCTTTGAATTCTGGTGGAAATATATATATATATATATATTATCTTTGTAAATACGAGATTCTAATAAAATGATTGTCAGCTTTTAATTATGAACTGTTCATTTCACTTAAATCTCGCACAGTACATGTGAAAACGTGGGATTCAAGAGCAACCTTTAAAGTTTTATAAACCTCTACCGATAATCCAATATAGTAAATTTCTTGGATTAATTTTCATCGCAATAATAAACATTTTTAAAGTTTAAGAAAAAAACTTTGAATTTTAACACACTCACTACCAATTTCAAACACTCTGTTACTATAGTGACGGTCAGTAGTCAACCTGTTAAGCAAAGATTCAATTAAAACGACCTATTCAATCACCATTCCTGTTGTAATATGTTTTTATGCTAGTGGACATGTTTAATTGATGCTTATCTATCCTATTGTGTGTGGAACATTTTTATTTTAGAACTTTATCTCGAGTTATCTATAAAATAATTGATGACTCGATGGTGATAAACTAATAGTTTGGTATATTTACGTTCTTTATTCGTTCACCGTAATCTACATAATAAAGCCCAAACTTCCTGCACCTTTTGAGAAAACCTTGAGTCTGACACCCACCAACCTTATACTTGAATATGAGGTCTCGGTGAAAAACTCCCAGGGAAAATTTGACTTTTTTGATAAAGATTCCTTCAAGGGCACAAATATAAAGAAAAGGGTTGGTAAGCTGATAAAATTATCTTGTTTTACAGTTATTTGTTTACTCTCTCTACGTGTACCAACATCAACCAGTACAAATAAATTAGCAAGCCTCTAAACTATATTAAAATAAAGTGAATTGTAAAGATGCATATAATATTATTTTGAAAATATGTTTAGCTGATTACATGATTGGACACAAATAATGAATAATTTTCCTTGACGAAACTCATACACAAAAGTAGCGATGTGCAGACATGAATTAAATTATTTTGACAATTCACAGTTCATTTTACTTAACACATTTTATTAGAAATATGACTTCAAGTAATCTTACTATAAAAAATAAAGTTAGTTCTGTAGAAACAATGTTAATTAATTTAATTTACAATCATATTTACCATTTTAACATGAATAATACTGAATTTTCTCAGATAGTTTTGATAAATTGAAGTGTTTGAACGTAAAAAAATCTATTTTGATGTTCATATTGTTTCTATACTCTTCTCGGCAGCTACAGATCGGTCTTGTATCTGGCTTAAACTTATTATAAATGCATCAACCCTATCCAATTTTTATCCAAGAGTTTCGCACCTGACTGATTTGACACAGGGAGTAACTTTTAAAAGCAGAAATGGGAAATGGACTTCCCATGTAGCTGAGCTCGTTTTAATGGTTTTCCCATTCTCGTTATCTCCTATTCAGCAGAGTGGAGAATCCTGTATAAAATACGACGTGAGTTATTTACCAGCATGAAATGGTAGTTTTTAAGTCAATGATTCAATCCAAGGTGTATGCTTTTTCTTAGTTTTACTGGCATCAACTTTGAAAAATACTTTTAAGTGATGCTAGAATTATTGGTTCCTAAACTAATTGCTGTTAAGGGGAGTCTCTGGTAAAAATGGCCAAAATCTTGAAAGTTTCAAATTTTTGTTTTTTACACCTAATTTTTACTTGTTTATTCCTGAATAAAAAAACACATTTCATAGTTATCAACTTTATTATGGTATAAAATTCATATTATACGGTGCTATGCAGAAAAACAAAATTCGCGGTTTTCGTATTCACCCCACCGTCAAAAAATGTCAAATTATTATTTTGACATATTGTTACTGCGTCATATTTAATATGTAATAATTATATAAATTGTAAATGTATCAATAAACATAATTTTTTGCTTAATTTTGGTATTTCCATGAAATAAACACTTCTTTAGAAAACTCGCGATTACCGAAAGTAGCATTTTGACTGTATCTAGCATATAACTTTTGATATTCCAAGAAAACTACTGAAGTTACAGTCTTCAATATTTTTTGGTTATCTAAGATAAATTATCAAAATGATCACGTATTCTGAATAAGTTTGGATCAGTGGATAAAAAGTTTAAAAATCTGAAACTTGATAATAAAAATAAAAAAGTACAAAGTTTGAAGGAAAATAAAAAATAGTAATTTTGGCTTTAAAAACTATAAATACATAATTGTTAACTAAATTTAATACTGAACAAAATGATATTGAACATTGTCTAGGTCCAGTACCTTTCTTGGAATGACGATTTTAAAAAAAACCTTGAAAAATCGGCAAAATCTAGTTTTAGGCCCTATAAATTTTTTTTTTTAATTTTATAAATGACATTAGGAGTAGTGGTTTTAGGTCCATCTGAAGTATAATACATGGATATACTTTAAATTACCTTTAATAAAGATTTTAGGATTTTTACCAGAGACTCCCCTTAATAAAAACATTAAACCTGACAATAAGGACATCTTTATAATAAATGCCATTTTATAAGTATATTTTTGGCCTATAGCTGTTTCATGTGTTCCACGTAAACGAACAATTATAATTATTTGACCACTTCGACCATAAAACGTTTTTGAAATGGTTTATATTGTGAATGTTATATGGCATGATTTTTTTTTTTATTATATTTTTTATGACATATTGTTCTTAATATAGTTTCTTAAGGTAATGTACAACTTGTTATGTAACCCTGGCAGAATATGACCTTAATTCTGCTAGCCATCAAGGCGAGTACTACGTAGTTGCGGCACCAGAGAGCAAGCGCTTGCACTAACAGCTAATTGCATGTCGTACAAAACGATGAGGTTTAGGGAAGAAGAAGAACATTTTGCATTATTAACACATTGGAGCTAATAAACCGTCGACTGGGAATCATCACTATATGAAATTTATTCGTTAAAACAAGATAAATGGAGTTTCATAATAAAAAGTTATAAAAAACTAAACTAAATATAATTTCTTAAGTTGACCTAAACTTAAAGATTATGTAACTTACATCAAAATAAAACAAGTTATGTAATAAAAATGAAAAATACGTTTTGCCATTAAGATTTTTGAACCCAAACCTGCAGGTAGAAATTTATAGACGTGACCACTGGACTACGAAACCATATCGCTGATGATGTAATTTGTAAGTATTCATTCTCCTGTTTCAAAGATCGGCTGTTCAATGTCAAATTTTCTTCTTCATCCCTATACCGCAACGTTTTGAACAACCTGCAATTATGTTATTGTTCTAGTGTTTCCCCAATTACACATTCTAACATAAACACACATATTCCACCTCGATTTTATAATATTACACTGAAGACAATCAAAACAGATTCGGCATTTATCTGCAGCAGAATCACGCAGAACATTGCAGGCATTAGAAACAGTCAGGTGAGTTACAGTTCGATCTACGGCCTATCCTGGTATTAGCATTTAAATTGGTTCCAACGGTCAGTATGCGTATCACTGACATTTACGAGAACTGTTCAACTTTCAGATGTATTCACTCTGTATATAAATCCATCTACTTATAGAAAAAATACTCCTATAAATATACAAATAAACTGGGAATATATATACCACTATGTTCTTGTAGAATTGGTCTCTGAAAACCCGTGACATTAGTATTGCATATGATGGGCTCTCCGACGACGTTGGTCAGATTTTTTTCATTGTTGTCAAACACAAACCTGGTCCAAAACGGAACACTAACTTAGGCAAAAATAACTTTCCTATTTTTCTTTATGGAGGTAATTTAACAAAAAATTATAGGTTCAATACAGATTACGAAAAAATAAACTTTAGGTTGGTTACAAAAAATATAGTAATCATTATAAACTCTAAATTTATTATCTTAATATATTTTCTTAGGTCTCCTGTATTAAGTTGTTTCAAACATGTTTTTTGATTACAGTAAGTGGTAAAACTTGTGCTATTCTATAGAAAGCGACTTTTTCATATATAATGTTTTTTTTCAGTGCCTCCTGCTATAAAGCTGTAGTTTCCTCATCTTCTTGATAGGGAATACGCGAAATATAAATAACGATTTATGCATTATACGAGAATAGTAGTTTTCATTACTAGTCTCGAAAGTGGACTATTGCGGGGCGAGATTGCATTTACGCGCAAGGTGTGCCGAGCGTGGAAAAATCTTTCGAGCCCTGCAATAGCATTTTTGAGACGAGTAATGAACATTATTTTTTATTACGATATCGAAAAACTTGTAAACAACATGAATATTTTTGTTTATTCAACTTAGTATAATGAAAAAAACGAACTCATAACGCTGAGTTTCCGTGATTAACTCGAGATACAGTAATGCAACAGCTGATCGTCTGCACCGCAAAATCCCATAACGATTACTTTCCGTCCACCACGTACGGACAGAAAGTTAACGTTATGTAATTTTGCCGTGAAGTAGCGGGAATAACCTATTTTCTTAACTCATTTTACGTTTAGAAAGTGTACTTTCGTGTGTAGAGTAATGAAAAGAGTCTTTTTTATCTTTTAAAACTAACTAGCCTTGTGAATAGTAAAACATATCATCAAAACTTTACTCTTCATAACGATTCTAATTAATACAAAAAATCTGGACGTTTCTACATAGTTATATTCGTAGCTTGTCAGTTCGTACATATAATTTTCCTACACATTTTATGATTGAAAAGGCAATACTCTCCCCCCCCCCAAAAAAACATTTCCACCCCCAAGACTTTGCTATTTTTATACATTGTTGAGACATCAACAAGTTCCATGTGAGTGTTGGGTAAACACAGAGGCTAACGACCTCAGTTGTAGAGGGGAGAACGATCCCTACACTCGAGTCTCTTGTTCCTTGTTAAGACTTTTAAGAAACATTGCCTTCAGTATCTTTTACGAATTTTCGGGTGTTTGTGTCCTTTCATGCTTTATCAATAAAGGTTTCAAAATGTTGTTCACTTGAATTCTTAAAAAAAATAAACAATAGAACTGTTTACGTTTAAGGTCATATAGGCACAGCGTAGTCGTTGGATACCTGTAGTAGTGGGTTTCAGGTAAATAAATAACCTGGGATAACTTATTGAACATAATAGGTGATCTTGAAATGAAATCTATAATTTTATTAATCTATTGCTGTCAATAAACATAGAGGCTTTTTATCAGATTTTAAATATTAATTGAATTTGAATTGTATTCTTTATTTTTTAAATTGATGTACTACAGAAGTAAAATAATTCCATTGTATTTACATTTATGTAATTTATCTGAAGGACGTGTATATATTTCTAATTGAACTGCGAGGTCCTATGAATTAGTAAATGCTCTTAGCAATAAATAAATTGTCTTTGGTAAACTAATTCCATGCATTGAATGGGACGAAGTACTGTTGATCAAATTGTACTCTCACATAATGAGGTAATAAACTTACGGTTTAATTTTGAGTTGTAATATTAGAACGAACTCTCGAGATATTTCAAGCTCAAATGAGTTAGATACAATGCTTGAGAGTATAAGATAAGTCTGACTAAAGTTTAATTTTAGAGTTGATGAGTTAATTTTCTGCTGAATTACATTTTTATTCGAATGGCGCTTTAATCCAATGGTATAAAATGAGAATTAAGTGAGCTAAAAAGGTTTGTGGCAACAGTCACACTACCATCTCTGGACTTAATTTGATTGAAGGCTTACTGTTGGTTGCGTAACACATTTGTTTATCAAATAACGTTGTGGTGTCTATTTGTCGTGGGCACTAGTACTAGTACTAATACTATAACTACTATAACTAGTACTCTAAGAATAATATTTGCATAGGCCCCGCAAAGTTCGTATCCTCGGGGATTATAAAATATTAATTTCAATTTCACATGTTTTCAAGAGTAGGCCTAATATTTTTTTTTTATTCAACCTCACTAAATGTATTCATATTTTATTTATTTTTAAGTAATATGCGTAGTGTTTTTACCTGGGGTATAGTCGAATTAGGTTACGTGCATATCAGTCTCCACACATTTTGTTAATTTCATGGACGAGTCCATATGATGTGTTTCTAAAAATGAATACAAAATATTAAATGATACTTAAAGAACCACGTCTTAAACTTGCAATCAAGACGGCCTTTTGTCAAACTAAAACGTTTTCCCTTTTTAGGATTTAGATGTGATCTTTTCTCTCAGATATCTTAAACTAGAGTTTCTTTGAATTTTTTCATCAATTTATGCTGTAAAATATAAACTGATTGTAGGCTCAAATTGATGTATTGTTCCAACCATGCTTTTTCTATATATTTGGTCTACCTCAGTACATTTTTTTATTGTAGACATGACAAAAAGTTTTCGTTGTATTACTCCGAGAAAGACATAATTTTAGTGACCTAAAAATTATAAAGAACGTGTTTAGTGCCATACCGTCCTTGGGTTGGATGTGGAGTTTTGACCTTAAGCCCAACATTACCCTTCTTGCTTCATCCCCGATGATATCTTCCGGTGTTATGTTCTGGATTATTATGCCGTGGGTTATAACGTTATATAAAAATAGAAATGTTCAATACTAATACTTAAAAACCCTTAGTTAAACTGCAATTTATTTTCCATATCCAGCTACAGTAGAACCCCTCATATCCGGCCTCCACGGGACCGAGCCCAGGCCTGATAACGATTTGGCCGGATAATCCAACCTATTATGAAAACGATAATTTATACCTAAGTAATAATATAGCTAGCGAATTAAGTCCAGAGTAGAGCTTTAAGTCGCCTTTTTGCATGATTTTAAAAATACACATGTTAGTAAAACCAACACCACAGATCACATGGAATACTAATGATCTAGTTTCATGACTGATAGGCCTACTCATGGTTTTGAATTAATGAGATTATTTCCCTATTCTGTAGCATTTTTTTGTAACCGTCATAGCTTTCATCTGAATGCATGCAATAGGCCTATAAAACTTGACCAAACAAAACAATTAATTAATAACCGCACTGGAAACACATTAAACAACAGTTTAGAAGTTACTAGCTCAACTGAGTACTGTACACGTAGCACTCATTTCAGTACAAATTATTGCATCAAGTTCACTAACGCGATTTACAGTGGATTCTACTTGCCAAAACATTCGGCGAGCACTTCGCAGCGTGTGGTGAGAGGGATGTGGAAGAGTCTTGCTGAACGTACCAGTTAGCCTAGACTATTCTGTTTTTTGGCAGTAAACTGGAGCCACAAAGTATAGAGGTAATAAAACGGAAACAGAGTGATATCCAAGAGATCATCAGAAGCAATTGTGGATAAGAAAGCGTGAGAAATATATATTTTGATGCAGGCTTCTGAGAAGCGGCCGGATAAACCGAGGACCGGTAAACCCGAGGCCGGATATGAGGGGTTCTACTGTATTTAGAACTACTTGTATTCCGTAGGTTATAAATACTGTTTTATATACCACGCTGATTAAGTATTAGTGCGGGTATAATTTTAATCATTGGATGAAACACTTAAATTTTAAAGTTATTTTTGTGTCAAGAACTGAAGGAACGGATTTTATTTTTATTATAGAACACATGCATGTTTATTGTTGAATGAGCGAAGTGAAGTACATCTTTACTTCGTAGCGAAGAAACAAAATTGATCTGTGTGAAAGACGATTTAGTCCAAGAACGTGTTTTTTACAGAGCGCAATAGCCCCAAGTGGATACTTAAGTTACTTTTACATTTTCTCTCGAAAGTTACTTTTCAATGATTATGAGATAATTCAAATGAACTCAAAAAATAAATTTTAAAATAGATTGAAACTAAGCAGATTTTATTCTTACATAAAGGAACAAAAATGTATAATATAAAAAAATATTTTACACAAAATATTTTTATACATAACGGAAACAAAAATATATTAATATTAAAAATAAACTACTCCTAGCATATTTTCAGTCAAATTTTCTGAAAAATACATGCGACAATATTGTATTTCGTAGTTAAGTATTAGAAAAATCACGAAAAGACAACACTAAATATGAAAATTATAGGGACAAAGTTTTCCATTTGTATGATCCTAAACCATTCAAAGGTTTCTCAACATAGAGCAGTATCTGATCTATTTTTAACTTAAGCTTAGAAATTTGTTTTAAATATAAATAAATATAAATATTTAAAGATTTTTAATTGTAATTTAAACTCCTAAGCCACAAGCAAAGGTAGCCCAAGTTTACGTACGCTACATTAGCGATGCAGCGGGTAACTGGACAACTATAGGTCGTTTCAAATAACATGGTCCATTCAGTCCATTAAATTAATGTTAATTTAAGCATTTGATCTGTGAACGACGAGGTCCACGTTATTTGACTCGGACTATATCCCGGGTGTTTAACAGGATAATCCATCACGACCACAAACCACCCTGGCTTGACCTGATAGGCTTCCCTTCCTTGATTTCCTTATTTCTTACTCTGCTTTCCCCCTCTTTTGGATTTCTGTCTCGTTGTTGTTATCTTTAGTTTGCCTGGACGCTTTGTTCGTAATGAACGGAATTTTGCATTTCATAATTATATATGAATAAAATATACGTAATCATATTTACAACTAGTATTTATAATCGTATAATACAAATCTGAGTTATTAAAAAAACTATTTAATTGGCAAAATATACAAGTTTTTTATATTATGGAAAAGTACATACATAAATAATTTATAAACAGTAATACAAAAGGTTAAATTACATTTCTCAAGATCCACGTCTTAAACTTCCAATAAAAGAAACGGCCTTGAGCCAAATTTGAAACTTTCTCCTATCCAAGATTAAGAATTGAATTTTTCCGAGATATCTGAAGCTAGTTTACTCAAATCCTTACTGCCATTTAATTCTGTATTTTTTAAAAATTACTTTTCAAATAAAACGGCGTGAATTTTACAGTTCGTTATTGTGGAAAGAATTCCAGGGTCTGGTCTCTAAATAAAACAAAAAAAAAACACCAATATCGAATGGACTTAGATACATTCGAATATCCAGAAAAATCCGTTTTCATGTATTAAAATATATATATATATATATATATATATATATGTGTGTGATTTTTGATTCAGTGTTAAGGGCTACTATATTTAATATGCAATAAATGATAAGAACTGACAAAGGGTACTCAGTTCTTGTCATTTATTGCATATATATATATGAACGAGTACATGTATATATAATCCGTTTTCCTGTATTAAAAAAATATATATGAACGAGTAGGTGTACATATCATATACCGTATATCGCATCATACGGTACATATTCGTACCGGTATTCGGTACCGGTGTATTCGTATTATATGTACGTGTATATATCGTGTATATATAATAGGGGACGTGTTTTGTTCCGAGGCGCCCCAGGGTTGGATGTTTGAAGTTTTGACCTTTGACCTAACATTACCTTCCTTGTTTCATCTCCGACATCTTCGATGTTGTTTTCTGGATTATTAGAAAGAAGCTTATAGCTTCATGCAGGAAAATAAATATTCGATGAAAATCTTCATCGTCACACCTTTTTTGACTATTTTCTAAATCCAAATACTTTATATATTCGGTATTTTTATACAGAAGATTTTTTTATGAAAACTACGAATAAATTTTAGTACTAATTAGCAATAACCAACCTTTGTAATATCCATGCAATTTTAAATTTGTAAAGACAATAAATTATATTATATTATTGTTGTATTTCGTTGATTAAATTTGGTTTTATATACCTTTCTGGGAAATCAAGGGAAATTTTTATCATAAAATGAAGAAGCCATTTTATTTTAGAATCAGGAACTGAAAGAGCAGATTTTCTTTAGTCTTATAACATGTTTGTTTATTTTTTTATTGGGTGAAGTAAAATAAATCCATACATCGTAGTTGAGAAAAAATATTATATCAGAGTGAAAGATGTTTTAACCAGCTTTTTTCACGAAGCGTAATAACTCTAAACGGGATCTCGGTTATTAAATATGACACCAAGGATGATTGAAACTAACCTTTAAAAATATTGAGTCATTTCACAACACCTAACACACAGATGTAAATTGAGGTCAAATGTTTTTATTTAATTAAAGTAATCATAAATATTGCTAAAGATATTTCTGTTGATATCTCAAATTCAAAATAAACTACTGATAGCATATTTTCTGACAACTGTCATGTTTTCTGAATAATGCATACGTCTATAAAAATTTACTGGTTGAACTAAATGGTCTAATTCACGAAAAATTACCCAAACACAATATAAATATATATATATGTAATATAGGAACACAATTCTCCTGGCGTATAGCCCTAAATCATTCAAAGGTTTCTCACCATCGAGCATTATCTGGTTTTTTTTCAAATTTAAACTTAAGGAAAAATGTATGTGATATGCATAAATATAACTTATAACTGAGCCCCACTCCTTGCCCCACCCCACGCTGGCAGACAGCTGGAGGCGTTCCCCCATGTGCACGGTCAAGGGGCGGCCCACAGCAACAGAAGGGGGTAAAAAAAAACACTTCATTAGGATCGGAACGTCAAAATGTCAGATTACTAAATTTCATATCAAGGCGTTACTTTAGTTAATTTTTTGAATTGTGTCTTGAGAGTAGCAAAAAAATATAAAATATAAACTCTCAAAATTTAACGATGTCAATAATAATAAATAATTAACAAATAAATAACAGGCAAACACCTAACAAATAAATAAATAAATAACAAATATATAAATATCACAACTAAATCACAGGCTTAAATCACAGTTCTCTTCTTTCCCGTGCCCTTAATAATTTTTATCAATGCCTCCCCCCTTCCCCACTTCCTGCAGTCAAGTTGATGTGCAAAAGAAGCATGGTTAGATCTCACCCTTGCCCTGCAGTGATTTCATGGAAGGTTGTAGGTAGTTTGGATGAGGAGTCAGACGTCCAGTCGAGTAGCTCAATGATTTGCCATCAGGCTGCGCTAGAGCCGTAGGCTTTGAGTCAAACGAGTCAAACGAGCGTCCGTTCGTCTGTGTGTACGTGGCCGAGGGGTCTGAGGCGTTGACTGACGAGTTAAAGTCGCAGACCTTTGGAGCGTCGCGGGTTCGAATCCCGTACATGCGCAATCCCTATTAGGCTTGCAAATATGTGGTGTAGCTGGTGGGAGGGCCCACCTAAAATAAACGGTGACCGGCTTGGGTGGAAGTTGACGGCATTTGTACATTTAATAGGGATTGCAATGAACACCAGTTTTGCTTCTTTTTACCCTTGTATAGAGGAGGAGGACACAGTTTTTTATTTTTTATTATTTAATCCAGCTTATGGTCAATACATATATTGACAGAAAGGTCATAATCAAAAAATTAGAGCAAATACAGACAAAATAAAAACATTTCAATTAAAACTTGGGAGTCAATGGGTTAATAATTTTTATCAATGCCCCCCCCCCCCCCTTCCCCACTTCCTGCAGTCAAGTTGATGTGCAAAAGAGACATGGTTAGACCTCACCCTTGCGCTGCAGCGACTTCATGGAAGGCTGTATGTAGTTTGGGTAAGAAGTCAGACGTCCAGTCGAGTAGCATCGCAGAGTAAAGGGGGGGTGGAGGTGCTCCTTGCAGAGCTAAGGAAGTCATGCCCGGATCAGCTTGTGGTGGCGGTGGTAGATGCACACTGGGGACCCTTTAACAATATTCCCTTGGGATATAGTCCTGTGACATGGCTAATCTTTTTTACGTAAATAAATAAATAGATTTCAAAGCAAAAATAAAACCTAACCTAAAAACGAAACCAGAATATTTATATGTCCCTAGCTCTCGCTTAAAACTGACAAGTGGGTAGAACATGTTTTGTAATGAAAATCTAATTTAATTATGAATCAATGCTACAGTGAAAGTAAATAGTCCTTTACTAGGTGTTAAACAGAGACAAAATACATGGGAAAACTCACTTTACCAAATCTAGGCTACTAAAAAGGCACTCATGAAAAACTAATTTTTCCTGGACAAAACACAAACTGCCCTACAAAAATTTGTTATCCAAAGTTGAGGTAGACCTTGATACATGAAAAAGAAACAAGAAACATTTACACAACAGTTTACAAATAATTTTAGTCCTAACAACTATGGCGACCTAACCTAGAACAAAGGGACGAGGCCAGAAAAGAGTTTCTGGCTGAAAATTGGAAAACTTATGAGGACCTAACTAAGCACAGTAGTGAAAGGAACTATTATTAAGAAGGTTTCCAACCTTCTTAATATTAGTTTTTTACCCCATATCACACAGAAATATTTAGTTTTAATTGGAAACAGCCTGAATGGAGCAAAAGAAAAAATAAGAACATGTGACCTCAAAGTGAAAATTCAAAGTTTCGCTAAAAGGAAAATTTCACTCAAAATAAAAAGGAAAATACCCATAGTGCGGTTGGCTAATTTACCAATCCATAGTGGCGGAGAGAAAATAAGGAAACAGATTCAAGTTTGAAAGTGAAAAGTTAGAACTCATATTATTCTCTCCGCCTGGTATGAACGACGAACACGGCACTTAAAGTTGACAGCCGTATGCCAGGCTTCTCGCCTGAAAAACAGTGTTGCCACAGTGTAGGACACAAAGAAAAAAGCCATGACATAACACATAACATATATAAACATATAAAACTGTGCGTGACATACGCACTGGGCTGTCACGGCACATTGCGTTTAGTAATTGTGATTTAAACTCCTAAGCCGAAGGCAGAGGTAGCCCAAGTATACAAACGTACGCTTCAGTTGTGATGATATAACTGACAATGTCCCGGGTGTTTACTAACGTAATCCATCTCGACTCCAAACCAACCTTTGGCTTAACCAGATAGGCAAACCCCTTCTTTGATTGAATTTCATACTCTGTTTTCCCTCTTAAGTGTATTACTGTCTCGCTATTGTTGTCTTCAACACGACACTGTTTAAGATACTGTGTGTTTTGTTTTTTATTTAATTTTTGAGGTTCGCTTAGACGCCTTGTTCTGTCATGAACAGGATTTTTGAATATTTTATTTAATATATTTACACGTATAATTAGATGTAAATCTAATATTAGCAATAATGTTTGTAACTATTTATAGTTAATATGATTTTAATAAAAATATTATGTAATGTTTTTAATAAATAAAACTTTTTTACAACATGTTTAGGTTTCTTATGTTAGTATGTCAATCGCATAACCTAATGAAATACTTATTCAAAATTAAATCTATCAAATGTCTCTTACCTCAAATCCAGTCAATCAAAATCCATATGTTTGTTTAATTTTGTTAGTTGTCCTTTCCATATGTCAGGAATTTGTTTTTACGTTGTGTTAATTTAATATATTATTGGGTTATATTTATCAAAAATGAAATAAACTAAACAAATCTCTTTTAAATTAATTTTCTCCTATTTGTCTAGTAAAATAATCAATATTTATGGGTTTGTGTATTATTAATTGGTGTTTCTAGGCCTAGTGGTTACCGTTTGAAACTTTAGTTCAAGAGGTCACAGATTCGTTCCCAGGTATGCCTACAAACATTTGTAGAGTTTGAACAGTTTTTCCTTCAAAACTTTGAATGTATATTCTTTGTAAACGTCTTAAATTACTTGTTGACACACAAAAAATAATTAAAACACAGTCTATAATTTTTAAAACATTAACGTTCTACTAAACGTGAACCTAACTTTAAAATTAACATAGGTTTTTTTTATTATTAGAGTGCTATTGCGATTTTAACCAAATTTATTTACTCCCAACCAAACATTCTTTCAGGGTATAACGTTTACTTTAGTTACACCCTTATTTTTAATTGAAATCTTATCTCAGGGCAAATGGGACGGGGTGAATAAGCTAAATTTTGTGGACAGCGTTCGATCACTCGTCCTCTTGGATCACTGCTTTCGATTACTTGTGCGGGGAAAACTTCAGGGAGAGGTTTAGTTTTCAGCGCCTAAACTATTAAATAAGAGATATTTGTTATTTAGGTTGGCAACTCAAGTAATTTATTTAAATGTTTAATTATTTACAGATTGATTTATTTTTATTTTCACAAAAAATGTGGCAAGTGGTAATATGCGGTAAAATTGAGAAACCAAGAGCGACAGCACTTGTCATACGGCAGCGAACGGCATTTGTGAGGTTCTCAATCTCAGACAACGTTCTTCCACTAACCTACCTATTAATTGTGCTTTCTCTGAGGTGTTTCTTGCTCAGGAGTTCCTTGTTCACTAAACTGCTTCCAGACAATTTGGATTCACAATCTTAGTTGCGCCTTTGGGTTCTTGGCTAGCTTATGGAGGAATCGCATTGCGTTTCAAGCTTCTGGCTGGCTGAAACATTAGCATAAAGAACATGAATTTTATACGCTATTTTGTGACCCACAAAATGTATTTTTCAATTAAGCAAAGCGTAATTATTAATTATTTTATTTTTAAAATTATGACAGCAGAAATCACCTGTTTCATAACGTCATCTGGACTCCGTCTGCTTACCGGTATAACTTCAACATGTCTTTTTTATATAGTTTTTAAGATGCTTTTACAATGTTTATTAACAAAAATTATCTCTGTCAACTAGAAATGTATCTGTGGATTCTTTACCAAGGTCAATATTTAATTATTTACCTTTATAAATGATTCCTTGTCATCAGCCTTCACTCTGATTTAAGGTAGGTCTAGGCTAAATTATGTAGTTTTAGGCCTAATTTATTTACAAATGCTTCTCAGTTAGTGTTTCTTATAATAAGTTACTTATTTACTGTTCTCCACCATTATTTGCTTTCTATGGCAACCAAAATGAACCATTACAACTGGTGTTCTGGAACTCAAACATGTGCAAACGTAAAAACAACCTCTGAGAGGGTGTTTTATTTTACAGCTCTAATTAAATGTTTAAAACCTGAGAGACAACTAGACTGTAACTAAAGGCAACTAGACTTAAGAGTTTAAATTATATGTTTTTGATAAGTTTGAAGTGTCAAGTAGGATAAAGTCAGCCCTAACGATACTCGATCACGTGTCATCGCTTGATGTGACGGCATTACGTAGGTCAACAATCGTGCCCACGATAATTATCGAGAGTCAAACACGATAACTATTGATAGTCAAACATTATAATGATCGAGAATCACACGAATAACTATCGAGAGTCAAACATGATAAATATCGAGGGTAAAACACGACAAGTATGGAGAGTCAAGCACGATAAATATCAAGATCAAGCACGATAAGTATCGAGAGTCAAACACGACAAGTTTGGAGAGTCAAACACGATAAATATCGAGAGTCAAACACGATAAGTATGGAGAGTCAAACATGATAAATATCGAGAGTCAAACACGACAAGTATGGAGAGTCAAGCACGATAAATATCGAGAGTCAAACACGATAAATATCGAGAGTCAAACACGAAAAGTATGGAGAGTCAAGCACAATAAATATCGAGATCAAGCACGATAAATATCGAGAGTCAAACACGACAGGTATGGAGAGTCAAACACGATAAATATCGAGAGTCAAACAGACAAGTATGGAGAGTCAAACACGATAAACATCGAGAGTCAAACACGACAAGTATGGAGAATCAAACACGACAAGTATGGAGAGTCAAACACGATAAATATCGAGAGTCAAACACGATAAATATCGAGATCAAACACGATAAACATCGAGAGTCAAACCCGATAAATATCGAGATCAAACACGATAAACATCGAAAGTCAAACACGACAAGTTTGGAGAGTCAAACACGATAAATATCGAGAGTCAAACACGACAAGTATGGAGAGTCAAACACGGTAAACATCGAGATCAAACACGACAAGTATGGAGAGTCAAACACGATAAACATCGAGAGTCAAACACGACGAGTATGGAGAGTCAAACACGATAACTTGGGGAGTCAAACATGATAAATATCGAGATCAAACACGATAAGTATCGAGATCAAACACGATAAATATCGAGATCAAACACGATAAGTATCGAGAGTCAAACTCGTCAACCGCCACACAAGCGTTTATTTGTGTGTTATATGTAAAATCAGGTGTAGGATATTTTTGTAAACAACCATCAATAGGCATTGGGAAACGTTTATTTATCAAATGATTACTGGAACTTTTTTGTACAGACATAATTTAGTATTTTGCTTACTGAAATAATTATTTTATACTTTTTGTGTTTTTTATTTCATAGTATGACTTCATCGTATGTTAAATAAATAATTTAATTGTAATTTGTTTTGTGATATATTGATAAAATTTAATTTGCTCCAGTTCCAACTCATGACCGTCAATTCAAATACAGAGAAGTTCAGATTAGAAATATAAAATAGGCTAGAAAGCAGTTCACAGTACACGGCAAGTAATCATGACAGGTATAATAAAATTAATATCATTGTTATTATGTATGATAATAAATAATAGTTATTGTAAAACAAACAATAAAAGCAGACAAAACAGAGAAATAAAATTAATGAGCTCCGAAACCAAACAAAAAGTGACAGAAACGTTGTTAAAGGAATCATGAGGGTTAAAGTGGTAAGTTGTATTGTCCCCGACAGACAATGTAAACTGCATCGCTTTGCAGATGAATGTTTCATAAAGGCTTAAAAGTTTCAAATCCGTCCTCAAGGAGAAAGTTCTTCGTAAATGGTAAGTCTTATTATGATTTAATCTACACATTTTTGATAAAATGAGAAAAAAATACTCTTGTCATTCCGTTTAGAGTTTTATTTGCAGTCCTGGTCTAATATTGGTGCCTGAGATTTGAACCAAAATAAATTTTGTCCCCCCGAAAAATAACACCGCTTTCAATCAAAAACTATTTTCCTTTGAAAATTAAATTTGTTTATTTTCATCCATTGGGCAAGTTTTGGTCACGTTTTGGTGCTGTCGTATTACTAGTAAGGCGCTGAACAATATGTAATTGACTGGTGAATTATTAAGGTAATACGACAAATGAATACAGGCAATACTGTGTGTTTTGTAATCACTACAAACATACGCCATACGAAATGTTAATCACGAACAGGATATTGTTTAGCCTGACAACCAATCCTTCTGACATTGACAAGTTTCCTGGATTGTTTGTTTGTAGATCATGCATATAAAGGTGGATTTCACATCAGGACTTCCTTACTAAGGAAATTGGATTGTCTGTTTATAGGAGCTCACACTCACAGTTATTACTCTACCAAACGTATATAAGACTTCCCTTTCATCATTAAAGCAAGTACGATTTCTAATATTTTATCTGATTTTTTTTTTCAAAATAACAAAATTATTTTCAAATTAAGTCACAGAATAACTTACTGGTTACAGAATAACTTAGTTTCCAATTAACTTTTCGTGAATTCGTATATAATATCCTTATTTTCTCGGGCATCGCCCAAAAACAAATCCATGTCGTATCTACGCAGGCAAATGTTCTTTGAGGACTGATAGAGTAATGCCATGGTACTGCTTTCTTTTCATATTTTTATGTCAACTAACCAGAACATCTTCCCTTGAAATTCGAGTGAAAATACAATTTTCAAGATAACCAAGCTAAATTAGATTTTAATCCAGGTACAAAAATTACGAATATAAATAACCATTAAAATTTTCCCATCTTCTATTGAAGTAGGAAATGTCTTAACGTTAACAAAGTAACTCATAATAACCTAAACATTTTACCTGACACGTCTAAAAAATGCGATATTCGTAAACGAGTTTGTTTATCACACTCCAATGTTTAGCTTGGAAGTGACTGGCGGAGGTGAAGCGTAAAAATGTTTACTCGGTAGATCCACATTATTTGCTTTTAATTATATAGTATTTGAGTATTTGCTTAGTATAATGGGCCTAAAGCTTAAAGATCAAATTAGTAGGAGCATCAAGGACACTTTATTTTACAGTCATGTTACTTTCTTATAATATGAAACAATTAAAAAGATTATGTATAATTAATATTGAATGAAACTAGGGACCTTAAATAGTCTAATGATTTGAAATGTATTGACCAATTAAATTAATTACTTTAAATATAAATATTAAAATATACTTTCAACATTTTGTCCTATGGTGGTAGCATTATGTATTTGAATTAGAAAGACCCAACTTACCAGTTTGAATACATAATAAAAATCATAAAATAAAAATTAGTGCTGACTTTTAATACAAACGTAGAAATTTTTTGCTATACACTACTATTTCTTATACAAAATAATATGGGATGATTTCAAATTTTGTATATTTTACAGTACAATTATATTGAGCCTACGGAAATCCTGTTTATAACCTTCATTTCACAATTACCATACAAATAGACGTCAAGAAGCGTTAAGCCCTTTTATTCCCGTATAATGCTATTGCTGGTTCATAATAGGAAAAACTTAAAGAATGAGGCTTAAAGTTACATCAGAACTCTATTGTAAATTGTATAAATTTAAAATATTGAATGTAACTTCACTGTAAAATCTCCGTTTCAAACATTAATCTGTTATATAATCTACTATGGATAGTTTTGTATTCTTAAATTTTCTTCTTAAAGCATAATTTTCTTATAAAGTTAGACTTATAGTAATCTTAGTTAGCTTTGAAAAATATTTTCCAGTCATTTGTTCAGTACGATCCTACCAAATAACAATGGGAAAATTCTTTAAGTTTTGATCATGTTATAAAGCATAGCAATTGACTTTGATTAAAACTTCATTAAACTCTACTGTTGCTTTAACTTAGTCGATTACAATTCTGCACATTAAGTCACGTCCTCAAGTTACTCGTTTGCGGGATGACTTCCACCTCTGTGTAAACGATAATTGAACTAGTAATATAATTTTCCCTCTGAAAAATCAAATGCTATTTACAATTCCAAATAATTTATTAAGGGTAGGGGTTTTACAGGGATGGGAATAGTTTGTCTCTCCCCAACCATGGGTTTCTAATGTCTCATCACACAAAATTTATATTTTATTTTAAACTTAATCATATTTAATAAAAAAAATTTGAGGAGCCTATCATTGTTTAGGGAAGAAATTTATCTTAAGATTCTCAATTAGCAAGTTCTATTATTTTTACACACATTAACTTATTTTTGCAAGTATGTATGCCTTAGTTTAATATTATAAATATAAATCTCAAGTAATTCTTTCAGTAATAATATTTAAACGATGGATGTTTTTAACTCTAGAAAATGTTAGCAAATATATATTGTTAAAATATATTTAGGTGTTTGGGTAGCTCTTATTGAACATCTTTTACCATCCTGTCAATCACGAAAGTGTGCTCCAGTTTTAATATTATGGGTTAATCACATGACTAAGATTGACTGTCTGAGAATATTAGTAAGTTCTTAATAATATATAGAAAAGGACTCTTAATTTGATAACATTGGAATGGTCAAAGATTCATTCGGTCCTGAACCATACAACTGTAAAACTAAATACATAAACCTACTTATATTTAATAAACTGACCAAAAGTAATTTCGTGTTTAAATTATTTTAATCAATTAATTTGAGTTTTTAATTTGTAAGACTATTCAACCGCGAATACAGTTGAGTTATACGGTAAAATTTAATTTTGATTTTAAATATTAGTAGTTTAATGTCAGTATTTTAATTGAATAAAATATTTCCTTACTTGGAAACTACAATACCGTAATTAAATAATGTTTATTTTTTTATTTATGTCTTGCCAGAAAACAGACAAAACTTCCATCTTCCCAGCACCTGAGGTGAAATATTCCTATCTTCCCGACGGGATTCTCATATACAAAAGCTTATGCAATATATTTTAATAAAGCTTACATTCTGAGCAGAGGTGAATTCCGATACGTTTATAAAATATATAGTTTTTCTTATCAAAAGGAATGTAATATTTCTTGAGTATTTATGATGAATCTAAAAAGTGTGAAAATATATTAGATTTTTAATTATTTGTCAAAAAATTATCTTGGCTCAGGAAGACGCAAACTTGAACTTTGATTTATTGAATTAGTTTTGTAAGAAGATAATTATACAGTAGAGAGCACAGCTAACTCAATTTTGTGAAATGATTGTTAAACCAACTAGGTTTAAACACTACATGTAACCTAAATGAAATTATAATTTTAAAACCTATTTTATAAATCCATAAGAAATCTGTTTTACCATGGTGTTAGCTCAGAAGTAAAGCGCTTGCCTTGTATTTCAAACATCGCTGTCGATCCCAGCGGCGGGTGACTCCTGTTCCATCATAAGCGGTCACCTCTGACTAGCGTATGTGACCATGTTGCTACGACGGTACCTCGCTGTCTTTAGATCGCCGCATAGGCTCATTGGCTCAATGTGACGGACAGTTGAGGTATATATATTATTTTTTAACCGAACAACAATTGGTGGAAGCCCACCGTGTCATATTTTGATAACTATATGTTTTGTAATAAAACTCTGTTCTCGATGAAAAGAAAATTTCTCCCTTTTCAAAATATTTTATCCGAAAACTTCTATTTTTCTTCCATTGGTTGTTACTTATTAGAGTGAAGGGACGTTACTAACTAATAATAACCTCAACATACATAAATAATTACTATGGTAAGACCGCACATAAGTAAAGGCTATAATTTGTGTTTTGATGTTACTGCAAATATATACTTAATGCTAATTACAAACAGGATATTATTTATCCTAGAACCCAATCTCTCCGTCAACTCACGAGAGCTCCTGACTGTGGCACGTTTCCTGAATCTTTGGTTTGTAGATCGAAGAGATAAAGCTAGGGATCGCCTCAGGACATCCTTACAAAGGAAATTGAAACATATGTGTAGAGCAGCTCAGAACATGTGTAGAACAGCTCAGAATAATTACTTTATCAAAGGTATAAAACTTCCCTCTTATTAAAAATAAAACAGTGCGTTTTAATTTTTCAACTTGCTTATACCTTGATGTTTTTTCCTTTAACATGCATTTTTTAATACTGTTTTGATGGCACAAAGTAACAGAACCGTTTTAAAGTAAATGTATGCTATTTCGTGTACATAAAATCCTCAATAACTCTTTGGACAGTGCCCGAAAACAAATCCATGCCAACTCTATGCATACAAATGTTCTTAAAATGGTTTGACATAGACTGCTTTAGTTAACATATGTAATCATGATTTATAACAAATTAATGCGACTAAATTATAATTAGTATTATATCAAAGCAAAAAAATAAGCTTTGAATTGATAAGAACTACCACTTCAGTTTCTAGGCTCGGACTTTTTAATGTACTTTAAAATTATGAATGTATAAAAGCTTAAAAATCTTCCTAAGATATATCAAAGAAGGATAAGTATTTATCAACCGTAAGATGCACGAACCAATAACTCATAATAACCTACAACAATCGACCTTACACGTCTAAAAAAGGCGATATTCGTTACTGAGTTGGTTTATCAAATTCCAATATTCAGCCTAGAAGGGACCAATGATGATATAGTCCGAGTCAAATAACTTGACCTACGACGTCCATAAGCCCAATGCTAAAATTAACATTAGTCTTATGGACGAACTGGACCGTCTTATTTGAATCGGCCTATAAAGTGTAAACGTTTGCTCGGGAGGTCCACATTGTACACACGTCCCTTTAAGAACCACAAAGACCAATCATCAGTCATTACGTAAAAATAAATAAACATCGCATGACGAACTTAAATATGGACCTGGTCATTGACCAATAAGATGGAAATAGAGTACCGGTAAAGGAGTTATTTTTTATCAATACTTATAACAAGGTAGGTTCAAATCAATAGACGCTTTAAGTTAATGTTTTTAGAGGTCGTATGGCTTGTTTGGATTAAGAAAGATAAATAAATAAACAAAACTATGTTTCAATAAACTAGTGATTTTGAACCTTGCGGCCTCTTAAATGTGTAAATGTGTATCTTAAATAAATACTTTTGAAATTTTGTACTAAGAGACACGTTTTTGAATTAATTTATTTTGAGCTTACCGGATTTACTAAGACGTCTCTGGTTAATTTCCTTGGTTGTAAAGTAAAAAAGAAAACATAACCAAAGAAAGAAGTTTTTAAATTATCAAAAGTTTTATCTCATCCCGAAAAATTGTATAGTTCGGAGGTAGGTAAAATTTTTCAAAAATGAACTGCTACCATGTGACGTTTAAATCCAAAGGTCATAACAAAACAAGACTTTTTAAAATAATATATTAGTATTCAAGTAAGAGTGTAACCCTAAAAAGAGTGATGCCCATTCCTAAATTTTCCAAACAAACGAGACACAAAAAAATACAAAATAAAAAGGTTTTTATTTCGATCTTTTGATTTTACAATCAATATAACATCTCGTGAAAAAAGTTTTAAAAGAAAAATGAACATAACAATAAAAATAGTCCATTGCTTTGGAAATTACTCACCAAGATACTTTTTAAGCTAGGAGAACAAACATTGTTTTTTTTATCTTCTGACCTATTGAATTTCCTTAAAATAACATTTTGAGCTAAAGTAGGTCAAATCTCACACCATTTCATACAAACGTGATTACGATATTCTTAATGTATTTCTTCCACCTTAATTTCTTTCGAGCTATTTTTAAGATTGGCTTTTACTCTGATGGATAGTGAACTATGATGTTTATATACATTTTCAATAATACTTTCGCCTAAAGTTCATTCCAAAATTTAGTCTATAAACCTTTATTATCTTTACTTCAGTGTTCAAACTATTTAATTTCAACGTTTACAGTTATATAAAAGCTCTAACCTACCTATAACATTATAATTTTATAGTGAGTATGTTGTTTTTCTTCAAATCGTTAAATGTTAAATAAATTGAAAATAAGTCTTAAAAGCAAATGTCAAAATGTTCTCTTAAATTGAGAAGAAAAATGAATGACTGCTTTCAGCTTATTTATAATAGACCAAAAAAGTCGTATGCGTGGTAAATAAGAGTAAAATGCGTAATACAGTAGGCAATTAAAAAATTAAAATGAAATCACTCTTATGAAAAAATAGTCTTAAGAGAAATAATGATTAGATCCGGGGGGATTGACGATTAAAGGTCAAAATCTGATTAAGCTGTTTCAATTATGAAAGGTTTAATAAGAGGTCTAATAGAGTAATTTTCTGCTCACTTAAAAAGGTCCTTTAGATTATGACTTCCTTTTATACCATAATTACTGAAATTTCCTTCAGTTTTACCAAAGTATTGCTTTACTGTAATGTCAATAATTATTTTATTCAATCTGGTACTATTCTGTGCTCATATTATTTTATTATTTTTTTAATGGCTCAGACTTTAGCATCTAAAAGTACAATAGTTCCCTAATTTCGAAAAACATTTCCCAACAAATATGCGATATAAAAATTATAGTCTATAAAATTGTAATCGTATTTTTAAACATCATGGTGCCTCCAGAATCGTTTTTGAACAAATATAACATTTAAAAATTTGGATTCTAAGAATCGTTGATGGCATTTGGTATTAACCTGTTGTATTAGTTTTATATTTGATGAAATTTAATTAAAATTACAATTCTGTTACGGTTCTCTGTCACTTAAAGGAATTCAAAGTAAATACAAATAGCAGTTTAGCCTAAAACGCACTATTAAATTATAAAACAAAAATATAAATTTGACGTTGAAAAGACAGTTTAAGCAAAAAAGGTTTTTACATTAATGATTTTTTTAAATAAGTCGATGGATAACAGTTTGTATTCCAAGTTTTCTAAGACGATTAGATTATGCTGCACGTTTACACATTTTTATGTAAGCTTTAACTTGATAAAAATATAAGGGTCATGAAGTTTTCGTTAAAAAAATATCTAGATATATTTTTTTATTTCTAACAATTTTACTAGAAGAAATATAATATACAATTTTATTTAAGTGTTTTGCTAAGTGTTATAAGAGTTTAAAACAAAAATTAATACTGGATTTAAGTAGAAAACTGTTATTAACACTTAAAAATATGTTTACCCTTAAAATGTATTTACATGCAAGATGTTATATATACGCAAATGGAGGAAAATGACGACTGATTTTGATTGGTCACGTAAATAATCATCAGGACCAATGGGAGACATCATTTGGCACGAATAATGCTGATCAAGAAATTATTTAAAATTATTACGATACCAATTAGAAATGAATAAAGTATTCAACAAACAATATAAAAACACGGTTCTATAGGAAGAAGAGTTAATTTACCATTTTTGTGGAAGCCAAGCCTAATGAAGACAAGTAACTGTATAGTTTAGGCTTTCCAGTAACCCGGATGTCTAATCATTCTGTCTTAAAGAGGTTCCATATTTTTAATATCCTAAAAATTATTTCCACCTACTTTCTTACTGTTTCATATTCATTACTCTATTTTATCCTCTTATTTTAGTAAAACTAAAACCAAACAAGTATGCAAAATGCTATCCACTAGCCACTTTTAAAGAAAAATTGGCTGTACATTGAATGAACTCAAATATACTTTGGTACTAAACCCTAAAATACTTAGATTCTGTGCTGTTCATAATAACAATTACCACAGTTTTCAACAACAAACGGCGCTGCGATCATAAAATTTACTAACAGTCTACGTTTCTTTGTTTTCTGAACTGTAGTTCAGTTCGCCGGAGTCTGTACGTCTGAACTTGAAATTGAATTTATGTTTGACTTTGGAACATGAAAGACAAGGAAAACTTCGTATCAAATATTTACAGAAGTTTGAAGCAAGCGCTTATAAAAGGAAGGATCGGTCGGGTAAAAAGTTCCTTCGGTACGATTTTTTTCTTTTTAAATAGACAATGTCTAACAATGTCTACGAATTATTGTGTGGATAGAATGTTTGGATTAATTTGATTTTCCTAACAAGTGTAGTTGTAAACAAACACAACATCATACTGAAAAAAATATATATATCTGAAAAATTTCCTTAATAATTAAGTATATAACAGATTTGTTAATTTTCGCTCATCTTAATACATGCATGTATATTTACACACACGCACACACACACACACACACACACACACACATATATATATATATATATATATATATAACACATAATTGTTATAAACGGTTTTCAAAAACATATAAAGGTTCATATGTTTAAAGGTTCCTACCAAAAATTTATGCCACGAAGAATGTTACAAAAGTAAGCGAGGTATCGGTAAAGTAAAAAAAAATGAACCATAACAATTAGTTCTGAACAAACGTTAGATCTTGCTGAAGGGGTAAGCGGTAGACTTAGTATTGTACTGATAAACAAGATTGCATAGTTGAATACAATGTTATCTTTTTAAATTGTGCATACTCTTATATTGTTCATGTTTCATTGTTGTTGTATGATGCACTAATTTATAACTAATTTGTGGAGCGTCATAATGAAACGGCTTTTATAATATGCAAAATAATCCATAATACTCATTTATTCTTTAATTGAAATTCATTGACGGTGATGGTGAAACAATGAGGGAAATTTTTATTTCGATTGTTGTGTGGACTAATGCCACCACTGATTAGTGAAAAACAAGTTTCACGACGTTTCGGGATCTGGAATCTGATCCCATCTTTATGTGGGAAAAACTAGAACATAACAAGATTAGTAACACACAGCTAGGATAACCTGGACGAAAAAATTAGCAAAAACCGAGAACTCTAAAAGCAGTCATAAAAAACTATGCTGAAAAGAAAACAAGAACACAATATAACACGAAATCCCATGTATCATGAATCACCAATCAGGAGAGAGCACGTCCACGTTCAATCAGACCAGAGCTAATTTTGTGTTATATTGTGTTCTTGTTTTTTTTTTCAGCATAGTGTTTTTTCCGCATAGCTTTTACAATTCTCGGTTTTAGCAAAGTTTTTTTTTCAGGTTATCTTGTGTATTGCTTACCTTGTTATGTTCTAGGTTGTTTTTCCACTTGATGGGATCAGGTTCCAGATTCCGAAACGTCATTAAACTTGTTTTCTACTAATCAGTGATAGCAAATTTCCGCAAAAATCTAAATCAAAATACAAATTCATTGGTGCATGGTTAATAGGTTCATAGCTCTAAACCTTTTATTTTAAAAATAAATATCCGCAAGCAAAGAGTAAAAAGGATAAATTTATTCAAGCAGAGAGAGAGAGATTTTATTGTCATTTACACGAAGGTATAGTTAAAAGAAATATCCCAGGAGATTCTCTTTAACTAAGCAGAAAATTACCTTCCAACATCCTTTTCGATCAGGGAAATCTCAAACTGTTATCATCGCTCCATAATCTATAAAACACAAACAAAATGGGAATCTAATGTGTTTTGCTTGTTTTTACTTTGCAATGTTCTACCTGAACTGCAGTAGCACCTTCACTGCAGTAGCAACTATCTTCACTGGAGTAGCAACTACCTTTACTACAGTAGCAAACTTCACTGTAGTAGCAACTACCTACTTTGCAGTAGCAACTGCCTTAATTAGAGTAGCAACTACCTGCACTGCAGTAGCAACTACCTTCACTTCAGCAGCAACCACCTGCACTGCAGTAGCAACTACCTTCACTGGAGTAGCAACTACCTGCACTGTAGTAGCAACTCCCTTCACTGCAGAAGCAACTACCTGCACTGAGTAGCAACTACCTTCACTGGAGTAGCAACTACCTTCACTGCAGAAGCAACTACCTTCACTGCAATAGCAACTACCTTCATTGCAGTAGCAACTACCTGCACTGCAGTAGCAACTACCTTCACTGGAGTAGCAACTACCTGCACTGAAGTAGCAACTCCCTTCACTGCAGTAGCAACTACCTGCACTGCAGTAGCAACTACCTTTACTGCAGTATCACCTTCACTGCAGTAGCAACTACCTTCACTGCAGTAGCACATTCACTGCAGTAGCAACTATCTTCACTGGAGTAGCAACTACCTTCACTGCAATAGCAACTACCTTCACTACAGTAGCAAACTTCACTGCAGTAGCAACTACCTTCACTGCAATAGCAACTACCTTCACTACAGTAGCAAACTTCACTGCAGTAGCAACTACCTTCACTGGAGTAGCAACTACCTGCACTGTAGTAGCAACTCCCTTCACTAAGTATTACCAATAATAGCGCCTCTTCGATTTCGTCTCACTAATTATTATTTTATGAAGCTTATTGCTTTTATCAATGTTGTCGTAATAGTCAGAACTACAATGTAGTATATTTTAGAATTTTTGAATACTCACACCACCAGTCATCAAGTTCATCAGATCTGCATATACTCATTTATAAATTCCAAAAACCAACAATGTTTAAACATAATACTTCATTGAAAGGGCTCATCATGGTATTATCAATAGCTTTTCGTAATTTATTTTATTTTTAGGACTGTGACAGTACAAAATTAAAGTTTTGGGGGACATTTTATGATGTGTGTGAACTCAGAAATGTTTTGCTTTGTAACTCAGAGCATATTTATAAAAGCCCTCAAGTCCAAGTAGTGCTTGACATTTTTCTGATTTTATTTGGGGGGGGGAGGGTTAACTATCCTAAACAAATAAAGAGAAGAAGTTACCGGCAGATATAGCAAAATTAAGAGTAGCATGATTTTTTTCATAAAATTAATCGCCCTCGGAATTTTTATGCTGGTGTATTTCAATAAAAACATGTAAATAATACAAGTTTCTTCCGGATTTTGTATATTCTTCTGAATTTAAAGCTATTGCGAAGAATAATTTATTCTTGCGTATTTGTATTTTTTGTGCTACAACACGATCAAAAACCAAGTGGAAAATAGAAACTAAGTGAATAAACTGCAAATGGCAAGGCGAGTTCTATTTATGCAAAGAAGAACGTGTAATTGCAATTAGGTGTGTTAATTATGAATTGTCAAATACTCTATTATGGTGACACACGGATTTACATGAATTAAAAGCTCATCGTAAAACCAATAAAATCATTTGTGATTTGTATAATTAATTAACTATCTCTGAATGAATCACATGTTCAACATTTTCTATCCATGTCTAGGTGAATTAGGATTACGTGACTCCATTTACATTATATTTTATCATAAGTTTGCTTTATCCTAAATCGTTTTAATAATTACAGAATATTACGATTTCAATATTATTTTTCTTAAAAATATTCATATCAATATGTGCTTAAAAAACTATTTTGGCTTTTGCTGAATTTTGTATTAAAAAAAAATTGTTTATTAAATATTATTATTTTTATGAATGGATTAAAATTATTTTTATATTTATTCAGATCTACGAACGAAATTAACGGAATTAGGTATGGACGATGTCAGATCTGTTTCGATTTGTATAATTATCACACAATGAATCACATGTTCAACATTTGCTATCCATGTCTAGGTGAATTCACCATTTACATTATATTTTATCATAAGTTTGTTGTATCCTAAATCGTTTTAATAATTAAACAATATATCGATTTCAATAATATTTTTCTTTAAAATATTTGTATAAATATATGCTTAAAAAATAATTAGGCTTTTGAGGACTCATGAAATTGTTTATAAAATATTATTATGTTTATGAATGGATTACTGCATCATTATTTTTTATATTTATTCTCATTTACGAACAAACTTAAAGAAATTAAAATATGTATAAATAGAATTAAAAGAAAAACTTTAAACCTAAATTTTAGCCTGACTTGCCAATTTAACTAAGATTAATAATTATAAAACCCTTAAATATATATAAGTGCTTATTGTTGTAATTCAGAAACAAGAAATATGTGGAAATTCTTTATCATAATCTGCTATTCTTACTAATAAATACTAGTAAATTTATTATTTTAAATTATTAAATTATTAAAATTATTATTATTTTAAATTATTTTATATTTAACAGTATTGAATCTTCCGAAACACTGAAGACTTCATTTCTTAATTTCCATGTAAATAGACGTCAAGGAGCGTTAAGCCCTTCTATTCCCACAAGAAGCTTGTTGAAACCGGGTCATAATGGGAACCATTGAAAAATTTAAAGGTAATGTTACATCACAGCTATATTGTTAATTATTCAAATATAAAGTACAATATACATTTCAAAACATTAATCGGTTAGAAAATACGATAGTAAGGTATTTAAACTTAAAATGGTTTCTAACAATATAAATTTGTTTACAAAATAAGGCAGACTTTGAAATTGCAATTCTAACTTTAAAATAACTTTAAAATTGCACCTTTGTAATTGCAATTCTACCTAATATCAAAGGCAAAATTTATTAAGTTCTGATCATACCAATGATACAAATGGGTGTCTAATAAAGCAAAGTAATTTTCTTTGATTAAAACTTCATTCAACCCTACCGTTTATAACTCAGTCTATTATTATTCCACATGTGTAATTCACAAAATACACGTTCGCGGAATCGTTTCTTAGTCCTGCGTAAACGATATTTGATCTAAAATATAGTTTCTTACCTCTACTAAAATATTATTACTTTCATAAGTTGAAGACAATTTTAATTTTCAAAGTCGGGTTTTATCAGGGCCAGATAGTTTTTGCTGTCGGGAAAAAAGCAGCTAGTTTTTCACTCCATGGCCCTGGTTATTTACAACCGCACTGCTTAAAAAAATATTTAAAATTTTACTGTAACAATAAATATTTGTTTTAAGAATAAGTATCTTTGTTTATTATTATGTGGAGAAAGCTCGAGTAACTCTGTTGGTCGTTTGGTTAGATAATGCATGCTTTTTTTCTCTTGAAGAAGACAATACTTCACAAAAATTGAATAGTTGCAGATTAATTTAGCCCTATTAATTTAGGTTTTTAATAGTAATATTTGAACTTTTAACGACAAGTACATTAAGATATGCGGCATAATTAAAGTTTGAAATATACTTATTAGTTGTTTAACGTTAGCATCTTAACATTAAATTTAAATCTTAAATACAAACTTACCTAAACAAAAAAAGAATCTATAATATTTATTATTTTGTTGGCGTCCTCAGGAAAGATACCAAATACTCCATATTCCGTTATCCAGACGGATAATGGAAGCATTCTTATCTTACGTTACATGAGGTGAAATATTCTTTTTCTCACGTGTTCCTCGAATAGAATAGCTTGTGCAATTCTACACTTTCTTAAAGCTTACATTCTGAACAGAGAAGAATTTCCGGAACGTTTATTTTCATATAATATATTTATCTCCCCTTTTCATTCTTTCATCAAATGTGATCTCCTCGCCTCAGAATTGTCAATGGATAAAAAAATAACCCATTGTACATGTTTTTTGTTACTATTTTGTGCATGACTTTAATTGTGTTAGTGAAAGAAGTTCACGCTCTGCTTCCTTAACACTTCGGATGCATCATCATAGTACGGCAATATATGACCGGGGTTTTGTCGTTACTGTTTGTCGCCTCTGGAATGGCTTGCCGGAATCCATAAAGTCCCTGGAAAGTCGTCGTCGGTTTGTGGTGGCGCTGAAAGAATTTTACTTTCAGCAGGTGTCCTTGGCCAGTGCGTCCTAGGGAGGTGTCTTGAGCGTGGTTGCTGATGGATGGAAGTTTGTGTGGTGAGTAAAATTTATTTAATTTTTCTTTTTTTGTAAACATAGTTTTGAGTTTTTTGTAGATATGTTACACTTTTTTAAGTATTTATGGTACTCTTTTATATGAGGTTAAGTGTGAGAAAGGGCAAAGGGGCCCTAACTTTGTCTTAATGAATAAACGATTTTTCATTTCATTTTTATTTTCATTTCAAAAATGTTTGTATGTTTCCACGTCTGTATATGTATTGATCCCAAAACACCAAAAACATTTTTGGGTAGGAAGTACATTTAATTCCTTGAAACAAATCACAATAGCATGCCAATAATGAAAGCCAATTTAAAAAAGGATCAAATTTAATGGTAAGTTATTTAATGGTAAGTTTTAGTTAATTTTTTTAAATAATTTTATAAACATAAAATGTGTCATAATGCTCCTGTTTATGTTGACACTTAAAGTATTTTCAAAAGAGATACATTACAGGTTTTTAAGGGAAAAAGTTCGAACCCATCAAATGTTTTTAGGAATATCGAGAATCTATCCCGAGAGTTTACTGGATTTTAGTTAAGAAAATTTGTTGATTTAACTCTAAATATGTACTATATTAAGTTGAGTGACTGTAGTATTAACATAAGAACCATAAGCCTTTTGTCATTTCAATTAAAAAAAATTGTTTCGTCAGATTTCTATCAAAATAATATTAATTATAACTAGTAATTAACAACAATACGTCAGTTACATCCATAGAAAACATAAAATAAAAATGAATATAAATTAGAAACATGAATAAAAATGAAAAATAGTATATAATATAGAATCTTATTATTAAGATTATCAATTACATATATACTAACCAAGCAATTAAAATTAAAAAATATTATACTATATATATCTGAACACAAGAGGAACCCTATGGATAACAATAGCAAGACAGTAATCCACATAAGAGGAAAAACAGAGTAAGAAATTCAATTAAGGAAGGATTTTGCCCATCAGGTTAAGCCGAGAGATTGTTGTCGTTCAAGATGGATCATGTTAAACATCCCTGGCAGTTGTCTGGTTACCGCTGCAGCGCCACTGTAGCGTACATAGACCTGGGCTACCTTCGCCTAAGAGTTTATATTACAATTACCAAACTTCAATATTTTTTATTTATTTATATTACATAGGGGAGAGTGGGGCTAGTTGAGACAGTTTACAGATTTTATTTTTTAATGAAGCTATTGGTAGTACTATATTATAGTGAATATAATATTTTGAAAGCACGGACCTTTGTCTACATGTATATTATTTTTATTTCAATAAAAATTTATTTTACAAATTTTTAGAATTTCTTTTGCTAAGCAACTCAAAGTGTGTCAATTTACCCCACATCGGGGCAAGTTGATACTAAGAGGGGGCAAGTTGATACTGTGGTAAAAGCGATTGATACCATTGAGGGCTGGAAAAAAATCTGAGCTAAATCAAGAAAAAAGACTTTAATTATAATTATAAACTAAAGAAACCGTGGCTTGTACCCTGGTTAAATTGGAAGAGTACATAGTTATACTTTGAAACTCGTTGTTGGTGGTAGTGAGTTTATGTTTTGGTTTTGATTTTCGCGGTCTTTGGCCATCACTCGTTTGTAAAAACACATTTTACAACTGATCAGCTTTGTTTTTACTGATCAGTGATGGCAATTGTCAAAGAAAAAATCAAATCTTGCATAAAAATAAGTTGTATCAACCTGCCCCCAAAGAAATATATCAACTTGCCCCCAGTGACCACGTGCATTAAAAACTAATATAACCTATTAAATATGTTACCTGAGTAATTGAAAACTATATTAATTTACTCATTAAAAAGTGCTCAATACGATGAGTCCGCATTTCACTGTTCCCGACAAAGAATTAGCCCACTTATTTCCACTCAATCTTGACATGAAAAATTTACTATCTTGGCAAAAAAACACAAATATGTCGTCGATCAGTAACGAATGGTAGCTGGACCATAAAACTGCTTCCATCACTTCGTCTCTGTTCAGAAACATTATACCAATCGCCCTCTTGAATGTACGCATGCGCGTTGAATTTTAATAATTTTTGTATCAACCTGCCCCCGTATCAACTAGCCCCACTCTCCCCTACATCGTTAGCTTAAGTATACAAAAAGTTGTTTAGTCTTCGAGGATGGGATGACCTACCTCAGATGAACTTTGCGGGGCTTATACAAATTTAAACTCAGATGGAAAGGTTGTATTCTGAATAATATAACAGTTTACTAGCCGCGATAAGTGGCCGATTTGTAGTAATCCTTATTTGGTAACTCAGAGTTTCGGCTATATGCAGCCATTTTCAAACCAAAACTTCAAACATTTTCTTCATTTATCTGTGTATTGTCACACTTTCAAAAGTACCACATTTATTTACATATACACTAACAATTAAAAAATTCAACATTTAGGCTCTTGTTCCGGCCGGCCGCGCACTGTCTAACTCAAGAACTGTAGACTAAATTGATGTTTACATTGTTTGTGTGTATGTACATGTGGTATATAAATGTATATGTGAATGTGGACTATAAATGTGGTATTTTTACAAATTTGACGATCCTCAAAAAAATTAAGGAAAAAGTTTGATGTTTTTGTTTTAAAATGAAATTGGCTACATGTAGCTGAGACTCTGAGTAAACAAATAAGGATTACTAGGAATCGTTGACGAATCAAGGTTAGTGACCTGTTATATTATTCAAAACACGATTCAGGAGGCAATGATTAATAATAAGTTGCATTATGGTTACGTACAACTAGCCGTAAAGGTGTTTTTAATCACATCAAGTCCAGATATTAGAGCGTGATTGTTGCCACGCACATTTTTACCTAATTGAATTCTCATTTCACACCGACGGACTAAAACACTATCGGAATAAAAATGTAATCCAGCAGAAAATTAATTCGTTAACATTAAAACTAAGCTTTTGCCAGACTTAATCAGGGACTCTTGACAACCGAATTTGACCACTGCAACTACACATTTTCTGATGGTTCGTCCTCATATTTCTACCTCGGTATTAAATTGAAAATAAGATTATTACTTTTTGATGCGTTATTTAATTTTTATTAAAACTGGAACTCGTGTCAAAAATATATTCTACATTAATTTACCGATGTTAATTTCTAAACAAATGAACATTCCTAGGACTACGCAGTTAAATTGGTATTATGTACTCAGCTAATTAATGAATAGCATATGCAGATGAAATAAGTTTCCACTCCCTGTTACGTCCAATTTTGAAATAATACACAATATTATATAAAGAATAAAAAGTAAAAAAAATGCAGGGATTTGTTGGATACATGCAAATATTTTTATCAAGTCCCATTTTAATTCTACGATCTCTAATGCACCATAAATCAGGAATGCGAAATTTACGAAAGTTACTACAGAATTCTGAAGCTACTAAAGCTAAATAGTTCCCGGTAAAGTATTTAAGTTTGACCTGCCAGAGGAAGGTTGTTTTGAAAGCAGTTAATAATATATTCTGAAATAGGTACAAAGCAAAGGTAACAAAAACCATACTCTTAAAGAAAACTCTTAAAGAAATATAAATTATTCTGAGATATTTACTGAAAGGTGAACGTCGAACCAAGAAGAGTGTAGTTTCATGTACTTCAGAGTAGTCATAACTTTGGTAAAATTCTAAATTGGTTTCTTAAACCTTTTTACATTTTAAATGCAAGTTTATTCGAGAAAGAATTTTTAAATTAATCGAAAAGTATTGAAAAGAAAATGTAAACCTACCCAATCAAATTATATAGTAATTTTACGTAAAACCCACTCTTACTACCACTTCAACCTCTTACACTACATGAAGAACGTTAGTAGCTACTACTATCAGTGCGGGTCAATCTTAAAAAATAAGAAAAATGATACAAAATTAACTATATAATATAATGTATAATTTTACTAGGACGTTTTATTTAAATATACTTTGAGAGAAATAATAACAAGATAAGGATTAAATGGCTAATAAGAATCTTGGAAGGTAATTTTCTGCTGAATTTAAAGGGAATCTCCTGGAATTATCTATTTAATTATACCTTCGCGTAAATGGCTATAGAATATCTCTCTCTATAATTGCACAAATCCATCTTTAATACTTTCTCATCCGGATATACATTTTTCCACATTTATTACGTACGTAGTCATGCACATTTTATCCATTCACTAACAGAAAAAAAATTAAAATATTAGTTGCACTAGACATTATTCGTCATATTTGTTCACTGTTTAATAGTTTGGCCCATTTATAAGTTATAGAAATAAGAATTTAAAAAGGTTCAATTACTTTCAATTTTATATATAGTTTTGTTTGCCAGTAACGGTCAAAATCCATTACGTATTTTATCATAAGTAATTATGATTTATGTTCCACTGAAGGGAACATGAGAGAAATTTACATTTTAAAAAAGGCACTGAAAGCCATGCTCAGACTGCCCCAACAAACACATTGCAGAGAGTTTTCCAAAGAACTTGGAATTTGAACTACACCATGTCTCTTTATTTACGAACCATCAATTTATGTTAAAAATAATTTACCAGTTTTTATCGACAATTCACAAAACTGTAATACTCGATTTAAGAATACTTTTTTAGAACGTCATAAATGTTAAGATATGAACAGAAACTCAGTTATTTAGACAGAATGATCTTTCGAGCACGTCCTGTTAAAATTAGAACATGTTAATCTATATATATAAAGGAGAAGGGGTTTTCTATCGGACAGCAAATCTCCAAAACTATAAGACCAAAAGAGTTGAAATTTGGCACATGTGCTCCTCTTGGGTCTTAGATGCACACTAAGAAACAGTTTTACGAAATTCCCAAAGGGTTTCGTCCTATGGTACTTCAAAGTTTTAATATTAAATTACAGGGAAGGATATAAGGTTGTCATGGCAACCTTAAAATGTATGGCGAATTAAATCCTAAAAAAAGACTGCTGAAGTTTTTATGTTGGGTGTTGGGTGAGTTCCCATTGGGTGAGAGGAACGGCGACAGAATTCAAGTGGCTGTGCAAGACGAACTTTTGAATGAAACTTGTGACGTAATTAAGCAAGACGAGAAACAGCGGAACAAATTAATCTGCTATACTCAGGATAGTGGGAAGAACCATGAAACTGAGCCCACTCAGGGTAGTAGGAGGAATCATGAAACTGGGCCCAAGCCCAGGCTACGTGACTTCCAAGAAAACCGTAATGGCGGTTTGGACTCTAGAGAAATTGTACGTGTAACTCGTTCTCCGAAAAAGTTGTATTCAAATATACTGCAAAATCCTGCGCCTATGAAGACAAAATCTGTGGAAACAGCGACTGAAAAGTTGGGGAAGAAAACTGAAGTGATTATTGGGACTGGGTGAGTGAAAAACAGTCTTAAAGCAGCGGGGAGACGGTCTCTGTTCTTTGTGTCCAGGGTATTCTCAGATGCTACATGTGATCGAGTTCTATCTCATCTACAAGAAAATGTTATTTTGGATCCTGAATGCACAGAATTGCGCACAAGATTTAATACGTATAAGTCCTTCAAAGTGGGATGCCTTCACAGCGAAACCCGAGAGAACATAATAATTCTTTTTTAGGCCGTACAATGTACAGGGCAGCAGTGAAATAGGTAATCTGACCTCGGAAACCAACAAAGGTGAGCTGGTTGCTACCCCAGGACTCATAGACAATTTAGGAACTAGGCCTAGGTCTGGTAGCGTTACCCATATGACTGTAAATTCAACAAATAACTCTGAGGCATGTGTAGCTGTTTTAAATGTTCAATCTTTGAGGAATAAATGTGAACTTATGACTTTGTTTATTGAAAAGACAAATTGTGACTTTCTGTGCATAACCGAACATTGGTTAACGAGTGAAGAAACTGATTTTTATCAAACTTTATCGGACCTGAGGCTTGTAAATATCTTCTGTCGTAAATCTCACAAGTGTGGTGGGGCAGCTATCTATGCTGCCGGTAAATATGAGTGCAAGGCAATTAATTTGGATGTATTCTGTGTCGAACTTGTGTTGGAGGTGACAGCGGTAGAAATTCTGGACTTGGGAACTATTCTGATTTCCGCATATAGGTCAACTACCGGGATTTTTGACAGTTTTATTGGACAGCTTGATCTGTGTCTTGAATTTATTTTAAATCTAGGCCCTAAAAATATCATCTTGGGTGGGGATTTTAATGTGCACCTTGAAACCCAATCAACTGAGGAGACTGCCTTTGTGAATCTTCTGAGAAGCCACGGGCTCTACATTTCGACCAGACAACCAACACGCGGAAAGGCCTGTATCGACGCTGTGGCTACCAACTTCGATTCCTGGGACATTGCGGCTTGTGTTGTCCATCCTCATGTGGCTGATCACGACGGAGCGATCATTCTCAAGGTTTCAACTGATAAGGTGAGCATTAGACCTAAACCTGTTTGGCAGAGCAATTATAAACTTGAAAAGAGAGTAGTGAATACGGATAACTTGCACCTGTTTAAAAATGAACTTTCAAAGGTAAATTGGGACTTGCTCAAGGATGTGCCTGATGCTGAGGCTGCTTTTGTAAAATTTTCTGACATTTTTCATGAAAAATTTGACCTCATCTTTCCTGTGAAGATTTTTAGGCCTAAACCAAATGCGAGCTCCTCCAGCTCTATGAGACGTGGAACTGCAACTAAGAATTGGTACACGGCTGAACTCAGCAGGCTGCGCTCGTTAATGATTCTTGTTCATGACCATTTCAAATGTTCTAACGATGTTGTATTGAAGATTAAATATTTCATTTATATTCTAAGATTAAGAAAGATTATAGAATCAAAGTAAGTAATACCAAGAAAATCTCTAACGTAGAATTTATTCAAAGTGCTTAGAACCCGTGTAAGGCGGCGTGGGAGGCTGTAAATACATAGGGCACCATGCCCCGGACCAGGGCCCGAAGCTACTCCTGACGAATTAAATGATTTCTTCATTGGCTCAGTAAGAGAAATAGTAGCTAATTTACCCGTGCTGCGGTCGGACCCAGTCCGACCGACTTATTTCAATTATGAGGAGGTGCCGCCTGCCCCTGCTCATTGTTCCTTTTTGACTTGGGGTAAGGTGAGTCATTGTGAAATGGTCTCTCTGATTAAGAAATTTAAAGATTCTAAAAGTCAAGATATTAATGGAATTTCCTCACATGTTCTGAAGGCGGTGGCCGATATCATTGTTGATCCTCTTGTGGATCTCACTAATCGCTGTCTCGCTGAGGGCGTATTTCCGAGCAACCTGAAAACAGCTCGTACTTTGCCAATTTACAAGAAGGGCGACCCCTCGCTTTTGAGTAATTTTAGGCCAATCTCGATTCTCCCAATCTTTTCGAAAGTAATCGAAACAGTAATGAAAAACCAATTGTTAGCCTACTTCGAGTCAAACCAGCTATTGTCTGAAGCCCAGCATGGTTTTCGTAGTGGCCGCTCTACCACGTCCGCGCTTCTGAGCCTTGTAGATACCATATCTCTTGCTTTTGAAAATAATGAATCAGTCCATCTCAGTTTGTGCGATCTTAGCAAGGCGTTTGACGTGGTACCTCATGGTGTTCTGTTGGGCAAGCTCGGGAGGTATGGTGTGGGGGGTTCGGTTCTGGACACTCTGGCTGGGTACCTTCAAAATCGGAAGCAGATTGTTTCTCTTAAGGGGGCATCATCCAGAGTGGGTGACATCTCATACGGGGTCCCTCAAGGCTCGGTCGTGGGCCCGTTCTTGTTTAGTATAATGATAAATGATCTCTCTCTTGACAATCGTACATTACTGTTCGCAGACGACACCACCCTGTTCACTCAGGGTAAGGACATCGAGGACCTGCGACTGGATGCCGACGACCTGCTCAACCGAGCCAAGGACTGGTTTGTTTCAAATCGCCTAAAAATCAATGAAGACAAGACACAGACCCTAATCTGTTCACTGAGCTTGAGAGGGGAGGAGGAGGCGTCCGTGAAACTTCTCGGTTTCTGGATTGACCAGAAACTTAACTGGAACAACCACATTGACAAGGTATGCGCTAAACTATCACGTGTGCTGTATCTCCTAAGAAAGCTGAAGAGAAAGGTAACTGACTCAGCCTCTCCTGATTAATATTTATCATGCGCTGTTTCATAGCCATGTAATATATGGTATCGTATTATGGGGTCATTCACCAGCTGCTCATAGCATCCTCTTACTTCAGAAAAAGACCATGAGAGTAATAACATCTTCTGGGAGTAAGGATCATTGTCGCCCCATTTTTATAGATCTTCGGGTCCTTACCATATACAGCCAGTACGTCCTCAATGTGCTCATTCTGCTGAAGGAGAACTTAGGCCTTTTCAGTAGGAGAGAGGATCAACATTTTACAGTACAAGACGAGCTCAAGATCTCGATCTTCCCCGTTGTCGTCTTAGCCGCTCTTTGAAAAGTTACCCGCGTTCTGCGATTAAATTGTACAACAACCTCCCTTCTAGAGTGCGGGATCTGGACTTAAAATCTTTCAAGCGGGAGTTGCGTAAATGCCTTGTCGATAGGCCACTGTATGGGCTCGGGGAGCTAACTGAAGTGCCACTCTTTTCCTCTTGAGTCATGTCCGCCAAAAAGTGCCAAAGTGTAGTAAGTGTGTTTTGTAAATATTGGTTTGATTGTTAGTATTATTTTGACGCAATCTATCTGGCAGATGCCGGTCAACGATGGAGACTACAAGTATTACAAGTAAGTAAGTAAGTATGTTTTTCCACGGGTGAAACCGTGTTGATCAGCTAGTAAAGTCTATATTGATCTAAAACAGTTTTTAACAGCAGAAAAGTGTTATAACTCACAAGATTTTTTTTTAGTTTGGCGAAACCTCAAAATTCCGTTAGGAATCACCCCCCCCCCCCTTGATAACCGCAGAAGAGACAAAGTAGGCGCTCCCGAAGTCAGATGACATCATGGGAAAGACGTCAAGTATGAAGTATTAATAAGTGACCTAATATTTGATGTGAGGTAATTAATTGTACATGGTTCTTACATTGTCCTGCGAATGCTTAGTTATTATTACTTTTAGAATCTTTAAACATTTTTATCATCACACTTTATTAATAAATCCATGTATTTTTCAAATATATATTTGTGATTTTTGTTGTTGTTCGGAATAAAAAAAGTATATCAACTATTAAACATATGAACTTACATTTTCCTGATGAAAAATATAATCTAAATAAGGCGTTATTTTTATCAGCTCGTGTGCTTATATTTATTCATTAATTGTTGCATTTGTTTACTATTATACTTATTGGAAAAATCAATTCAATAAAAAAAATAATTCTTAAATTAAATTTAACACAATAAACACAATAATTCTGTAAACACGTGTCATATAATGCTTGCTATATATTGTTTAAATAAAAAAATAAAACAAAACTATTGCAAGAAAGGTATTTTTCATCCAAACGCTTTCTCCTTTTCCAAGTGCTTGTTTCAAACTTCTGTAAATATTTAATTAAAAGGTATCCTTACCCTCCATATTCCAAAGTCAAACATAAATTCAATTTCAAGTTTTCGACGTACAAACTCTGGCAAACTGGAATACACCTCAGACAAAGCCTCAAAGACTGTCGGCAAAGTATATACTGTCACAGGACTGTTTGTTTATCAAAACTATGGTAAAATGTAATTTTTACCTCAGTAAAATGTATGTTTTAATTAGCTTTAATATTGAAGCCCTGATGCATCTATTTAATGTATAGTCTGTCTTCAATTAAAAGTGGTTGTTGAATAACAAGTTTCATAAACGTATGGTTCTAGTTCGACAATCTGAACAGAATAATGCTAAAATACAGTATTGGATGCGAAGAAATAAGCAAGATAATGCAAGTATCTTTAAAAATAAAGTATTAATTTTTTTAGGACTGAATAATTTAACATCCAAGTTCATGGAAACCCCAACTATACAGTTACCGTACTAGTCTTCGTTAAGGGAAAATAAGGGAGGGCTTTCACAGAAATGATTAATGAACTCTTCTTTCTTGAAACGAGTTTTTATCATCCCAGTGTTGAATGCATCTTAAAATATTTACTCATAAATACATATATATACCGTAGAATAATGTTTTGTAAACTTATAAAAATTAAATGAAATTTAATTTAAAATCTTTTACACAATTTTCTTTACTTAAACTACCAGATATTTATCTAAACACTTTTTTAACGTAAATTTTATGTTTCTATTGAAATTGTTTTATTTGCCAGGGAATGCTTGCGTACAAAATTGTATACATGCCACTTAATATATTTTGTTTATAACAATCTTTAAATATAAATATTGCTATTCACCGGTATATCAAAACGAATGCAGCAATAATGTAAAGGACTTATCTGTTATTTTTCTTGAATCGTCTTCTTCACAACAACATCCTATGAGTATAATTTAAAAGATTATTTCAGGATAAACTATTGGCTTGTATTAATCTAAACGTTTTCTAAAACGATTTATTCATAAGTGATTGAGTACAGTTGAACTATTTAATGTTACTTCAATAGCATTCAATATAAATATCACCTTAATTTATTAACTAATATTCTTATATTGTAAAGAAAGGCAAGGAAATTTTTAAAATTAAAGGGTGTATTGTAACAGTATATACTAAAATCTGAGCCTGATAATCTAAATAATAGTAAAAAAATACGTGGTACAAAATAATAATTAATATTGCTGTAATTCAGGTCTTCAGTAAAACGAAAGGCAATTTTAAGTTATTATCTTAAACCATGAAAGGAAGTCAATATAAAGAACCTTTTTTAATTAAGCAGAAAATTAGTCTGTCAGGCCTCTTATTAAACCTTCCACAATTGAAGCTGCTAAATATAATTTCGTTTCTTGATCTTCAATCTACTGGGAACTTAACCCTTGAACAAAATCCGTGATTTAGCTTAAAGCTGTTTTTTATTAGAGTAATTTAATTTCAATTTTTAATTTATCAGACTGTTTGACAAATTTAACTTGTGCTTTACAACCATAAAAATTAAATTTCTCTTATGTCCTATGATACAAGTTTACACGTTTATGTAGTGGTTGCACCTATAATCCAAGGAGCCTTTATATTAATTTAAAATTAATACACCCTTTTACAAAGAAAAACATTACAGCCGGTATATATTTTAATATCTTAGATCGGTTGGAGTTATTACAATCAGTATAAAAGTTGAAAAAATTAGTTTGGAAACTAGAACGAAGATAATAACGTTTATAGTCTAAAATCTGGAATTAATTTTTATCGATTGTAAGGAAGTAAGTAAAAACTACCGCAGTTAAAGATTCACTACCCATCAAAATGAAAGGTAATATCTTTAAGATAGCATAAAATCCATTAAATGGAAGAAATACATTAAGTTTATCGCATCACGTTTTTGAGTAATGGAGTAAGATTAGACTGGTTCTAGCTTAAAATGTTTGAAATGGAAATTCAATAGGTCGTAAGATCAAAAACAACTTTTGTTTTCTTAGCTTAAAAGGAATCCTAGTGAGATATTGCCGTAGTAATAGATTTATCTCCTTTTTATATTAGCTTATTTACATCTACTACGTGCGTTCTAATTATGTGACCATTTAAAAAAAATATATCTTGATTTTAGAACCGAGGGGATTATAAGATGATATTAAGATGAGGCTATTGCACACTCTTCTATAATAGCAAAAGTATTAAAAAAATTCTTTTGTCAAGTCGTTGAATTGATGTGTCACAAAGTATGGGTTACATTTAAAAAAATTTTGACTTTCCTCCAAAGTGCCCCATGATTGGTAAGGTGGTGAGCATTTCGGCACTCAAAAAACGTCCTTCTTTGATCATGTAAATGTAAAGTAATGGGATCATGATACTTTATACCAGGTTAATAATATATTTTCCGTCAGAAAAACACGATGAGCACTGTTTCCAGTTGTGAGACCAGGAATATTTTATAAGCAGTCACGAAACATGAAAAAACGTGAGTCCATTTTACTTATGAATGTCCTTGATGGTATAGTAGCACTCTTTAGCGTTCTTATCTCCGTTTGTTTATGCCTAGTACACATATTTTACTGAAAAACAATTATAAAACTAGCTAGATACCTACATGTATAAATGTTTTGTTTAAATGAGAATTAAATTCAAGAAATCAATTCCAATATTTTAAATTTAAGTTGATCGTTCTAACTTTATTATTAAGATTATTAACTACGGGGGATTTGCAAAATCTTTTATGCCTCTTATAAATTAATACAAACCCTTATACAGTACCTCCTAAGCTCAAAATATTAAAAGTATATTTTGAAATAAATATTAAAACTCATACATAAACTACTTGCTATGAAAATTAACTAGACTTGTCAGCGCGCCTTACTTGATTATCATATTTTAAGTTATGGTCTCCTCGTATTTAAGTTTTGGGCCTTTTATTAAGTTAAGACACTACTTTTATTCAAACAGAAGATATGCCCGCAGCTGAAAGGATAATTACTTTTAGTTAAATCATATTATTCCATGATTTCCACGTGCAAATTTGAGGAATGATTAAAAAATAGACTGTTATATTTGGGCCATGCGTCAGCATGCCATGCAGTTTTAAAGTTATAGAAGAAAGCAATTGGTATAATAACTTTCGTTAGATTGGTTCATTGTAAACACTATTTGTCAGTACCGGAATTTTAACGATATGTAGCCACTACATCCTGTAATCAGCTGCCTAAGTAAAATCAAATATTCACAAATTTCCATCAAGGGACGCTTTTCATAGCCATGGTACGAGGCATCGTTCGGATATAGATATACCCTTCTGCAGGCTGTCCAAAACCAAGAACTCGTTCCCAACGCTTGCATTGAAGATGTACCATCATTTTCCCACTGCAATGAGAAAGCAAGACGTTACAGTTTTTGCACTGCCTTAAAAAAGCTGCTAAAAGAGAAGCCCTACTATAGTTTAACAAGAATTCCTCAATGGAAAGTTATTGGTATGAAACAACTCAACGCCACAGCACTTAGTAATTCACCACCTAAATAGGAAACTCATAGTATATTGTAGTTTAAGGATGACGCAATCCATTCGGCTCTGCTGGTCTTGGTCTAAACGGAGGTAATTATCACGTAGTCAAAGTAATTAACATAATGCGTCCACATATTATAAGACAATAGAAGCTGTCACTACTTTTATTCAAACAGAAGATATACCCGCAGCTTCGCCCGCTGAAAGGATAATTACTTTTAGTTAAATCATATTATCTCATGATTTCCATGTGCGAATTTGAGGAATAATTAACAAATGGACTGTTATATTTGGGCCATGGGCATGCAATACACCCTTAAGGTGTAGATGTTACCTCCGCCCTAGATGGAAATGAGAAGGTGTAACGTTTCCTTAAAAATGATTCCCTTATGATTATCAAATTGTATTAATTAGCTTCCTCCCATTTCCCAATACAGAGAATGAGGATAACCCGAAATTTAAAAGAAAAAAGACACTAAGGATGGATTGTCGACTTAATGTCAATCTAAATTTAACGCATTTTGAAAATAAACCGAAAACTGTAAGAAAAAGTAAAAAGTAAACTTGGCCAAAAACCTACTTCCTCAAAAAATGTCTTATTTAAAATCTGTCTACATTTTATTCTTTTATTAGATTGGATCTCGTACATTTTCTACCCCCTGAAAATATTCTACATCAGTACTCCAATCCGTAGTTTTAAAAACTGAAATGGCCACCATATTATAATTTTTTCAAATACTCTATTTTAGCCGTCTGAGAAAAAATATGTTTAATCCTTCCTTTTTTTGTATCCAAAGCCTATAGAGAATAACTTTGCCAAGACTCATGGCCCAAATTGTTGTAGTTCTTGAGAAAGTAAGTTTGAAAGCTAAAAATGGCCGCCATTTTGAGTTTTACAATGTATTATATTTAGGGCTTTTGAGAGAAAATATTGAAAATCCTTTCTTAGTACGCATCTAGAGCCTGTAAAGAATATTTTTGCCAAGTTTCATGGCTCTAAGCCTTATAGTTTTTGAGCGATTGGATCAGTCAATAGGTTTTGGCTTTTATATATATAGATATTGTTATTAGTAACTTATCGCTTTGGATTATAAACGAGCCAGACGACTTTAATATAATATAATGTAGAACCTCTATTGAATTTCGAACCTAACGTTATAACTATTACTAAAGAATAACTCGTTTACGCTATTTCCAATTGGTTTTATTAAAAGTAACTTGGCCAGTGGCAATGTCTATGTAAATCAAGTTAGTCGTGCGATGGTTATTCATGGAACATGTAATAAATGACGATTGATTTTCGCGGTCAAAAAGGGACGTTTGCAAACACAATTGTGGACCTTCCGAACAAACATTTACGCTTCAACATTGCTTCGAAGCTGAATGTTGTAGTTTGATAAAACGACTCAGTAAGAAATATCGCCTTTGTTTGGTGTGGAAGCTAGTTTTGTAGGTTAATGTGAGTTAGTAGTAATGCATCATGGGATTGAGGAATACATTTTTCATAATTTGAAAGTTTTTCTTAGTTTCATAAAAATGTCTAAGGCTTAAAAACTGAATCAGTATCTCTTAAAAATTTAAAATTATTTTTCCAGATTTTATAGGGGAGATGTTTTATTTGAAAAAACTTGCCATGAATCCTTATACTTCTTTACGAGAAAGTAAAAAAAATCTTAAAAGCGACTGCTTCCAAGTTTTTTTTATTTTTCCAAAACAGTACAAAGTACTTTAATGGTTTTTTATGTATAGAGTAAATTTGTTTTTGGGTAAAGACTTACGAAAGAAGGATCTTATATACCGAGTGTCCCATAATAGTCCCCCCCCCTAACTTTCTCCTACATTTTTTAAAATATCAATTCCACACCACCCCCAAACGTTATTGTTTAGGTAATACTTCATTTTTAGGGGGTACCCAATTTTGGCCGCCATCTTGGATCCGCCATATTGGACCCAAGATAATTTTTTCAAATGTAAAAGTGGTGTTGTGACCCATCATTTCGAATTAGCTTTTTTTACTGATTACAATGCCACAATCCGTTTTTGAATATCTCAATTTGTTCTCAAGATATGGGTAGTTTAAATTAATTTATTTTCATCCAATTTAAACATTACAAATTGATAAAAATAGGCCCATGACCACAAAATTATGCTAGATAGTGACGATTAACCACCATAACTATTTGAAGAGCGATTTACACTTAACTGTCCCCAACGTAAATCTTTCGGCCACCATCTTGGATCCGCCATTTTGAAATAAGGTAAGTTATTTCAAATATGAAGGTAGTATCGTGACCCATCATTTCAAAATAGTTTTTTACGCCGAATTTAATGCCGCAACTCGTTTTTAATTATAGAGTTTAGTTTTCAAGATATTGACATGTTTCTAATAAAATCTAAAAAAATATGAATTTTTCAAAAACTAAGTTTTACAGCTAAAAACGGGTTGCGGCATTCAATTCAGCGTAAAAAACTAGTTTGAAATGATGGGCCACAATACCAACTTCATATTTGAAATAACTTACCTCATTTCAAAATGGCGGATCCAAGATGGCGGCCAAAAAATTTACGTTGGGAAAAGTTAAGTGTAAATCGCTCATCAAATACTGATGGTGGTTAATCGTCACTATCTAGCATAATTTTGTGGTCATGGGCCTATCTTTATCAATTTTTAATGTTTAAATTGGATGAAAATAAATTAATTTAAACTACCCATATCTTGAGAACGAATTGAGATATTCAAAAACGGATTGCGGCACTGTAATCAGTAAAAAAAGCTAATTCGAAATGATGGGTCACAACACCACTTTTACATTTGAAAAAATATTTTGGATCTAATATGGCGGATCCAAGATGGCGGCCAAAATTGGGTACCCCTTCAAAATGAAGTATTAACTACCCAATAATGTTTGGGGGTGGTGTGGAATTGATATTTGGAAAAATGTAGGAAAAAGTTAGGGGGGGGGACTATTATGGGACACCCGGTATACAAAACAATATAGAGATTTCTTAAACCTACTTCCTCTGTACTATTCAGACCTTTTTATAATTCTATTCATACACAACCGTACAAAAAACCCGACGAAGTAAAAAAATATATAAATCGCACTGGATTTATTAATATGATGAAACTACTTCAGTGGAAAATACAATCTAATATGTTCGATGAAACTTAATTAGACGTAGGAATTCTAATATTTTCATGCATACAATCCACTTTCTTTTTCAAAGAAGTACTAAGGCAATCCCTAGTTTTATCTGCATGATCTAAAAACAAACAATAATTGTTTGTTTTTAGATATCGATAACTTTTTTGAATTATTCAAAATAATTATCGATATCAGGAGGTTTCTTGACTTGATGGCGACAAAGAGGATAGTGAAAGCCACGGTCCTGACCCAGCATTGTGCCTTATGATGAATGGTGTCTCCAATCGAAATCAAACATAATTTACCATCTTTTGTGCTTATTTACCGTCTTTTTTAGAATGAGGAGAAAGTGTTAATAATTTTTAAGTGCTCTAAGACTTGATTTCTTATATTCAGTACAATATATTTTATTGTGATAAATCGAAAAATTTTGTAATTGTGTACACAGTGCAAAAAAAAATTAAAAAAACGCTTTGTGGTCGAGGTAACTAGCAAAATTATCCCATTTATGCCAAAATTAGTTTTTTTTCTTGGATTTCGTTTTCTGCTTAGTATTTTGTTGTTAATGGTACAAAAACATAGATTTTGATTGTTTTTAATTTTTTATGATCATTTTTATATAAATTATGGCATGTCGACATATGTTGACAGTGGACACGAACGGGTACAGTGTGTAAGTGACGAAACAGCTGACAGTGAGCATCATCAGGTTTGTAATTGTTAACATAAATTTGACCTATTTTACTTCTAAATATATAAAATGAAAAACTAAACAAAATAAATTTGCAAGAACACAAAAACAAAAAGTTTATATTTGCAGGAAACGCTAAGTTTCACAAGTTTAGGTGTAAAGATATAGTAAATACCGCAATAAAAAGTCAGGTAAAAGGACATTATGTAAAAAGGTTTATAAATAAGATAAGTTACAATCAACTACAATGGGAAAATTTTTATGTAATAGAAAAAATGTATATCACACAGTGTTTTTAGTTATACAAGTCGATAGTAAAACTTAATAGTAAATTAGACCATAAAAATGCAGTCAAAACGATCAAAACGTAAAAAATTTGATAAATGTGATAAGATATCAGCAGCTTTCAAAACTAATTGCTGGAATATAAAATATTTTAAACAAATCTAAAATAAAACCATAGTAAAAGTCTCTTCCATGAATTTCCGTAAAGGTCCCGTAATATTTTTACCCAAAAATCTGTGCAGAGTTTGCACAATGGCTCACAGCGAGTAAAATGTTTTGTCACACAGAACATGGCAACCAACTCGACGTGTACCGCAGATTTTTCTTGTAGCCTTTCCACAATGGGTACATCAGATTTGCTTTTCCACAGTGTCCAAGAAGTGTTTTCCGCTGTAGCGGACGTCAGCTGGTACATAACTGGAGCTCTTTTGAGCTCATACGTCCTGCTGTAGGTCGATCTATGGTGTTATTGCCGTGTAACTCCATACTACATAGCGAATGATAATAAATAAAATAGCCTCTGACAATAATGGACCTGTAACCGCTCGTGACCACTGTCGACATTTGTCGACATCAGTTTTTGCAAAGGAATAAAACTATGTTCTTGTAAAAAATAAACTAAGCTACGATTGTATATGTTGTAGTAGTTCCTAAATATATCTAAACAATTGTATATTCAATAAATATTAAAAGATTAATAGTAATAACACTTAGGATTCAAAATATGACATGGCTTGTCTTGCAGAGGTTCTTAATCTCAAATTTCCTACTCACACGTACTCTACAAAATGGTGGCAAACACTGTAGCTGCTTAGCAGGGATACCAATAGATAAAAATTAAATACTCTTTGTTTCAAATGCTAAATTGTATCCGTGATAAAAATTTGTAAAGTCATTGTCTACAAATGTCGACAGTGGGCAGAAATGGGATTTATAAAGGTTCATTTAATGTTTGCAGTTTTTGTTTTGAAGATACAATTAGCTTTATGAATAAAAATATCTATATATATTTTTGGAAGTAACAAACGTGGTTCTAAAAACTAAAACCTTTATGCTTACGTGGATGTAAGTATATGATATTATGGTTATGGGATATACATATAGTTTTGAACTGATGTAAAATATTGTATAATATAAATAGTTATATTTAGCTGAAGTTTCATAAATATATTATAAGTGTTGTAAGACGTATTTTACCTATACCCAGTTTATGTCCAGGAGGGATCACGTGTCGGGTAGACAATATCCTGTTTTAAATTAACATTAAATCTGACTTATGTTTGTAGTTTCTTCAAAACACACAATATAGCCTTGTGCGCATGTGTGGTCTTACCATGATTATTTATCAGTTGGTTAAATATTGTTCATTGCTTTAATGACAACGACCCCGGCACCAACGCCTGATGGATGGGAAATGAAAAAATACAAATTGTATTTTGGACAGAAGTCTTTGAAAAAGGAAAATGTGTTTTCTATTGTAAACAAACTTTGCAAAATACAGTTATTTATTTAACATAATAATTGACAATTCTTTATTGAAATTAATAGTTGTATTGGTTTAAATTGTAGTCTTGCGATAAATATCTCTGGAAAAGACCTCAAATTGAACACTAGAACTGATGACTAAAGGTTTTTTTTTCATTTTATAGAATAACTATACGATAAGCCATAAGAATTAACAACTAAAACTAAGAGGAATTTAAACTCCGAGCCTTTATGAAACATTCATTGGCAAAGCGTTGCAGTTTGCATTGTTAGCCTGGAACAATACGAATTTAACGCTTTAACCCTAATGTTTCCTTTGACAATCGTTGAGTCACTTTTTGTTTAGTTTTCATAGGTGGGTTAATTTAATTTTCTGTTTTGGCTATTTTATATGTTTATTTTCACTTGGCCTCTTATTATTTATGATATTACAGCAGTTTTATTAATGTTATTATTTCCTTTATAATTTTCTTGTCATGTATTGTGAACTTCTGATTAGGCTCTTTCATATATATATATATATATATATATATATATATATATATATATATATATCAGTCCGTAGGCACGATAACTTTTGTAAAAAAGGTCCGATCTTGATGAAATTTGGAACACATGTGTAGAGCGCTAAAATTTATTTTCAAAATTTAGCACCTTTTTACTAATTATTTTTAAATTTCATTGTCAAAATAGAATTCAGCTTAAAAAAACAAACAATTTAGCATTTTTTATTATTATTCTTCGGCAATCCGTTGCTTAGATATTGGATAATATTGGATGTGGTAAACACAGTACGTTGTCCAATATGATTTTTAATTTTTCCCTCCAAAAAGTATAGCCACCCTGATTTAAGATAGTAATAAAATACAATTCTGATCATATGATTAAATTTTCAGATGATGAATATTTTATTTGTGTTTATTTTGAATAGTTAGAGTTCATTGATCAAGATTTTGCAGAAAATATAAATTATATAAAAAAATACAAATTATTTCTAAATTTATTAAATTTAATAAAGAAAGTATGAGCATTTTGAGGGGGGGATGTCTTGGTCTAAACTGCCTGAAAATGTAGCATAATATATGGTATGTTTACAATGATGAGGATTGATGATATGTTTTGTTGAAATTGGCAGGAGATGTAGGTCTGTTGCAACTGGGATGTTTTAATTACTGTAAAACTGACCATATGATTGAATTTAATTTGTTCATGAGTTTAAGTTATTTGTTTGTTTTATGTCTTTTGAATTCATTGATTATATGTTTGTTGACATTTATATAGGTACTATAACAAGATTACAGTTATTAAAAATTAAAAGACTAAGAATTATATTATAAAATACAAAAGTGTATGTATTACTTATGAAAACAATTGTGGTCTCTTTGTTCATTTTCTTCATGTTCAAAGCTCATGAATGATTAAACATACGTTTTTAATATATTACTAGTCGTTTCCAGTTAATGAAATTAACTATTTAAATGATGAGAGAACATTTTGTCAACTTTGAGCAGGCATATATTATATAGTTTGCAAAATATTGGATATCATTATTAGTTTAATTCTTATAAGTTTATGTTAGCTTAGCTTTATTATGATTTTAGTCTGGTTTTCTCTTTAATTTTCATATTTTTTATGATGATTTCTAGAAGTATAATAATCAATATTTGCTCTCCACTGAGGTACAGCATAGTTTATAGATATTCCATGTGTGAATTTCTTCGGGCTGTATAGAAGTTGTCTCGAACCTGAATGTGAGATTAACTACTCGTATTAAGCCTTTATTTGTTCCTTTTGATTTTCGCTTTATCATCAACTTTTCCTCGAACTCCCAATATCCTAAATGCATACTTCTCCTCTTCATATGGTTCACAGTTTTCTTTCTTTAATTTGTTCACATACGCATTCTAATGTCTGCAACAATTTTATTAGGCCCTCTGGCAACCTTCACCTTTACAGGCCGTCTTCATGCAATCCCGCCATTCCCTGGATTTAGTCCATACTTCTTCAACACTTGACATTTAGGACTTTCTTGTACATCAAAATATTGTTTTATCTTTTTGTGGCTGGGAGGCCCATAGTTAAAACTCTATCTCCTTCAAATCTTGAATAATTGGTTATGGATAACTAATTACTTCTATCCTAAGGTATATTTCCTTTTTAAGCAAACCAGTAATCATATCTCCCAAGCTATCCTCCTTATTCCTAATCCTTCATATTTCTTGTTGGAGTGTAAAATCCTTCTTGAAGTACCACTTGGAAGTTGGAACACTTTTTTAAATAGAACTTCTTATTCGTTTGTCTCTGTCTTTAAAGAACTGAGCAGGAATTTCTTTTAGACATACAGTTTGAAGAGAATATATTTGTTTGATATTGGTGAAATGAGATTTATTGGTTTACTTTATTACGTTTTTTACACCCACTTTTAAAAATTATTTTATGTGAGTGATTCTCTACAACAGATTTATTTTCTACAACAGATTTAAGTTTTATTTGAATATTTCAATATTAATAATCCACCAAGATATGAATGCTTTCACAAAGTAGTTGTTGTAAACGAAAAAATTAATCAAAAAATGTAAATAAATATCAAAGTGACAGAAGGTAGACATTAAGGTTTTTCTCAAGACAGCTGTTAATTAAAAGAAAAAAGAGTTTATATAAACCATATGTTTGGTAAAATATAATTCCACTTAAAATACATGGGAACTTTAAAGTCCAGTGGGGCAAAGCATATTGAACTTGGGATTACAAAAATTATTCCATAACCTCTAGAGAAAATTCCCTTTGATTTGACACCTCAATCATCAAAATCGGTTCGTAAATAAAGGAGTTTTGCTGTACACAAGAAATTCCTTAGCAAATTAGTATAATAGATAGATTTACTTAACGTATCATTCAAACAATACTTTCCTTCAAATAGGTTGAATTCTCACATATACAAAGTAAATCCTATGGAAATTCGCTGAGTACGCAGGTCTGCTGCGACGGGGGTATTGGATTTTAAATTTGCTGAGAATGCAGGTCTGCTGCAACTGGGGTATTTTAAATGTTATAAAAAAGATATCCATTGAATTTAGTTCCGGCGAATAATCATCAATTCAAATACAGGAAACTTTATATATATATATATATATATATATATATATATATGAAAATGAACGAACGGTGTTTTTGGGGTCTAGGGACCTCAAAATAAAAAGTTACGGTGGTCCCGCGCTTAAGTCTCACCGTGCCGCCTACGGTAATAGCTACTTATCTATAGGGGGAAATTCACTAAAAGAACATAGTTCAAGCCAACAGCGAGATTTAACATGTTTTTAAGCTCCATAACAATAACATAGGAAATGAGTAAGCAGGTTTGCTGCCACAAAAATGGAAATATTTGAAATTTTGGACCATCAACTATTAGATCTCATCTAGATGAAGCCACAAACCAACTTTTATCAATATATGTTGAGAAATAAGCACGATATAGAATTTTACTTATTTCCCATAAAGTTAACATTGGGACAACGTACAGTGTTTACCACCTTTAATATCTCGGTAACCATTGGACATAGAGCAGTGATTAACAGTACTAAAATGTTTGTTTTTTGAGCTCGATTCAATTGTGCAAGCCAAAATCGGATTATTTCTATTTTCTGATGTATAAAACTAAAAAAACCCATTTTTTGGGTTTATCCCTCTCTAACCCCCTTCCAATGGTTTCGAACTCGTCTGAATAATAACTAGCCAACATAGCGAGATTTGACATGTTCTTGTAAGCTCCATAACAATAACATAGGAAATGAGTATGCAGGTTTGCTGCCACAAAAATAGAAATATTTGAAATTTTTGACCATTAAACATTATAATAATGATGTGGCTTCATCTAGATGAAGCCACAAACCAAGTTTTATCAAGATATGTTGAAAAATAAGCACAATATAGAATTTTACTTATTTTCCATAAAATTAACATTGGGACAACGTAATGTGTTAACCACTTTCAATATCTCGGTAACCAATGGACATAGAGCAGTGATTCAAAATAATAAATTATTTGTTTTGTCTTTTGAGCTGAATTCAATGGTGCCAACAAAAATTCGATAAATTTTATTTTTCTATGTAAAAAGCACCAAAAACCTATTTTTGGGGGGGGGTTATCCCCCTTTACCCCCCCCCCTTCCCATTGTTAGATCGGGCTGATTGGCGAACTCGTCCAAGTGATTACCACTTTACACGTCTGTACCAATTTTCATGAAGATCGGACCATATTTACGACCGCTATCGTGTTAACAGTGATATATATATATATATATATATATATATATATATATATATGTATGTATGTATGTATGTATTCGAACGAATGGTGTTTTTGGCTTCTGGGGGGCCCAAAACGAATAGTTATCATGGTCTGGGGCTTAGGGCTTACCATGAGTACTCCGGTCACTCTTCTTACACCTAGACACCACTATACCCGGATCTGGCACGAATTGTCCCAACGTTTCGTGTAAGCAAAAACATTACGCCTCTACGGGGGAATTTTCGTCGCACTTTCGGTGTTGTAAACCAGATAAAAAGACCGTAATACTGAAGTTAGGGCGATGTTTGAAGAACTGCGTGGTAATTGCTACCCGAAAAAATATCTTCATAAGGCGTTAAAACAAGCAAAAACAAATTTCAGGATAAACCCGTAACAACTGGGGTGGTCCCTTATACTAAAGGGTTACCAGAAAACATTAGGAGAGTAAACAGAACGTTTGGTGTAAGAACGGCCTTTAAATTAATAAAACTATCAGATGGTTACCAGGGTAAAACTGGATAAGCGGTGAATCTATGACAAAAAATGCAGAATAAAGTTAGGTGTGGTTACGGGCGGAATTGTTATGGACAAACCTCATGACCTGTGGCTGTAAGAATCAATGAGCATAAAAAAACTGCTTGCTAAAGGAGATCCAAAGAGCTCCAAGTTAATTGAACACAGCATGTCTGAGAGCCACAGGGTTGATGAGTCCTCGGCGGGTGTTATTTTTAACGAGCCGAGGTGGAAGCAACGCAATATTCTGGAAGCGGCGTGCACGGCTGTGGATGACAGCTGTATTTCCCAGCCTAGTGCCTCACTCCACCTAATGTTTGTCCCATTGGTAGCTAATGAAATTAAAGAAAAAATGAACAGAGCCAGGACAATAGATCCCCGCCCCCTGCTGCTGATAAGAATGATAACCCGCCAGACAGGTCAGTCGCGGTAAGACGGTCGGAGCGCCTACGCACAAAACATCGAAAGTGCAACAAAAACTCCCCCGAAGAGGTGTAATGCTTTTTGTTTACGCGAAACGTTGGGACAATTCGTGTGAGATCCGGATTTAGTGGTGTTTAGGCATAAGAAGAGTGACCAAAAAGGATCTACACGTCAATTCATAGAGGTGGGTGTTGCCCAATAATTTTGGTAAAAATTAGTGGAACGATTTCTTAAGGTTGCGATGACGAGTTTGACTCTCGATAGTCATCGTATTTGACTCTCGATAGTCATCGTATTTGACTCTCGATAGTCATCGTATTTGACTCTCGATAGTCATCGTATTTGACTCTCGATAGTCATCGTATTTGACTCTCGATAGTCATCGTATTTGACTCTCGATAGTCATCGTATTTGACTCTCGATAGTCATCGCAGGCACGATTGACGCCCTACATGATGAAGTCACACCACGCCGTGCCACGTGACCGAGCAGATGACGTCATCCCACTTCAAATATGAAACTAAGAGCACATAATTTAAATCCTTAAGTGCAGTTGCCTTTAAAAATGATAGTTAAATATATCTTAATATTCGAAAAGTGCAGTAGTGGAAATTGTGCTCGACCTGAAAGATAGACTTCTGTAACGAGTGCGAAACGTCGGTGCTACATCGAAATAACAACTCTACGCGGGGAAGCCCAGAAGATCTCGGGAGTGATTAAATATATCTGTTAGTTTTTTAAAATATTAAATTGTGTTTATAATATCAAAAAATAAAAACATATATAAATGTATAAAATTAGTACAAAATATATTAAATTTGTTTTTTAATAATAATATAACATTAAATTATTAATTAATTAAATAAATTTTGATTGAAAATATATTAATAAAAAAACATTATAAATAATATTTATCCGTCCTGTTTAACAAGGAGTCTAAACAAACCTTAACGATAATAACAGCGAAACAACAATCCACATAAGAGGGAAAACGAAGTAAGAAATTCAATCGAGGAAGGGGTTTGCCCGTCCGGCTAAGCCAGGATACGGTCGGGATGGATTATGTTAGTAAAGACCCCGGGCGGTTGTCTGCTTCCCCGCTGCAGCGCCACTGTAGCGTCCATAAACTTAAGCTACCTTCACCTTTGGCCTAAGAGTTTAAATTATTATTACCAAACTTTAATATTTCTTTTTTGTTTATATCACATACATATTTCCTGAAATTAATTCAAAAGAAAAAAAAGAGCTATCAGATACTACTCCATGGTGATTCACGAAAATTGGTTAGGATTATACGATAGTAGAACTTTGTTCCTAATTTAACTTTATTTCGGTAATTTTTTATTGGTACAATTTTTTTATTCGGCTATGAATAGACTTATGAATCTTTAACAATATACGAAGCTGACAAAAAATATGCTATCAGTAGTTTTTAATCTTTATTTGTAATTATATATTTGGTTTCTTCGTTCAATAAAGGCATTTGTATGATTTTTAATCTCTTTTAAAAGTTGTTTTTTATGATTAAATGGGTTAATAATTTAACGGGTTCGATTTAATAATCTGTTATACCTTAGTACCAAATTTGTATACAACGGATGGGGCCGTTTGGGGGTTTTCATTCCGTATATAAACACGTACCTACACACTAATCCTTTTTATCACTGGTAAAATATGTTTTCTCTTTCTGTGAATAAAGACCTTCTTAACTTCAAAAACTAACAAATATGTTCCTTTATTTACAGGTACAAAACAAAAATTAAAAATTTCCTATTTTTTATCCTTTAATGAAAAAAAAGTTTCCTTACTTTCTCAGTGAGGTATGTAAAACTAACTTATTCATCGACAGAATAACTATAGTTACTAAATACAATCAAACATTTGTAGTTTAAGTAAGAATTTTCAAGTTGGTGTGCCAATGAAGATTTGTATTCATTATTTTTCTTCCCACATAAAGCTACAAAATACGGCTTAATAATCTAGGACCCAACACCGGAAGATACCCTGGGAGATTAAACAAGGAGGATAACTTTGGGTCAAAAATCAAAACTGTAAACGTCCAACCCTGACACAACACAACAGCTACAAACGCGTCCCATATAATCGATTTTTTTCTACGGAAAAACAGATATATTTGGATTTAGATACATTCGATCAAGTAAAATGTATCCATCCTTTCTACAGGGTGTTCAAAAAATGTGGGGCAATAATGTACGTAGTTATTCATTGACTCAAAATAAGCAAAAAGGTTTATACAAACATACGTCATAAAGTGTTTCGTATTTCCGTCTGTGTCTGTTTATGATTTTTACATATTTAATCATATCTCACGAACCACTTAACGTATAACTTTAAACTTGGAATATGGATAACCACTATTAGAACTGTTTTCTTAAGAAGTATCAAATTTCTACTTTGTAATATTTAAAAATGGCTACTTTTTTTCAAAGCTAAATATCTTAAAAACCGTAATTTTTTAAAAAGCATACAAGAGACAAAATTGTTGAGAAATTTAATCCAATTGACAATGATATGAAGATTATCACAATCGGACCACTAATAATGGAGACATTTTAAAATTTCCGAATAAAAACATGCAATTTTCAGGCAGAATGTTCTAAAAACACATGTTTTTATGCAGAAAAAAATCAAATTTCTCCGTTATTAGTAGTCCGATTATCAATCTTAATATCAGCATTAATTGGATTAAATTTTACAGCTTTTTTGTCTCGTGTATAATTTTTCTAAAATTTTAGTTTTTTAAGATATTTAGCTTTGAAAGCAAAAAAAAAAACGGTCACTATCTTGACATATTACAAAGTAGAAATTTGACACTCCTTAACAGTTCTTAATAGTAGTTATCCATATACCAAATTTGAAGTTTATATCTTCAGTGGTTCGTAAGATATAATTTAATATGTAAAAATCATGGTAATTGTTTGATATCTCCCCCATGATCAAAAATGTTCTATATCCTACAGTTTGACTTCAAAAAGGTTTATTATTGTTGGAAATCACTTTTTATGAATAAATACTGTAATTACTGTAAGCACATAAGTACTGAAACTGTAGGTAAGTACTGAGTACTGTAGGTACTGTGTGAATAAGTACTGTATTAGATTCGTTTAGGTTAGAATAAAATCACAGTAACAATATAAGGCAAGCCAAAGAAAATGAAAACAATACAATATTAAGATAAGTGGCAGTATAACAATTTTCAAATCTCTTTGAAGTAGGAATAAGGGAGTTGGATAAAGAAATAGATAGAGGACGATAAGCAACCGAGCGAGGCCCAAAGAACTATACCACTATAATAGTAAAGTTTATTGGTGAGGCCACTCACTGCTCTGCCAGTCGCATCGTGTACTCCGCCAGTGCCTCAATGATCTCTGTGTGTCTGTCGGTCACTGCCTGCGTGCGCTCAAGTAATTAATAAACTATCATCGTCGTCACACAGCGTCGTAAAAGGCGTGCAGTGACCCTTGTGTTGTTAGCTTTATTAATTGATAGAGAAGTTTCAATCAAGGAAATTCTATCTCAGAGAACCTTAGAATAACTTAATCTCGAAAGGAAAAAGTTTCTTAGCTTGAGGCGTCTCTTTTATTACAAGTTTAAGACTTGGTCCTGATAAATACCACGTAACCTTTAGTTTTATTTCTAAACAATATATTATTTGTGGACTTTTCCAAGAAGTGAATACAATTATGGAAACGAATATTTACGTAATCTGATTTGACTAGCCCACAAATGAGAACTGTATTAAAAAACACTTAAAAATTACAGGAAAATAAGTTATAAATGCATTAAATAAAGTTCTTACAAAGGAACACTGTTAATCTTAAGAAAATGTGGAAGTAAAGTTAACTTTTGTTTTCCCCAAAATAAAATAATCCCCCTCAGTTGAACTTTGTGGGGGTTGTGCTAACTCAATAAGAGTACTAATTATGTTGCCCACTTGAAACATATTTGCTTCTAATTAATAAATTATATTAAAAACCTTAGAATAACTCGTTTATTCAAAAAATATGTAAAACAAAGTATAGAATGTAAACATAAACATAAACAAACATCAGATGTTTCTTTCAACATTTGTTTAGAAACACATCACAGTCTTCCCCGCTAAGGAAGAACATTAGGCGAACCAAATTGTGAACACCAGGCGAACAAAAAGTCCATTCTTTTAACTGGCTGACTAAATTGCTGATCTTCTTGGCTGGGACGGCAAATAATGAGGTTCTAATTTTGGAAATTGTGGCCCTCGAGTAACCTCAATTTCAGGTTCAACTTCATATCAACCACTTCTCGTGGCGCTTGATTTGGCCCATTCTTTTATTGAAATCGAAAACTCAACTTCCACGTTCCTCTTTTGTTGAGCTCTTCTGGTGATGGCCTGTGGGGCTGTTGGTCGTAGCTGGGGTTTATTTGAGTCGGAAACTTCTGTTTTCCTCAGCTGTTCAACATGACGTTTGACAACCACTCCAACCAGGTAGTGTGAGCGGCTTAATACCCATGTTTGTTGTGGGCAAACAATGCATGTGCCAATCAAAGACTGTTTGCACTGCAAAAAAGACTGTTAGGCTCATCTGTGGAGTCCACAGACTAACTCACTGTAAGCCCCTTTTTGTTTCTCTGGGTATTCTCACACTACCTTCTTTGTTTGTTTTTTCAAGCATACTTTATGTGAAAGACAATTCATTACACTTTACTAAAATGTCTGATGTTCATAAGCATAACACAAGATATAAAGATCATATAATGACTAAAGGTGTGCACCATCTGCTACACAGAACAGTTTTGAATACCAAGGCATTAGAATGTTCAATGCACTGCCCCCTGGTATTAAGGAGTTGCCTAGAACCAAGTTTGTACATGTTCTTAAGACATCTCTTGTCGCTGCTTGTCTGCATAAACATGATGAGTTTTATGACATAAGGTTTTAGATGTATATTGTATACAATTTAACTATAATACAACAACCATGTTAACTATTTATTAGTTAATAATTTCATTTTGACGATTGTCATAAACATTTATTGTTTTCTTTGGCAATAAAGGATTTAATTATTTTCATTTTCTTAATAACTTACCAACTTCTATTTAACAGGCTGAACCCCAATGTTGTAATCTCTTACTTGAACTTGCTCCCCAGGAAGATAGGATGAAGGTAACCTAAACAAATTTTATGAGCGTCTTGGAATATCGGGACTATGTGTGCGTTGTGGGGAGAGCAAACTGGACATCTTAATTTGTAGTCTATGCCTTAAATGTGGGCATGTCGCGAAAGTTTGCACATCCAGTTTAACAAAATCCAACCCCAAAAAGGTAAATGCAATTCATCATGAAGATTCAGATCGTAACACTTCTGGCAACCTTGAATATGAAACGAATTTTAATTTTTCAGTTGGAAAAATGGTGTCCGTCTGTAGTTCATAAACTAATTTGGAAGCAGAGGAAATCACAACAACACTGAAAATTGAATCTGGTCAGCTGACATTCGAAATCGACACCGGGAGTCCAGTTACTATGATTAATAGGGCAGATTTTCTAAAGGCTTTGCCCTAGAAAAGGACTCCAACAAACATCGAACAAATTTGAAACAGCTACTGGTGAAATCTTTGAACCTCTGGGTGTCGCTAGAGTTGAGGTAAGGTACAATAACAAGACGTCGTACCTTAACTTATTTGTCGTTGATCACCTAATTAACCCATTGCTGGGCCGTGAATGGTTCCTACCCTCCGATCTTGCCAATGCCGACTTCCTGTCGAGAATTTCCACCATCGACTCAAACTCGTGGGAATTACACGATTCGCATCCTAACCTTAGCCAAAATTTCAAACGAGGTGGTTACATATAACAAACGTGTTACAAGGAACTAACAAGAATCCAGAACTTGTTCCTTTGAAAACAATATTGGGAAAGTGCATTGAACAATTTTGCCCTGGCTAAAAAAAAAAAATTATGTCCAGTCTAGACCCTTTTTAAGGTAATTTCACTGTGCTAATATTAGAGTGTGACTGTTGTCTCAAACCTCTTTACCCCCCTCAATTCATTTCATAGACATGAATTAAAAAGTCATTCGAATAAAAATTTAACTCGGCAGAAAATTAACTCATCAACTCTAAAATTAAGCGTTTGCCTGGCTGGGCCTCTCGACCACTGTATTAAGCCCAGTTCAGCGAGACATTTCCCGAGTTCGTCGTTATATTACTGCCTCAAAATTAAATCGAAAGCACGTTTATGACTTTTTAATTCTATATTTAAAATTGTATTAGTAGTGCTGAGTCTAACTTTATAAATGAAATTAGTTTCCAAAAAATAATTTATTTATTACTAATAACGTAATTTGCAGTTCAATTAACTTTCAAAAAGATTACATATAAACCAAAAGATTAGTGTGCCCCTCTCTAATATCCAATAAAAAATAACACAATAAAAAAATGTACGATAAAAAGTCTATAAGTTCATCAAAACAATTGATTGCTATTAAAAACTCTTTTTCTTTTTCAAATCGAATATTCTATTTATATGATCTACAAATATCGTACAAGTTATCCCAGATTAGATGTTTAGTCTGGCAAACTAAATACTACTAACTAAAGCAAACTACTAGTGTCAACCAACGACTACGCTGAAATAAATAAATAAATAATAATAATTAATAAATTACCTTAAACATAAACATTTTTCTTGGCTTAATGTTTTTATTCGCGTAAACAACAAATGAAGAACATTTATTTATAATCTGGGAATGGAGGAACACAAACAGCGGAATGTGAATCAGAATTCGAAAAAGTGCTGAAGATAGTACTTCCTTAACGACTAAACAAGGAACAAATAAACGAATGTTCTCGTTTCACTACAACTGAGAGTGTTAGCCTTTGTGTTTAAACGGCCCTCACACTAAACTGGGCGATGCCTCGATAATGTGTGAAACAACTCATACTTGGATGTGGAATAGGATTCTTAGCAAACAGCATTGCTTATGAACTCACAAAATATGTAGGCAAATTTTATATGCGGACAGACATGCTACAAATAATCAATGTTTAAACATAATAGTAAGTAAAGTGGGCTCTTTATGCTATTACCAACAACATTCTATGTATTTATTTTGTTATATTTAAGGCTGTAACAGGGCATTGTTAAAGTTTTTGGGGGCATAATGTGTTTTTTACCACAGAGTTGTTTTGCTTGAGGAACTCAGGGTACGTTCTTAAAAAGACCTCAAGTTAAAGCAGTGCTTGATATGAAAAACATTTATTCTGGATTTAACGGAAAGAGACAAATGTTTTTGGCAGCTATAAAAAAATTAAGAGCTGCATAATTTTATTTTTCACTGAAAGTAACCATTCTCATAATAAGAGGGATAGTTCGTGTATTTGAAGTATAAGAACAGAATAAATAAATAAAAATATAAATATAAATTTTGTTCAGTTTTTGTACATTATTTTGTGCTGATAATCTGATGTATGAATGATTTTTAAGCGCATTTATGAAAGGCGCTTTTTGTGCTACAATCCAAATTTTTATAATTAAACTTTTACTAATATGTCTAAAGCAAACAAACAAAATATTAAATAACTAAATAAACTACATATGGCAAGGCGAGTTATAATTATGTAAAATTTAACGTGTAACTACAAATTAAGTGTGTTAATTATGAATTGTAAATCACTGCATTACGGTGACAGACGGATTTATATGACTTAAAAGCTTATTTGTTAAAAATTTAATATTAAATAGTTTTTTAGGGAGTTGTGTGTTGGTATATTCCAGGTCTACAGCGTAAACGACATGTCATAAACACTTGATTCTGATGTCAAATTAAAGCTTGGAATATCACGATGTGCACTAATGTGGATGGATTTTTATACCTTCAAGGACTTAGGCACAGGATCGTTCGAATGGGAACCATGTCAAAGATATGGTAAGTTCTTTGAATAATTATTATGGTTACCATTTTAAAATAGCTACTATGTTTACTAGCAAAATATAGCACTTAGAAACAACAAAAATACACCAAAAATAAAATAATCTCCAGGGTAAAGCCGGGTTATCAGATAGTCATTACATATTAAATCAAATGTTCAACATATTTTTTTAATCTAAGTCAATTACGATCACGCGACTTCTATCGTTTGAATTTTAAATCCACAAATTACTATTTTTTCAACGAACAATATATAATAATATTAATTGTATTTTCCATTAAAGGGTAAAAGTATAAACTTTTAAATCATATGATTTTTGATTTAACCGATCTTAAACTTATGAGTAAATTATCATTATTTCAATGTTCAAAATCCATTACCAAAACTTAATACATCACGTTTGAACGATGTCTATATAGAATCATAAAAAAACGACAAACCAAACATTTTGTTCTCATCCTCTTATTTTTCTAGGGTTAATAATTAAAAGCCTAATAATATATGAGTGCTTTCTTTTATACTTCAGAATGACAAAATACGTAAAAAAATATAATTATAAAATACTAATTCGTGTGATTAATTATAAGGGATAACTTCAAATAGTTTTATATTTTACAGTATTGAGTCCACCGAAACACTGTTTAATGCCTTCATTCCACAATTACCATATAAATAGACGCAAAGCGGCGCTAAGCCCTTCTATTCCCACAAGATCCTTGTTGATACTAGCTCATGAAAATGAGAAACATTAAAAATCAAAAATTGAAGTCACATTGGGATTCTATTGTAAATTTTTTATTTAAAATATAGATTGAATTGTTATTGTAAAATACGAACCTTCAACATTAAATGGTCAGTAAAAAAACTGTGGTTGATTTTTTACAATAAAATTGTTCCTTAAAAGTATCATTTGCTTATAAAGTTAAGCAGCTCTCAAAATAATTATTTTTCTAACACCTTTCCATTGCTATTATACTAAATATCAAAGGCTAAATTTACTATGTACTTGTGGTAGGAGTGGGTATGTAATAAAGCAAAGGAAATGACTTTAATTACAACTTCATTAAACTCTACTGTTTGTAACTTGGACGATTACAATTCTACACTTGCCGTTTGATTCACAAGTTACTTGTTCTCAGAATCATTTCCTCCCTGGAGAAACTAGATTTGAACTTTAAATTGAACTAATAATACAATATTTTTAGAACTGATAAAATAAATTACCTTGATAAGTAACAAAATTAATAATAAAATTAGAGTTTTATCAGGGCTGGGAAAAGCAGAAGGCTAGTTGTTCTCTGCCCGGCCCTGGGTATTTGTAACCAGACTGCTCCAAAATAATATTTTATTTATAACTCTACCACCTTTGTTTGACTACTGCAAGTTTACTGAGTAATATTCATTTTTTAGAAAAACAAATTATTAAGATTTTCAATTAGCATTTTGATTGTTTTTACCCGTACGTTTTTTTTTGTTATAAATGACATAATTTAACGTTATTAAATTGTCAAGTACATCTGCCAGGATAATTTATTTGCAAAGTTTATTTTCTACCCCAGACTTTCAGGGGCAAAATGGGCCAAGTCGATGCGAACAAATCTTTCAGGAAACATTTTAAAGTTTTTACGCTAATAGTAAAATAGTTTTGCTTCTTCTAGAAACTTTGTAAACTATCTGTAATCACTACAAGAAATATTATTGTTTAATTGAACAGCTGATAATTTACTAGGAAAAACATATAATGGTAATCGGTAATATTCAGGGTTTTCGGCTCTCCCCAACAGAACACCACCTTCATCACTGGAAGAACAGGTTATAAACATTAAAAACTCTTCAGTCGAATCACAGGTTAAAGGGTCTTAATAATCTTAAAATAATAAAAATTGGAGTTTTAAAAGTCTATTAAAATATAGTTAGTAAAGTGTATTTGGTGTTTTTATTAATACAGTATTTATCAACATTTTAGAACATCGACTTACCAAAAGGTGGTGCCGTCGAAAATATTTATGATACGTTTTCTTCTATTTTTGTGGTACTCATGATAAGAAAGTTCCGAGGAATTGAAACAAATTTTTTTGGATGTAAAATTTGTGACCTACAGATGTCAAAAGTGTAATAATAGGGCGAAAATTCCCATCTTTCTTGCATCATTCACGAAGACACGGTTTAACCTACAAGGCCAATATTTGTGAATTGTTTATGATTAATGAATGTCTTAAACCTAACATCAAGGAAATTAAAAAAAATTCGTTGTTGTTGGAAAGTAATTTTTCCTTCCGTTTTCATAAATGTCAAATCATTTAAAATTATGTCATTTTGTAGGCCAAACGATTCCGTAATATATCCCCAAAAAAATTTATAATTTGAACTTTCTCCAGGAATGTTGCAAAAACAAACTGAACTTAACACCTGCATAATTTGGTTAGGCAACCCGAATTCAACAAAATAATGCTACCAGAACATTCTTATGACACATCCCAATCACATGCACTGACAAAAAATTCTGAAAAATAAAGTAAAAATCATTAGACTGTCATGCTGCCTGGCGGAATAGTTTGTCCCTAACAACGCCCACACAAACGCTGAGTGATTTAGTCTTGGACTTGCCTTCTTCATGCCTAGATCCACGGAGAATCGGACAAGACCCATTCTCCCCCGGCTTTACCCTTTCTTACTTTAGCTCTCCTCATCCTCAGCCAATGAGCCCGCTTACTCCTCAAGAATTTATAATGTCGTATTTAGCATGTAGAGCTACACGTTCTGCGTTTCACACTAATATTTTTGAAATAAATGATTTTTGTCCCTTTTTCCTCTGAACCCCTCGAAAATAACGGAATAATTGCAGATTCATTTAGTCTAAAATTTTTAACAGCTAAAACTGAATATATATTAAGTTTCTTTAATTTAATATACTTATTAAAATTTAGTAAATAAGGGACTATTTAAGTCACGCTAGTCGATAAATTTAAGTTATAAATCAATAACACTTTAACTTTCAACTGCATGTACATTTAAGGAATATAGGAAAAATAAATGTTTTGTGTTTCCAATATACAATATCTACTAGCAGTTTAAAGTTAGTATCTTAGCATTGAATAGCTATGTTAAACATTGATATTTTTTCAAAATATATATCAATAAATGTATTTTTTTTACGTCTCGAAGGAAAAGCAAACACAAATTTAATATACTTATCACAATAGGTAAAATTTACTTAACTTCCCCAACAATATACAGAAACATGTACGTTATTACATTTTCATAAGGCTTATATTCTGAGAATTTTTATGTTAATTTTCATTAAAGTATTTATCCCTTCCCTTTTCTCATATATATACCTTTCCTTTTCTTATATATACTTCCTTTCACGTTAATCGTTGTAGTAAATCAAAAAATATTGCAACAAATAATCAATATTCTACAGGGTGTCCAACTTAACTGTGCCACCATTGGTATCTCAGGAAATATTGGATCTAGAAAAAACTTTAAATGGAAGAGTTCACCTACTTTTTTAAGACATTTAAAAATATGAATTCCATTTTCTTCTAAATGACCGCCGTTTTCCGATATGGCGGACAGCTTTGATTTTTCTAATGGAACACCTTGTTTTTATGGCATATTTGAATTCTACGCTTAATTTTAAGAGCTTTTTACTCTTTTATATTTTTTCCTAAACCAAATAGTTAAGTAGATATAAGCCGTTAAAGTTTGACGTAAGCAAAGTAGAATGTTTTAATTTATGTTTGATTTAAGATTTCCCTAAGTTTTTTTAACGTTTTCTTTACCTTCACGTCCATACCCTTGAGATGACAGAAATCTGTCATCGTTTGCTGAGTGGTTCCTGAAATCTGGAATCCAGAATCAGCTATTTCCTAATATTCTGAAATTTCGATTCAACTAATCAAAGTTGTTTTACATTGATTGAGGTAATTTACATAATCATAGTCTCATCATGAAATTTTGAAGGGCACTCAGACATTGTGGATTGCTAAATTCATCCACTGTCATTGAGTTTGTTAAAACGAGTCGAACGCTCGTATTGCCCAGTACTAGTCTCTTCAGTCGTAGACAGGCCCGAAGACCACTACGAGAAAACAGAAAGTGATTCGAATTGGATCACTGGGCAATACGAGCGTTCAACTCGTTTTAACAAACTCAATGACAGTGGATGAATTTAGCAATCCACAATGTCTGAGTGCCCTTCAAAATTTCATAATGAGACTATGATTATGTAAATTACCTCAATCAATGTAAATCAAATTTGATTAATTGAATCAAAATTTCGGAATATCAGGAGAAAGCTGATTCTGGATTCCAGATTTCAGGAATCACTCAGCAAACTATGACAGATTTCAGTCATTTCAAGGGTATGGACGTGAAGGTAAATAAAACGTTAAAAAACTTAGGGAAATCTTAAATTAAACAGAAATTAAAACATTCTACTTTGCATACGTTCAATCACTCTTACAATATGGAATTATTGCTTGGGGAGGGGCCGGAATTTCTATCTTAAATTCCTTAGAGGTGGTACAAAAGTAAATAATAAAAGCTGGGTTTAAAAAACATAAACGATTTCCTTCTAATCAATTTTTTAGAGAAACTAAGTTATTTCTATTAGGCAACTGTTCATAAAAAATCTTTTGGTTTACATATATTCGCACAAGGGCGTAATAATTACACGTACAACGCACATTTATCGAACAAGGAATGCCGTTAATATAGGCTTGCAGGTCCCAATAGAAATTAGGGCTAGCAATCACACAAATCCATTTTTTATTGCAAAATTTCTCTTCAGAAGCCTCCTCACTGAGTTAAGGGATGCCCAGACATTTACAGATGTCTATAAAAAGCTCATCACTAATTGGCTTTCGGAGGGAGGTCTTGAGAGTGCTGAGCCCCTCATACGATCTGAATACTTGGTTTAACATCAATTGTACTAATACTCAAGAACATACTTACTGACCTAACCATGATTCCGCTTGTCTGCCCTTATTTGGCTTCCCCATAATTTTGCTTATGGTTTATCTTTTTATTATTTTACTTTTCGTTTTGTCACTTAAAACATATATGATTTTTTTGTTTATTTATTTATTTGTGGTATGAATATGATTATTTGTAGATATTCTTGCAAGGCAATTCCTCTCAATTAAAACAAAAAAAACTTGTTTGATTGATAAAATGTTGCGTATTTCTTTTAGTAGCTGACTATTTTATATCATTAGATTTGATTAATCTTTTTAACTGTAGTATACTGTGACGTGTACGAAACCCCTCTGTTGGCTGTTAACTAAGGAGTCCCGCACACGACCACATTGGGAACGTAGCTCTATTAAATAAAGAGACATGCTTGACAAAGTAAATACGTTTATTCACAGGCTAACGACAAAGTGCTCAAACAACTGAAATACTCTATAAAAACTAAGATTCTAGTACAATTAAAACTCAAAACCAAACTAACATTACTCATTACTTTTATTGTTATAACAAAAGTTTAATATGAATTAAACAAAACAAAGGGTGAGCAGCCTGGAACTTGTATGATTTAAAAAGACCTATCTTTTAAATTTGGAAAAACACTAAGATTACTTACGTGGGCCCTGGCCTGACGGGCCACGAGCCCTGAGGCCCCTCGGTCCTCCAACACACACCCAAAAACCCCTCCTAAGCAAATGACCCCATCCTCTTGTTACCTGACCTACTTAAAGCCTGAGCTGACAGTCAGTCAGCATAACAAGAGTCTGTTTAATAATAATTCCAGTCTACTCACACAACAAGCTCAAATACTTCCCCTTTACAAAGGTCAAACCACCCAACCATCACATCCCCCCATCTACGGGAGACGATGTCCCCAGCGTCTTAGAAAAAAGTACAAACAATCCTGCCCCCTAAAAACCTGCAATCTACTTGACAATGAACCCAATGAACAATGAACCCCCAAATTACTTTAACAAACAAAAAAAAACTCTTACGTGATCAAAAAAAGGGAAAGGGGAAAAAAATGTTGATTTGAATTGCATGGACAGTAAGGAACGGACTGACCAATTGTTGCCGATGAATCCTCCACGTAGCCATGCCCTGAAGTAGTGTAGAAACATGATGTGATGCAGCAAAGGGCCTGATGCGTGGGTCCCCCAAAACCGTTTGACAGTCCATCCGTAGTGAAGTGGCACCATTGGCAGAGTAGGGTGGCAATCCTCCATGGGCGAAACCGAGAGTGTAGTCGTTGGTAGCAACCAGATGCTGGAACCCCTTCTCACCGCTGTGTCGCCATGATGGTAGCCCCTCAAAGCGTGATGACCCTTGCTCGGTACGATGAAGTCCCGTTTCACCATTGTAGACACCCATTCAGCCAAGTTCCGCAGATGAGGTCCAAACTACGCAGCAGACTGGATCCCGGAGAAGTCAGATTCTATTGGTCAGTCCATAAGGTCGAAGAAAGAATGGAAAAGGTGGTACAGCTACAAAAATACAAAACACATTTCAATAGCATTAGTTATCAAATTTTGTATTAAATCCCTTTTTAAATTTGTCACAAATTATCTAAAAACCCATTTAATAAAAACCCCCAAATCACAAAAACGTCCCTTGCTATGAGAAGAAGTATTTGGCTGTCGACTTTCCTTTGAATATAAATTATTTTTAAAAAACTGTAAAAAAAATTGATACCAAATGTGTGTTACATTCAATAATTCCCAATTACATTTTAAATCTTAAAAACATTAATCAATCCTCAAATTTATTAAACTTCTCCTACAAAACCAACGTATAAAGAAAACTTGAAAAAAATTCATAATACAAACAATTATCCTTTTAAACGACCCAATTATCCAAAACTTGCTTGGTTTAATTAATTCTTATTGAAAAGTCTACTAGAAGTACGTATAAATACAAAAACAGTCGCAATATTCTCTGTAAAAAGACATTCTTTACCCCTGCACAGTGCACAGACAAACCAAAATCAAACTGAAAGTGTTCAGAGGAAAACTTAACATTATTAAAAATCAATATCATTCTTAACATGAATTTTCAATTCATTTTGCCAAGAAATCCATAGTCAGCCCGATAATGAACTTATTCACAATAAATTACATTAAAAACTTCAGTTTTCCAAATTTAATAAGCGGTACTACCACACAAAAAATCTTCACCATTGTATGTAAGAAAATCAATAAAAAACAGTCACAAAAACCCTTGAGAAAATCACTTAGATCAATCTAACATTTGATGTAAGAAAAATTAACAAACACGTATAATTCCGAGTAATCTTAATTAAACTTTAAATCCCTAAGGTTTGGGCCCAAACCTTTTAAAAACTAAATTTCTGTTTAAAAAAAACAATTAACCCGAATTACAATCAAAGAAACATTTCCCAAATCTCTCATTCCAAGCCCCACACCCATATTTACAAACTAGAACAAAACATGCAATGACCCAAGCAATTCCAGACATCAGCAAGGTCAGGTAGCCAGTCTCTGGTGTCAGCATTCTTAAGTCTGCAAACTGTAAACAGCTGACCGCATTCAACGCACTCACTGCAACTTTCCTCACACAAACCACCTGTACCATAATCAAATACCCTTATTCTAAACTACCTTCCAAAAAAGTTACCACCTGAAATCCTATACATTCTTCAGAGTTATAAACTACTAACTACTAACACCCGTTAACTAAAAGCTGCTAAACAAAACCTAGTAATCCATCCCCTTAACTAACTTATCAATTATGCCTTAATTAACGCTTCTGCGTCCACCACTTGCGATGTATCTGAAAAAAACACTGTCTCTAAACACTCACCTAGGCTCATAAACTGACAGAGCTACCAAATAAATCACATTGCCTCCATTAGTACATCACAACCCATGGGCGCAACCATGTATATCCTAAAATAAAACCTCACCTGAAAAACACACAAAATTGTACAGTAGTCATACAATACCTTCGCAGCACTCCACTAGGGGACCGGTATCCCTGATGAATCTCTCCTCCATTAATACCATAAATCATTAAACATTAAGACCAAACTGAGTACCTCTCAGTCCCAACCTGAAAAAAACATCAATCATAGGCGTATATCCCACCGTGGGAATACAACTCAGTGCCCGTCACGTGCTGCTCAACCGTCGACAAACTCGACCGCTCATCGAAACTAAAAAACACTCCCGAAAACTCATCGAAAGCACCAGAAACACAACCCGACCTTGAGCCGAAAAAACACGGTTAACACTTTCAACCTCGAGTCGAAAAAAAAACACAATTCGCATAGCTACTGGACCTCGAGTCCAAAACTCACAATTCACACTTGGCCTCGAGCCAAAAAACACAATTCACAAACACGACCTCGAGTCGAAAATCCACAATTCACACTGTCGACCTCGAGTCGAGAAATAAACACAATTCGCCTAGCTATACTGGACCTCGAGTCCAAAACGCACAAGAACACCAACTCGACTCCATGTCGAAAAACATTTCACATAGCCGCTGGACCTCGAGTCCAAAATGCACAAGAAACACATATCCGACCTCGAGTCGAAAACGCAGAACAAACACAACATCCTCATATTTGAATAAAACAGCGCACAATAAAATCGCCAAACTCGACGACACTCTCGAACACGATTCCCCATCTCGACCACAAGTCGAAAAAACACAAGAATACACGGCTCGATACTCGTTGAACACAATAAAAGCCAACTCGACACTTGTCGAACTCAATAACTCAACTCTCGTCGAACTCAATAACTCGACACTCGTCGAACTCAATAACCCGACACTCGTCAAATACAATAACCCGACAATCATCGTACTCAATCATAGTCCCACTGCACTAGATGAATCACAAACCTTGTCGCACAACGAGACTTCAAATTAACGCACTCGCGTCACTCAAACATAGCGTGAACAAAAACACACTCGTATGCCACTCACTTCACGTATGTCACTCCTCAAAAAAGATAAACACACATCCTACTTCCTAAACCTTGTGGCCTAACCAGAACATCCTAGCCTTTGGGGGGGAGGGGACCAAAGGGGCCTCATAAAAAACAGTTTAAGAAAAAAAAAAATAAAATCTATGAAAAGTAAATTTTAAGACAAACATGCCTCTTTAACTTAACATAACACTCACAAAAACCAACAACTAAATTTAGAAAAGAAACCCAAGAATTAAACCAATTCAAGCAAAACAAAATTTTACCAAAAACAAATTACAGCCAATTGTAAGAGCTACCAGGATCGGAACTTTGTAAAAACTTTACAAAGCCCCGGCGCCTCACCACATATGTGACGTGTACGAAACCCCTCTGTTGGCTGTTAACTAAGGAGTCCCGCACACGACCACATTGGGAACGTAGCTCTATTAAATAAAGAGACATGCTTGACAAAGTAAATACGTTTATTCACAGGCTAACGACAAAGTGCTCAAACAACTGAAATACTCTATAAAAACTAAGATTCTAGTACAATTAAAACTCAAAACCAAACTAACATTACTCATTACTTTTATTGTTATAACAAAAGTTTAATATGAATTAAACAAAACAAAGGGTGAGCAGCCTGGAACTTGTATGATTTAAAAAGACCTATCTTTTAAATTTGGAAAAACACTAAGATTACTTACGTGGGCCCTGGCCTGACGGGCCACGAGCCCTGAGGCCCCTCGGTCCTCCAACACACACCCAAAAACCCCTCCTAAGCAAATGACCCCATCCTCTTGTTACCTGACCTACTTAAAGCCTGAGCTGACAGTCAGTCAGCATAACAAGAGTCTGTTTAATAATAATTCCAGTCTACTCACACAACAAGCTCAAATACTTCCCCTTTACAAAGGTCAAACCACCCAACCATCACAATACGTTTTATGTTTTAATTTTTCTAGTCAAATTTATTTTCTACTTTGGAGTAAAGACTTATTTTTCTTTGTGATATAAATATTTTCACGCTCAGGTCTTTCTTATGACCTATGTGAGAACCTTTTTCCTATTGCGTAAAAGTGTATTTTATGTTTCTTGAAATTAGATTTGATTTTGATTTGGTTTGATTTTTATAATTAGAGAATCGCAATCTCAAGTAAGAAAAATAAAAGTAAAAATAATGTTTTTATAATTATAAGATAATTTCACGGTAGAAAGCACAACAAACTCATTGTCGTGTGATGATTGATAAAATCATTCAAGCAAATTACATGATACACATGATCAAGATAACAACGACTGTCGAATCGCATAATTTCGTTATTTGTGGAGGCGGGTCACAGTTGATCGAATTCAGCTTTTAATGTAAAATCAGTCATTATGTTTGATTTAATGAATTCGAATAAAACTAAAAATTACCTACCACTAAAAAATTACCTAACTAAAAAAATCAACATTACCCACTGTTAAAAACATATTTTAATCCAAGCAGTAAAATTAATAAGTAATGGAGAGATTAATGGTTGTAACGAAGTAATTCCTTCCCAGATGATGAAAATATTTAGATTTTTCATTTATTTGTAAACCGTAATTAATTTTTAATAGACCTAAAGAATAGAGGAGTTCACTTATTATTCAATTAGAACTTAGGGAAGCGGTAAAAGCCCTTAAATCGGAACTCCTCGTTCAAACCGGGTGTAGGGAATATAAAACACGTTCTAAATGTAAAATAAGGTCCCGTGGGACAAATGAATGATGTAAACAAATTTGAGCCGAAAAAATGACTGAGTGAATGAAAATATAGTTTATTCCATCCAATGCTTTACTTAGATACAATACAATGAAGCTGAAAGTTATCATACAATATTTAAAGTACTCTAATGAAAATAAAACTATACAATAGGCTTTAATTTATGTAGAAAATTAGGATCTAGCAATGATAGACAAAAGCTGCTTGTGTGCCTACTTTTTATTTAATAATTACTTTTATTACAGTTACAGGAAGCTGAAATGGAATAAAATATATTTATGAATATGGGTTTTCGTAAAAACTAGAAATATTCGGCAAAGTTATAAATATGCATAACTATGAGGATATTTTAAAATGTAATCAGATTTTTTACCAACGTAAAGTTAATATACTACTGCAACAATATAAAACTAAAATATAAACAGGAAAGTAACCAAATTCGACAAGGTTCACTGCAAAACGCCCTTAGGCGTGATTTATGTCCTTTTTTATTCAATACACATTACAGTTTTTTTTAATTCTGGGTTTTACATTCTGAGGTAAAAATCTCTTTAAATATGAATTTTCTGCAGGAAAATTCTTGTAAACATTATTTAGACGCTTTCGGTAATGGATGTATATTTCAAACTGGTTTAGCCCTTCACTGAGCCTAGGACTCTGTCGATAACTCGATGATTCGATTGTTCTACCTAAATGTAACAGCAACATGCGTGAGTTGGCCATGTCACATACAAAGAATACCCCCGTCGCAGCAAACCTGCGTACTCAGCGAATTTCCAATTACAAAATATCCAGTAATTAATCCATTATTACGAAAAAAAATTAACAAGTGATGTATTTATATATTAAAATAATATATTATAGCTTGTTTTACAAAAACTTTGAAAAAAATATTGGTAAATGACTTAGATGAAAGAACACAAATATTTCATATAACGAAGTAGGCAAGAATGTTTATTTTTTAAATTATATTAAAATATAATTGTTTAAAAAAACAAAATTCTATTAAATACATTGACAAACTGAGAAATCACTCAAAGCGATTCCTTGAAAACCTCAGTAGAGAGTAAATACAAAATTGGGTAAGCTAACATTCTGCTGCCCTGATACTAAAAAGACGGGGAAAAAATGCGAAGTGGCAATATCTCGGAGACCAATGGACTTAGAGGAATGATTTAGGATACCAAATTGTTTGTTTTTTCGAGCTAAGTCCAATTATTGGATAAATATAATTTTTCAATTTGAAAAACTCAAAAAACCCATATTTGGGGGGTAAAATGGGGCCTTTACACCACTTTGGATATGTCGATCTGGCTGATTTACGAACTCGTCCAAGAGAATCTAGTTTTACATGTAGACCAAGAGCTAGGACACATTTTATTTACCTGAGTTTACCATGATCTTTGTTATGTTCTTAAGTAAACCCATAATCTTGAGACTCCAAAAAGGCAATTCTTAAGGTTGGTGAGTGGTGGGTGTCCGAGTAATGACGTCATCAATATGGCTGCCGCGCAAAAGTGTAACACTTTACAAAAACGAACGTAACTTTGCAACAGAGTAACGTAGAGCAATGATCTTTTTTTTAAATTGCTGGTAATAAAATTGCCTTTATTTTATGTCATTTCAATATATATCGTAAGTCAAACGGTTTTCCTGATATTTAACCTAAACTTTACTTTTTGTGAATTTTTAGTATAAAAGTAAATGTTTAATGCTCAATAACTCCTTACCTGTGACGAAATAGACAAAAATATAAGAATAAAAAAGGTAGATAATGTTATAAGGGTTTTGAAAGTACCATTTATGTGGGCTTTTGATGGTGGCTTGTACGATAAATGTGTTAATGTTTAACATTCAACAAATTTATTTTGCCCCGCAACTTCTGTATACATTGTTCAGTAAAACTAAGTGATAAAGTAGGTAGAGGTAGAAATAATTGAAACAAAAATTATTCTTGTTGTAAATGGTAGGTAATATGCTCCTAATCGGCATGCATCCGTAATGTCGCGGGAAACCCCTCAAAATCACGTTTAAAAATGGCGGCTTTTCCCGCCATAAAAAAATCTTGAAAATAGTCTGTCGACTGCATTTTTTGTCAATTTTTTTCAAGATATTGACTTTGGACTACCACCAACTATTGTTGGGTGATTGGTTCTTAATTTTGACCGGGTACTCATTTTTGGCCGCCATCTTGGATCCGCCATATTGGATATAAATTATTTTTTCTCATCTAAAGATGGTGTTGTGACACAACATTATAGACTAGATTTTTACCCTGAACTTAATGCTGAAATCCGTTTAAAAAAATCTCGATTCGTTAATAATGTGTGCTCAAAAAACGGCACATAATATACAACCCTATTTAAAAAAATCAGCCCTATGCATTTCTTATGGACATTCCGTGCTTTGAATATTACTTTTGATTATTTATCTTATATCTCCAGTTCTAAATAATATATGCCGCTTGATTAGTCTTAAAATACTCAGTGATTTGATGGCTTTCATGTGAGTTATTGATCAATAAAATCGGACAAGTGTTGGACGAGCTATATTAATGCTTAAAGCAACTAGACAATTAATATTTTCAAAATTGGTTTTTTGTTGAAGATTTTTAGTGCAGGTTCTAAATGGGTCACAACATTCGTTCTGGTCTCACATTACTCAGTAAATTATAGGCTTTCATATAAGATATCACTCATCAAAATCGGACTTACTTAATTTGAGTTATGAACCTTCATTCCTAATTAAATCTGTTTACTTTCTTAAACTGAAAATAATTAATGACTCATACGTAGAAATCTAACAGAGACTCATGAAGGTTTTAGGTCTTAATTAACTCAGTATATTATTGGCTTTCATTTAAGCTTTTATTTATTTAAATCGGTTTAGATTGACGTGAGGTATGGACCTCCAACTAATCTAAAAATTCAATTTTCAAAACTTTTATAATTATTTAAAGATTTATATCCCCAGCCCCAACCATGGACCTGCAGGTCAGAATGGTTTTAAGACAACTGGTGCACTATCAGCTTTCATTTAAGCTATAAATAATGAAAATCAGATAAAATTAGGATAAAGTATAAATCTTAAACCAAAAATAAATTTTGAAAAAAAATCATTTTCAAGCTGCTTTTTGCCTTATAGCTCATCCAAAATTCGTCCAATTTTAATGATCAGTACCTCGCATAAAAGCTGTTAAATCACTGAGTATTTTAAGACCAAAACATGCAGCATATATTATTTAGAACTGGAGATATGAGATAAATAATCAAAAATAATATTCAAAGCACGGAATGTCCATAAGAAATGTATAGGGTTGATTTTTTTTGAATAGGGTTGTATATGTATATTATGTGCCGTTTTTTGAGCACACCTTTTTAACAAATCAAGATTTTTTAAACGGATATCAGCATAGAGTTCAGGGTAAAAATCTAGTCTATAATGATGTGTCACAACACCATCATTAGATGAGAAAAAATAATTTATATCCAATATGGCGGATCCAAGATGGCGGCCAACAATGAGTCCCCTGTCAAAATTACGAACCAATCCCCCAACAATAGTTGGTGGTAGTCCAAAGTCAATATCTTGAAAAAAATTGACAAAAAATGCAGTCGACAGACTATTTTCAAGATTTTTTTATGGCGGGAAAAGCCGCCATTTTTAAACGTGATTTTGAGGGGTTTCCCGCGACATTACGGATGCATGCCGATTAGGAGCATATTACCTACCATTTACAACAAGAATAATTTTTGTTTCAATTATTTCTACCTCTACCTACTTTATCACTTAGTTTTACTGCACAATGTATACAGAAGTTGCGGGGCAAAATAAATTTGTTGAATGTTAAACATTAACACATTTATCGTACAAGCCACCATCAAAAGCCCACATAAATGGTATTTTCAAAACCCTTATAACATTATCTACCTTTTTTATTCTTATATATTTTGTCTATTTCTTCACAGTTAAGGAGTTATTCAGCCTTAAACATTTACTTTTATACTAAAAATTCACAAAAAGTAAAGTTTAGGTTAAATATCAGGAAAACCGTTTGACTTACGATATATATTGACATGACATAAAATAAAGGCAATTTTATTATCAACAATTTAAAAAAAAAGATCATTGCTCTACGTTACTCTGTTGCAAAGTTACGTTCGTTTTTGTAAAGTGTTACACTTTTGCGCGGCAGCCATATTGATGACGTCATTACTCGGACACCCACCACTCACCAACCTTAAGAATTGCAATTCTGAAGACTATATATTATGACTAACCCTAAATTAACAACAAATTTGATGGTAAATTTGGGGTAAATAAAAGTGGTCTATCTCTTGGTCTAATGTCTGTACCAAATTTTGTTACGATCGGAGGATATTTACGAGAGTTATCGTGTTAACAATACTCAAAAAATGAAAATTCTATTTCTCATATAAGCCCATGTTAAATTTTGAAACAAATCGTGATTTTTGTAGGTAAAAATGCTTTTTCACAATAAACTCACTTCATATCCAGAAAGTACACTTAAAAATCTGTCAATTAATATAACTATTAATATGATTGCTGAGGTTACCCTGAACGGATATTTTTCGTCCATTCTGTTCTGTTAAAACGACGATAATAGCTTATTTCTAAGGAAATTCGCTAAAAGTCATAAACAAACATAAGTTCGTATTACATATATAAAAAACCAGGACTCTTATTCAGAAATTAGAATCTATTTAGAAATTCACGGTCGCTGTAAAATATTTGCCGAGGAGAAACAAATTAAGTTTCTTTCTATGTTTTGAATTATTAAACTGCTCTGAGGAGTTTCGGAAGTTTGTTGAGAAAATGATTGCATTGTAATGGAGATTTTCTTGGAAGGAAGCAGAAAAGTTGCAAAAAACTTACGGTTGCGAGATATTAAAATTGTTAAATGCATTTACAGTAGTTAGGAAAGTTCAGGTATACTTTTTTAAATTTAAATTTAATTAAATTTATTTTTTAATTTTACTTATTATTAATATTAGTGTTTACTTGAATTTTTTTAAGTAAATTTAAAAGAATGAATTGAAAAAAATAATTGTATTAAGATTGCTTTTTATTCATTGATGATATAAATGTGATTGCCTTTTGTTGAGATGGTTCTCTTTAAATATGAATTTTCTGCATGGAAATTCTTGTAAAAATTAATTAGACACTTTCAGGAAGGCCTGTATATTTTAAACTGGTTTGGTCCTCCTCACTGAGCTTAGGACCCTCTAATAGTGTATTTGTTAGAATATTATTTAGAACAACTCTACTGTCTTTATACCTATAATTCCACTTTTTGTTGAGCTTAGCTGACCGATCAATTAAATCGGATTGATATCTGTCGACTATGTGTCCCAAAGAACTATGCTACGTAAATCATCTGCACATTATCAAACCATCCATTCCAACTATTTTACCTTGAACGAAATAAAATACAAATGCAATTTACTCTAACTAATGCATTCTAACCTATAGTTCTGGACAGCCTTACTGGTGGGTGGCAAAAATTGTAATCTGCCAAAGTGTCTGCTAAAAACACATGTTTTGGTCGAACTGTCAAAACTCTGTTTAGATTTCGTTTCATTTACACTACAAAAGTACGTGCAGCAATAATTCACCGAGAGTTGCCTTACGAAATAAAAATTAATTAAACTTATTTGTGCAAAGCATTAGCAGCTCTTTTTGTTTTGACAACGTTAAGAACGTATTTCCATATGCTTCCAAAGATAAAGGAGATGGACTTCTGAAGGTTAAAAAACAATCATAATCTAGTTTTATGTTTTTATCCTTATTATTACTAAATACCGACTTCAACTAAGATTATACGAAAGCTGGGCCTAGGTAATAAAATAATTTGTATCCACTTTCGTTGCCATACCCATCCATCACGAGCGTTTCTGTCGCATCCATCGATGTAAATAAATACACTGGATTGGTATCTCAGGCCCCGCAACGCGAGCCGCCGGCTGTGGTTGCGTTTAAGATTTTGCAGGGGCGATGGGGTAACGCATCTTTTGCAGGCCAACTTGTACTGACTGTCTAGTTAAATATTAATGGTAATTACTTAATAGTTATAGCAATACATCTATTATAGTAAGCTTTACCCATAAATCTGCTCCCAAATCGGTGAGATTTCAATACGGTTAACAATACAGTTTCGAACTTTTTCCCCCAACGCCCCTTCAATTCCGTCCGGCTGCAACCCCAACGCACAGCTGTGTTGGCTCGGAAATCACTACACGAGCCTTACGGGGAGTGCGCTATCCAGTTGTATTTATTTACATCGATGGTCGCATCATGCTGTCTTTATTGAGGGGAATATATTTCGTTCTTCAATCGATAATTCTGAGTAACTCATCTCAAATGACCAACTATTAGAATTATATAGTAAGAATTATATGTAGTTTAGAATTATATAGTATATTTTCTATTAATATGACTTAATTTTACGATGAACCATTGAATTCACTTTAGTTCGGGAGCCCGAGGATAGTAGAAGTTTCAATAGGTTAGTTTGATATTTTTGTTTAAGTCATATTTGTAGGAAAATGTTGAACAACATTATAACCTCCTTGCTAATCTGGCGGAATACTTAAATTCTCTATGGAATCTTTTGTCGTTGTATTCCAAGAATTGTGTTGACCTTGCATGCACTTAACATTAATTGCACGTACGGTTGCAGAAAAAAATTGTACTTTTGTAAAGTACCTTTATATAAACAAATGACCATGGGATTTATTACCTAAACATTGCAGATATTAATCACAGATTACGACAACAGCGCACTCACTTACCCGCCAGTAAAGCTGTTCAGAACTATAAAAGTAGAATGGGTGTAGCCACTAGTTGTATGTAGGCCTAAATAAGTGACAAACAATTTTATTACCTAAGAAACAATAACTTTGAAATCAAAACACGTTAATAACACCCACACCAGTTTGAACATGGCTGGGATATTATTTACTGCATTTATAAAGTATCAAATCAGTCCCCAATACATCATTATCAGATTTGGGTTGTAAGCACATTGTGGTCGTATTTACTTTATGTGGGTTTAAATATTCCTCGAAATCATTCTTTGATTAAACTGCTTGAATCACCAACGAGCCCTGTAACTACCTTATCACAATAAAAATAAATTTTGATTCGTACCTAAAATCTAGAGAAATGTTAAATACTTACAACGAAGGCATTGTGCCAATTGTGCCCCTTATAAACAATAAATACATGCATTAGGGTATTAGTCTAAAATAAACTATTAATTTTACATTTTAATAAGAGAACCCGTAGTAGTTTTTATATATTTTTATTACACATTAACTGACTAAAAACCGAAGGAAATAGGTGAAAGTAAGGTCAATAAATATACCAATGTTACTATTATTAGATGAAGGCCTTTTTTCATTACATACGTTTGCTTTTGAACTGTTCCTCAAGGAAGCAATGAGGAAAGGTTTATTGTAAAAACAATACTGTTTTATTTATTTATTTTTTTAAATAAAGTCTAATATATGCACTTTCACCTAGACCTAGACCTAGGTAACACAGCTACACCTTGGGATATTGAAATATCATTACAAACCTAAAACATTAATAAATTAAGCTGGTACAAGCATGTGTGTAAATCCACTTATAAGTATACAGAGTGTTTATAAAAGAACTCCGGGATTTTAAAAATCCATGTAATAATAAATGTACAAGATAGCAAAATGTAGTTGTAGTCAATTTCTCTGAAAATAGCTCATCAAGTTTTACTCATACCAATTGGGAAAGTTTTCGTCAAGATTTGGTAGCGCTCCGGAACGTTGACCATTAAAGAACGTAACGCGGCTAACACAGCTGTCCTGATTGCCGCACTATGTCAACACCGCTACTAAAGACTCATTGCGTTATTTGGCGAATAGAAATTAAATCTTTTTTACGGGAAGAAGATTCTTTTGACGTGAGTATGATGTTCACCATCTCAGGCAACAAATAATTAATTGTGTGCCAACCGTTCCCCCAGACATGCTGGCCAGGACATGGGAAGACGTGAAGTACCGTTACGATGTGTGCTGTGCCACTAACGGGGCTCGCATTGATCTTAATTAAATTGCAAAAAAAACTTTAAAATGCAACCTTCCTATCAAGTATTAAACATTTATATATTTTTCTTGCTTCAATAAATATTTTGCCTCAAAACCCCGGAGTTCTTTTATAGATACTCTGTAATAAATGACTTTTATGAACTTTATTTCAAGACAGAAACGAGGATATTATTGAAAACGATGCACGAAAATCCTTATTTTAATTTTTCATCGCCGTGATCAAGCTGAGTATCCTTTTGTTGTCATCAGGAATAATCTGTGTAGTAATGGATTATCAATTATAACCTACCTTTGCGTTTTAAAAATAACTTAAAAATAAATAGAAATGTAATTTTTTTCACCTGGCCTTCTTGGATTCGGTATCGTCATCCTTGCAGCCCACCCACACAGCATTATATGAAGAATATCAATGTGAGATTTACTGAGGCATTCCTGAGACAAATAATAATATGCTCGGTAACACCTGCTACTGAGAGAAGAATTTTCCGCTTGAATATTCCTATAATGCAGCCCGTGAAAAAGAAAACTAAACATTTTAGGACTTTGATAAACGGTTCAATCGATGTACGTTTCGATGGATCGATTTTTAACAACCTAACGTTTCATCTGCATTAATTTTTTTATCGTTTTACAATGTTGCTAGTTATAATAACCGTCTATATAGGCTATGCAAATTACTCAAACAATAGAAAGACCACTCCATCTATTCAGATCTAGTAAAAGTATATTTCATAATACTGAGAACTGAAAAAATCTCATCACAAATAATGGACCTCGTTTTCGATACGTAAACGAAGAAAATAAGTAAATTAAATGTTATTCTAGTTGAAAATTAAAAGGTACGCTCATTCATTTGACAAAACAAAGTACGAGCCTGAAAATCCATAACTAAGATAGTTCATTAATGTGCAGGCAATAGTTTTTAGATTTAGTCTTACCATTTGCCTTAGTTTTCGTTGGATATTGCGTTTTAAAGTTTGATTGTTAGAATATCTTACTGTTGTTGACTGCGAAGTGTGTATTCTTAACCAGTCAACCTTAAGCTATCGTTCCACAGATTACAGCAGTTCTTTGGTTGTTAGTTTTATAATATAATATTTCATTTAAAAATTCTAAAGTTTTATAATGATTTTATTGTTTATTGGATTAAAATAATTAAAAGGCCGCTATCGTTTCCTCGTCCTGTTTTATAAACTTATTTTTAAGGGGTTTCAACTTTATTTTTAAATCAGTAAACGTCCAAGTTCAGTTTAAATGTATTTAAATTTTAATATAGTTGATTTTCTCTCTTTATAAATAAATTGTTTTTTCTTTATTCTTTAAAATTTTTGAGTTAAAATAGTCAAATAATGTTTAGTTTTCATACTTGAAATAATTGTTTGACTTCATTATCAATGATGGTAGTAAAAACTTTAGGCTACCTTCCCTAGTAATTGGGTGTAGTGCCTGTTTGGGCGGCTTTTGTAGGAAAATCTTACTATATATTACATGTTTAGAGTATATTAAGAATACGTTTAATCGAAGTTCATGCAGTATATTGTTTTAAATGTAATGTATTTTACGCAATAAATAATTTATTTATTTATGAATCACAGTAAAATTCGTTGGTTAAAAGCCATTAAATTGATTGTAGCTACTCGCTTGTAAAGGATTTGAAAATAGATTCAGAATTAATTTTGATAACTGATTAAATATGCCGCCTACCAAAGTGTCTCTAATAATGGTGAGATAGTGGTTAGAACGCGGGATTTGGTCTCCGGGGCCCGGGTTCAAATCCCACCAACCACCATTGGCTTTTTCGCTATGTGATAATGCCGTGAGCCATTAGTCCTAGCCTGAAGTAATGTGCAAAACAGTTCCAGGCTAGGTCTAGCATCCTGGGATGTGAAGGTAGGTCAGAGAAAACTGTAGCTTATAGAGTAGCTAATAGAGTGGACTGAAAGTCCAGGGTCCGAAATCATCATTAAATTTCCTGCATCGCAGCTACCAGGCTCTGTTTTATGACTATATTACCTAAATACTTATTTAGTTTCTCAATAAGAAAAGTTATGCGTACTTTTGTCTCGATATTAGTTACACATTTTACAATATAAAGTTTTGTACATAGTGTTCTGTGCAAGGTATCCTTAATAGAAGATAAATTTGATATACATTTGACCTTTGAACTAATTATGGTTGTCTAACAGTAACCAGCTCCTCTCCTAGCAATGATTGATGTGGAGGGTGGGTCTGGCAGACATTGTTTATGCGTTGCCATGGTAACCGGCATGGCGACATCTCTAGTTATCGGCCTACACTGAGGGAAAACTAAACCACGTTTTACAAACAGACGCGAATAAAGCTTCCAAAACACATTGTCCATTTAAAAACAATAAAATAACAATATATGCCTGCTGAGGTCTTTTTTGTAACCTAAGGGATTTAGATAGCTAGTTAGAAACCTCAAATGAGAGGCATAAATTACAATAAAATTTATCTTTTTTACGGTGCCAGGAAAAGTAGGGCGTATTAAAAAATATTAAAAATAATAATGTGGTAATATAAAGTTACTTATCGGTTTTTCTTAAAACTGCAGTACATCGAGGAAAGGATTCCCTATCACCAACTAACGACAAAACTAGTGATCTAGTCAATTTTATATGTAAAAAAATTAATTATGAACTTTTTCTATGATTTATTGAACGATAACCATGTATAGATCATGTAAAGTATTTATTAAAAGTAAGTATGATAAATATTTCACTGTTCATCCACAAGATGATATCAAGGGAAATTAAAAAACTTATATTTATAGTTCTATTTGTCAAATACATCTGATGTATTATCGTAGACCCCAAATTGCTTGACCTATAACCTCAAGGACATTTCTCTTAGGGCGTAGGCATCTGTTAAGAACGGATTCTTAAAGGTTTCTTCAGGGCTGTGCCCAATGGTTCTTTAAATTCTGAATATTAAAATATAGGAAAACTTATGAGGTTTTTTCCAACGTAGTCTACTTACTTTAACAACCTTGAGATGTCAAAATAATAGTCTCTTTACGTTGATCAGCGTAAATTACGTTGGAAAATTTAAAAGTTGTCAAGGCTGTTTTTAAATACTTATTAAGTTGTCATGGCAACCTAATGAAGTATGACAGATCAAATAAAACATTCACTTAAACAAAGGAAGTTTTCTATTTTCCACGGGTTTTCCCGGGTTTTCCCGGGTTTTTCCGGGTTGATCAGCTAGTGAGTTTACAATAAAATAGTGAAAATCACTCGTATAAAATATTGAAAAAATACATAAGAAATATCGTTTATAACATAAAAAATATAAACTCATCACTTTCTTGTAAGGGCCAATTCAGTCAAAATTAAATATTTTAATAGCATCAAAGAGCACATTTCCAAAGTTAATAATTACATCCAAGCATTCTTAGAACTCATTTTGAACACCATCCGCCTACTTCCTTTTAAGAATTTTGTTTCTAAAAAATAAAAGTTTACATTAAATACTTCATTTTAAAGAATAAGAAGCTTACGCCTAATTAATTCTAACGCGTGATAAACGTTTCGGTACGTTAAAAATATTTATTTATAAAGTTGTATCATTATGTTAACTCTTGAATCTTGAATAATTTATCCTGGTTGTGCTTACGTAACTAATTAAATAACATTTGTCATTTATAACGCAAGGTGTAGTTTATTACCAGGAAAATTTATAGATACGCTTCTCGTTCAAGCTTAAGTTTTAAAACCAAGGCACCGCTGTAGTTTGTAATAAGGAGAGTTTAAACAGGCAACTTGTAGGCCATGTAACTAAAATATTTCGTCCCTAAGTTTACATTTTATAAATCCTTTTTTACTTTTGAAAGTTTTATCCCAAAATCGCTTTCGTTTCCTTCTCCCTACTCAAAACAGTCCGCTGATTGTGTTCATTTTAGGTTGGGTTGATACGATAAGTACGAAGAGCTGATGACCTCGATACTAAAGCTGACTTCGCTTCTCCCTAGGGCGGAAAGTAACTAATATGGCTCCATAGCGCAGGCATTGAAAAAAACCGTTTTCCAACAGTAGGACAATATTATATATTAACGTGTTGCTGTAAACAGGTATATAACTGTTTAGGCAAATTATCGTCTTAATATATATAACATTTTCAAAAATACAGTAAGATCTTGAAATTTTACATTATACCCTAAAAATTAACATACTTTACATAGTAGAACAGTATCATTTTCATAGTCACACTTACAATAACCCAACTAAAATTATCAATGACCCAAGTAGCTTTTCTGCAAATATTATCTTTGATACCATATTAAAATATAAAAAATAAATCATATTTCTTATCAATAAAACCTAAAACCTTTATTACATATTTTTAGCATTCCAAATGCAAAACGGATGCATAACCCACGGACTTATGCATCTATCTACATGTTCTGTTGATTTGTGGTAACCAGTTCTAATGAAAAGAGAGTTTTCATTCAAGTTCAATCATGTTTTGAGAAGTAAATATACGTTATTTTATTGTTTTGTGTGGTATATGGCTGTACTAAATGTTGAGATAAACACTTTAGTTGGAGACTTCCTGAATTAATGTTTGGGCATTCTAGTCTGGACTGCATGAGCTTTCGAGCACGAAATCAATCTCCCACTAAGAAAAAAAAACAACAATAAATTTATTCATGAATAAAAAAAAACAGTTAAAAATATTCAAGAAATCCAGTGGCTGTAACGAATTAAACAGAATAGAAAATAAAGCTTCAAAGTAATCAACCAAGTTATTAAACTAAGCATAAGAGGAACATAGTTCCTTAGACATTATAAAGGTTACTTCAATCGTAAAAAATGATCGTTTTGACACATATACTCGACTATTTAAAAGAAAACTTCATCTTCAAAGTCAAAAACTAGTTTGATCCTATTAAAAATATGCTCATATGGCAATTAATACGAACTTTCTCGGTGCCCGGTAAATGAAAAAAGGACTTTAGTTTATTTTTGTAGCTTCTATTCATCTTAAATTGCATTCATTCATGTTTCGAAGTAAAATAATACGTTATAAATCTTCATAATATACCTAAGTCTATTAACATATTACTATGTTTTGTAGATTTTTACTTTATTCATCGCTGGTAAGTTTTTGATTTAATATGGAAAGTAAAATGATTAATAAAGAAAGTTAAGGGGTACTTTGTTTTATTTTAATATAACAATAAAATGTTATAATTAGAATAACCAGAGTAAGATTTACCTTCGACTCAGAATTATCTTTGAGCTTTAGCAAGAAAATTCCTTGATCAAGAAAAACAACCACAGAAAATGGAAAGTATGATTGCAACCTTTAATTACCATGAGTTTATTTGAACTTTTAGTGATGTGTGGATGGTTACGTGGTACCTAAAAATAAAATAATCCCTCATAAAACGATTATAAAAAGTAAAGACGAAAACAAGAACATACTCAAATACTGTCACGCTATGATGCAATACGAGTATTTCTAACGACTGGCACAACGTTTCTTAGTCCTTTGTGACAATGGTTCTTTGTTCTTCGTGCATAAGCCATCATGTTGAGTATTTAAATAAATGATACAATCCTTTTGATCTTTGGTCTTTTCTTCTTTTTAAGCCTCATACACCTAGTTTTTTCTCTGCTGAATGAACTATTACAATTTACCTTTTTGCCTTTTGTTAATTTTTGATACTGAACAGGTTGATAAGCGGCATTTCATTAATATTTTCGTGGAAAAACTTCGAAGCATAATTTTGAAATATAATATTAACGATTAGGTAAATTACTCTAGATATATTGTAGGATGAGTGAAAACGTTAAGTTTTTGTAGGGAACCAGGCAACGCAATTGAATAACTATCACGCCAAACCATTTATTCTAATTACTATACAACTTGGAACTCTATTTATTTTTATGTGAGATCATATTACACTCACCTTGAAATTTTTTTTGTAAGTTACCTATGGATTATTTAAACTTTTTGTGCCGTGTGAATACGATCCGGTCAGTAATAAGCCATGGCGGTAGCTCGTAGATAAAGTACTAGCTCAACAACATGTTAAAACAACGCTGGTTCGATCCCGGACAAAGGTCGATCCATGACGAGCGGTCTCCTCTGGCTCGCCGTTGTGACTCTTACCACTACGATATACCTCGTAAGGAGCATGTTAAGGTTGTTTACAATCAAAATCTATTTAACTGAATATATATGTTTTAGCTATAGCAAATTAATTTAATTTAATTAATTTCGTGAATTTAATTTTGTGAATTTCCGTTAATTTAACGAATTAGTATCTTTTGTTTTTCCCTACTCATAAAATGTATTGTTAAAACTGGTTTTGGTTGTAAATACTTAATCTTTAACATGTATCTCATCCGCTAGGTATACCTCACTTTTTTATATCCTTCGCGATGCGATGGGTAGTTATGGTTTTGATAAAAAAAGAAAAACCAAAAAAGGTTATTATTTAATTTTTTATGAAATATATTTTACTGATGCATTAGGCAAACGTTAAATCTATTACATTACAACACAGAAGTGTCAACTAACCACTCCATATTCAATACCTAAGTTCAGACCGTCGCAATGTGCAAAGTTAATGAGAATTGTTGTAGGCTTATTGGGCCCAAACTCAACCCTCAAACTTACCTTTTACACAGTTCGAGAAACTCTATCTATTCGCTTGATACATTACAAATCAAACTTAAGTGACTTTCGACACACCTTTACTTATTATTTTATTATCTTTTATTATCTAAGACGCAAACCACCAGTAGGGGCACTTAAAGCCAAAAACGAATGAAAGATAGTGTACATTGGACGAAATCATTGTTACTGACCAGCTGATTAATTAGCCACAATAACTTACTTTGGTTTATCTTACTCTGATTAATTTAATTGAAAATATTCTTTTTCTCAGAGGTTAAATATCAATGTCGTAATATTACATGGAACTATTAGTATTATTATTCGAAACTATAAAGTTTGCCTAAGAATTTTCGGCATTAAAATATGTCATATGAGAAAATAAAGTTACTGTTTTAAGGTGACAAAAATAATTTGGTTGATGTTCATTCAGTGTAAATAGTTGATTGTATCAATGATTGAAACAAATCTTGAATAAATGTATTTTATAAAAAATTTATATCACAATTGTCATTCATAGTAATTTATTTATTAAAAAAAAAACACTTTTATATATGAAATACCAAATAAAATAAACCACTTTGAACGGTAAAAGTTTTCTTTCAACGCAAATATAGTTTTAAGAGCCTTTCGCATTACTTAATGAAATCTTGCAATGTTTAACTTTTCTAGACAATCTACAAGTGTTTGCCTTAATCTAATTAGAAAAGTTGGTTTAACTGGAAATTATTTAAAACTAAAAATGATGTTTTACTCAAATAAATGTTACTTAAATAGAAGTTCAATGTTCACTTTAATACTCGTCGATTAATATAATTCAATATTCTTTGCATTTATATGTCGTTATAAAAGTTTTCTGTAAAGCCTTTAATTACTCTCAAAAGGCAAATTTTCATCTGTTGAACTAGTAAGTGTTCACTTGAGAGGCAAACACATCGCAAGTTGATTGGTATGAGCAACTTTGAGTTTGTTTACTCTTGTTTGTTCAACAACACGATTGCAGTGCGTAGCTAACCGAGGTGCCTGCAAACTTTCGTCTACCATATACTTGTATACAATTATTCATACATAATCTTGGCCTAAAGTAAAATTAATATGTTATTAACTCTTTAGTTTCTTATCCTTCTACCGTGATTGCGGTACACTTAGTAAACTGGCAAAAAATCAATATAACATGTAAATAAATCCCAATGACCAAATAAAATCCCTTCCAATAAACGATTCAACTTTTGAAATGAAACAGTTGCTAATTTAGACTACATATCTTAATAAACTCTAAAGTTTTACAAGTTTAAAGATAAATCGTTTAAATAATTCTAAAATATGTGATATACATTGACAGTAAAAAATATGTAACAGTTATATGATATTCTCGTATTGTATTGTATATAGGAGTGGTTCCATTACAAATTCTATTTCTTATTTTCTGGAAGGCTAAGATTGGTGTCGAAGTTACAGAGAGAAAGGAGAGTAGTGTCTACAACCACAACTGTTTTTGACAGGGTATCTTATAACACACCCATCGTTCACCACCACCTTTTGTTACCTCCAAAGGTTCAGTCGTAGTCGAATATTGCTAACTGAAATCAAACTGAAATAAAATCATGTAAAATTCTAAAAAAATAAAATTTCCTTTTTTCTAATTGACCATTCCAAACGAATATAGTTTAGCCTATAACATGTTTGATTAATTAGAAAAACATTTTTACAGTCATATACTTGCAATAAGACATTTTTAAATTTTATCTTTTGTGAAGGAAGTAATAACAGTTTGTTATGTCGAAATAAAACAAAAAGAGCTTTAAGATATTATATTCTTAGGTATTACACATTGTAATTTAATTTGTCGTTTTTTCAGTTACATCATAATTGGTCACTTAAAATCCCAATCCCCGGAAGTTTGCGTGCTGATAAACAAGGCAGGAAGTGGCGAGCACCGGAAGCATATAAAATTTACTTCCGGTTTTGCAAATTACTCACTCTTGTCAATCTTTCAAGTTATTATTGCGTTCAGGCCTTTTTAAACTGTTCCCAATCCTGATAACATCTAATCTGTTGCCAATCATGTTAATGTAGTCTCCGGTATTTCAACTGAACTTGGTTCTAAGATCCTTCAAGAAGCTACGAGATGCTTTATAGTATGATTTAAGTACATAAATATGATTTATTTAACAGGATTCTTATTAAAATATGTTTGGCCCATCTGTATTAAATAAATGTTTTATCGAAGAAAGTAAGAACTTTCCATATAAATTCAAGACTATATTTTAGTCCGTATTTTTTTGTGCGATATTACCCTTTGAACATATTTTAATAGATGATTCAAGGATCCATATTTGTTTTGTTTTTATGTACGGAATAATAAACCTGCAGAGTTTTATAAAACTATATAATCATGAACGAGGTTCAATGAAATGTTTTCTTTCAAAAGAGAAGGAGACATAAAGGTAAACGCTAAATAAGGTTTCAAATTGGGAGTGTTGGGTGTAGATTTTGCTAGTATGAACCGTATCAAACAGCGTGGTCTAGGTCAATAGTAAAAGACCGGGAGCTGGGAGGTCGAAAATTACGTCATAAGGTGCCCATGTAAAAGCTATACCATTTTGAAGAGGCATCCTGGGGGGTGTCAAAAATGGGTTTTTAAGCCCTAAATCTGGGGCTTTCTCTAAGGTGGACAAACTTGAAAAGAACCCATAAAAATGGGATTTTTGCAATTTTCACGTAGAACAATTTAAATAATCAAATTTTAGTTCACACCATTGAGTTCAGCTTAAAAATACAAACAATTTGATATGTTGAATCATTGCGTTATGGTCATTGGTTATCGAGATACTGAGGGTTATGAACTCAAAATGTCGTCCTATCCTTATGGGAAATAAATAAAATCGTATAACTCGCTTATGTCTCAACATATCTTAGTGAAACTTGATATGTGGCTTCATTTAGTTAGGAACTATTGTATATTAGCACGAGATCCCCCATTTTTGCATTTCTGTGGTATTGAACTTGCACACATTTTTCCCATGTTCTTCTTATGGGGAGAAAATAAAAGTCTAAGCTATATCATCATTATTTTTTGACGTATAATGATAAAACTTGGCATAAGGCTTCTTATAATCGAGGTTTATTGGATATTGACTTAAAGGCGCCCAATTTGTACATTACTGTTACGACACACTTCAAACTTCCCCTCCCCATGTTATTTTTATGGATAATACAAAAAAGTCACATTTCAGTTTGTCCATCTTGGAGAAAGCCCCCAGATTGAGGTCTCGCAAACCCATTTTTGAAACCCCCCAGGATGCCCCTTCAAAATGGCACAGTTTTTACATGAGCACCTTATGACGTAATTTTTTGCCTTCTAGCTCCCGGTCTATAAGCTCAACGACAAATTCTTTGTTTGAAATTCATTGTTGGTGATGGTGATTTTATATTTTGATTAGGATTTTTGCGGACATTTGCCATCACTGATTAGTAAAAAACAAGTTTCACGACGTTTCAGGATCTGGAATCTGATCCCGTCTTCAGGTGGAAGAAAACCTAGAACATAACAAGATTAGTAACACATAGCCAGGAAAACCTGGACAAAAACACAGCTAAAACAGAGAACTGTAAAAGCAGTCACGAAAACAATAAGCTGAAAAGAAAAACAATACACAAACAGACACACGGAATTTGCATATCACATGTCTCTGTTTCAGGTTTTCGCCACCGGTAGCGCGCCGTGATTTGGTTGGCTGTGGGCGCCGCCATTTCCGTTGCCGCCTCCATTTGCTTTCCTCCCACCAGTCTCAGCTCAGCTCTGATTGGGTGTGGACGTGTTCTCTCCTGTCTGGTGATTCTTGTTACTTGTGATTCCTGTGTTATTTTGTGTATTGTTTTTCTTTTCAGCTTATTGTTTTCGTGACTGCTTTTACAGTTCTCTGTTTTAGCTGTGTTTTTGTCCAGGTTTTCCTGGCTATGTGTTACTAATCTTGTTATGTTCTAGGTTTTCTTCCACCTGAAGACGGGATCAGATTCCAGATCCCGAAACGTCGTGAAACTTGTTTTTTACTAATCAGTGATGGCAAATGTCCGCAAAAATCCTAATCAAAATATCAACGACAAAGTTAGCAACAGACTTACGGGTGGACGATGACATGTTATTTGACTTTCCTACTGTATAGTCCTGAGTTATGTTTGTATATATTATTTTTATAATTATTTAGTGCTTAAAGTAATAAGAGAATGAAGCAAAGTAAATTAGTTGTAGTGCATATGGCCAGAAGTAGGTTATAGGTGAATTTATAATACCTTATTTAGGTTAAGAAATTGAAATAAAAAAGTTCCTCAGTGAAAACTTACTGTAAACTAGTAATAATCGGTTTTTAGAGGACGTGCCGTACTAAAAGTTAAAATCGGAGTTTAAATAGGCCTATGTTTAAAATTCTTTAAAATGTTAATCGAAATTTTGAATGAAGACCATCAATACTAAGAATGCCACACTGATTTAGATTTAGTTAGTTCTACGCTAGCTAATTGAGAGGATCTAAATGTACAACTATTAAAAAAATCTTTTCGGTATTGTCTTTGTAAATAATTTGTTAAGGACTTTTAAAGAAAATTAAAGAAAACACAGAAAATCCTGATGGATTAAGAATCTGAATACATTACAAATAAATTACAATAATTTACAAATAAATAGTTATACGATATATCATTATATGTAAATTATTATTTAAATAATAATAAGTTATCATTAGAAAAATTATATATTAATCAAAAAACGTTCCATTATACTATGAAATTACATTACGACCATAATTGAATAAAAATAAATATTACAGTTGTCAATAGCAGAAACATCAAGGTATCGTTACTGGAAAAGAAAGATAACAAATAAACTTGTGTTAGCAGAGAGATTTAACGCGGCTGAACCATTTCGTTGATGTATTTCGTTCATTTGTCTGATGTTATGATATGGCTATAAAAACTAGTAAGGACGGCGTTGTTGTTAAGGCCTCTTTTCTGTTTTTAATGTATAATTTATCGTATTAATCTGTTTGTTTTCTCACAAAAATAATTTAAAGGGGAGTTTTTTGCCTTTGAGGTTTGCTCACGTCTACTAGGGGTTTTTTCAGTTTTCATGAAAATAAATGGTCTCAAATTTTTGGGCACTATGATTAAAATATATCACATCATACAATTAAAATATTAAACATAATAGTCACAAGTACCTTGGACTGAACTTTTAAGATTGCAAGGCTATAATCTCGGTTTTCGTAAGCCTTGGAACAATTTAAATTTAAATTTGTATGAGATAGTCAATCATAAATTCCCCGAAGGATTTTCTTGACTTTATTTTTGCTAAATCTTTGTAAAAAAGCGAAATCATTGATTTAATGCAGTTGTAGGCATGTTAGTATTGAAAGGAAAATTATTAATATACAGCAAAAATTAAATAGATCCGAGTATAGACCCCTGTGTTACCCCACAGATAACCTCTTTACAGTCTGAGTAACGAGTATGGCCATTTCCATCGACTATTTTTCCTCTAAGAAATCTCTTTAACTTATAAGATTCAAATCAAGTCAATGATTTGCCCTTGAAACATAATAATTTAACTTGGCAAACGACAGTTCATGGTTGACACAATCGAAAGCCTTGGACAGATCACAGAAAATTCCACGTATTGACTCTGACCCATCAAAGGCTCCAAATGGTCACTTATCAATTCAGATACTGCCATCTGGGTGGTTCTGCTCTGTATGAATCCAATTTTTTTTCATTCTGGATTTTGTTGTTTTGACTGTTTGGTTTAATACAGTTCCTAAAATAATTTTAGAAAATGATGGAAGTAATGCATTTGTTCGATAATTATCTGACATTTTTGTTTCACCTGTTTTTAATACTGGGAAAATGTTGGAAATTTTTAATTTTTCTTGAAAGCTCCAGTACTTAATATGATATTTACAGTATTAGTTTGGAGATTCAGGGATTTTTGGTTTCTTTGATCATTGAATAGGGGATTTCATCCCACCTTCATGACTGTTTTGCTGGGAAGCTTCCTATGATGCTACATACACCCATACATGTCACAGAATGAAATGTAAATTGCATATCGCCAAACTGAAAAACCTTTTTCCTGTCAATTGCATCCTGCAGGATACATGAGGATGATTCCTGTTCCCTATTGTACAGAAGCATTCATTGAAAGATTTGGGAATTGTTCGTTAATCCCTAACTGATACATCGTTGATGATGACCAATAATGTTTATCATACTTGAAATGTGAATTGAGTCTTCTTCCAACCAACTGCTAGGTGGTTTGGGCAATATTCATTTAATTTTGTATTTTTTAAGGTACCTTACATCTAATTCTTTAGTGGCAATAACCATGTTTTAATCGCTGTGTACTTTTTAAATAAATATGAAAATTTTGATGTGATATAAGTTTGAATTTTTTGTAAAGTTCTTTTTTATTTATGATTGATTGTTTATGTTTTTGATTTGCTACTAAGTATAGGATGTTTTTGATTGTCATCTCTTAATTGATTTATGTCAAAATCTCCGCATGAAAACGTATCTTAGATTTTTTTATAAGACACTGTTTGAAAAAATAATGTTATATCTGAGGGTGTTTTATTATATCAGACTTTTATGAAAAGTCAAAAGTTCCCTAGCAATTTATATTATTATTAAAAAAAAAATAAAATTGTTATTCAAGAAGGTATATTATTTGTATTTATACTGATTGTGCCTTTGCCGTTAGATAGTCAAATTGGCCTTGCTATCTAGCAAACTGTTTCTTGACGTACAAACTGAAATGGTGATTTTTAAATATATTTCTAATAGAAAACAATTGCCTTTTTAAAATTTATATATCAACCTGATTGTTAATTGCTTTTGTTCAAAACCTCTTCTCAGTATTTATTTAATATCATTTTTGAAACGATTCATTGGACATTCCTTTTGTTGTTTTTGAAGATGAGAACATACAATAATCCCAAACAAGAAAACTTATCTTATGTAATCAATTATATGTATACAAATTTTATGGAATAGCAGGTGATTTTAATGGACATATTTTTATTAAAATGCAACAAATACATATAATTTATCAGAAATAATTTTAAAATCTCCAATAAATTAAATTAATTTTATATTCAATCTTTGTGTACATACTACAGGGTGTTTTTTTAACGCAACCAAAAAGTTTATTTTATCAGGAAGGATTATTTCCCCCCCAAGATTCCCGGATTTGACCCCAGTACATTATTTTCTTTGGAAAACGTAAAAAGTAAGGCCTACGAAAACAATTCGCAGGATATTCAGCACCTAAAAATAAACATAACAAATTTTATGCGAGAAATTAATTCAAAGAGGTACCTTGCAACTAACACGTGTTCGGTAATTTTATGGAAAGAGCATAACTTTATAGAAATGCCAATAGCGGATTGTTTGAGCACATAATGTAAATTAAATATGATACAAATTAATAATAGGCTGTATTAAATTTAAAAATCTATAAAAAAATACTCATTTATTTAATATTTATATGTGCATTAATCGATCTTAAAAACGGGTTGCGTTAAAAAAAAACACCCTGTACATAATAATGTATTTTCGGAGAAGTTTCGTTTTAGTAGGGGTTTTAGCATCTGATAGAAACTGTTATAAATTAAAGTTCAGTTTATTGGAGACAAAGGCTAGGGTTGAGGATAAGGGATGAGGGGTTGGGAGCTAATAGTTAATTACCTCCCCAGGGGTAATGCATAACATATTTACTGTACCTCGACCTTGTTGATAATTTTCGAGACTTGGCACGAATATGAAAGGATTTTTAGAAGATTCTCTCTCAATCCGATAAAAATTCAAAATGGCGACCATTTAAATTTTCAAAAGGATGGAAGGCCTATAAAATATTTTCAAAGGGTGGAAAAGCACAATATCCCATCTACCTTAAGATTTAAATTTAATAATTCATTACGGCCACCTACTATGTATTTGTCAAACACCACTTTGACTACTTGCGTTTTACTGACCACCCAGAGTACTGAATTGTCACTTTTGTAAAATGTGTTGTCCGTGTAATTAATAATTAAATCGGTGCTCTCACTAGAAAAACTAAGGTACTCTCGCCCTAGAGACTCGGCGCTCTCTTTGAAACTCGGTATCAGCATTCCATTTCTAGGATAAGTTTACACTAGAAACGGCGTTTCAAAATTCAAAATATTAGGATGGTTTGCGTAGCTAATGACAACTTCAGTTCCAAAAAACAGACAACTCCTACAGTAAATTTTAGCCTCTATCAACTAAATAAATTATGCGATCTTCAATGTTAAAGATAAACTTTTTCGGAAAAAGGTTTTTGGCCAATGCATTCACCGTCTACTCTACCACTCCTTCTCACAGTTTTCGATCTAAGACACAATCTAGATTCCTGTCTAAATTAATTATTCATAAAAATTACATATTGCATAATATTAATTAAACATAAATTAGCGGGATAATATGTAAATTATTCTTTCAGCGAGAAAAGCTGTAGATATATCTGCTGGTCAGTGAGGTAGTTTGTTATTGGTTTACTAGCTGACTTTATCGCTTTTAAAAGCTCCTCACTTTAGAAAATTTAATGCATAATTCATAGGCAAGTTTTTAATAACCTGATTAAGATTTTCAAGCTATCAACACCAACACAATACAATCTATAACAATAACCAACGAGTAAATATTTTGAACTTTGAGTGGTAAAGTCTTGACGATGGCATTTGAGAGTTCGTATACTTTATAATTCACTCAGTATTTTTGGATTACAGTATATTGATCGGAGCCGTAACTCGGTTGTCAAGTACATAGCTTTTTCGGGTACACCTAGCTACTTAGCATATTTCAGTAAAATTATCATTGAATGTGTACCAAAGCTAGCAGTTAATATTTCATGTTACTTTCACTTCATACAAATAAAATATTAAATATGGAAATATGAAGTTGTAATAAACTTTTCTACAGAAAATAAGGCTTTATTGAACAAAACTTATCCTAGTAAGACATTACTCCAGAATAAACAAATAACTCAGAATATTAAATAAACTGTCAGATGAACAGCTGATGTAAAATAGACTTAAATAAGAACTAAATTCACCACATTCTTCCCTTCTAGTACATTTTGTAGTCATTATACTTGTTGGGGAATTTCTTCTCTCTAATAGACCGATGAGGGTATTCATTCTGAGAATGTTCCGGAATACTGTGGGTAGATGGGTAGGAATCCTGATCAATAGACAGAGCATTGTGAGTATTTGATAAAGGTGGGTCGGAATCTAGAGCAATAGAGTTTGGTTCTGATGAGGATGGTGGGGTTGTTGATTCTAACTGATGAAAACTGTTTTGCCCATGAGATTCGTCATCTGTTGAATTCAGTTAGTCATTTAGGAGACACAAAACTTCAGCTTCAAAACCAGTGTATTTCTTTTCATTTTCACGAATGGGGATTTGGTGATAAGCACTTCGTAGGTCAATAGTGCTAAAGACCTGATACTGGGAAACCTTAGCGACAAGATCATCTATATTGGGCAGAGGATAAGCATCCAGATTAGTGAACCGGTTAATTGTCTGAGAATAATCGATTACTAAACGCCTTTAATGATTTTCATTTTTAGTTATCAGAACTTGTGCCCTCCATGAAGAATTGCTTTCTTCAATAATGCCTTCAGAGATGAGTTTATTAATTTTACTTTCAATGAATTTGTTTTCATCAACATAAAACCTGCGGGGTTTTGTCTTTATTGGATTACAATCAAATAGAAGATTAGCAAATAGTTCTGGAGGATCAACTGATGCTGTAGGCAAACTATATGGACCCAAAGCTAATGGAGGTTTGGCACCACCAAATGATATACTTATATTAGAGTGTTTTGAGAGTATTTCATGACCGATTATCATATCTGCACAAAGATTTGGCAAAACGGAAACTTTAGACTTCAAGTGGTTATGCCCTAATAGCTCTATATTAACAAAACAGTGCCCGCAGATGTGAGATTGTAAATCAACTGATGCCATTGAAATTTGGCCACCACCTGGAACTACTCCAAATCCTACTTTATCGACAAAGTTCTTATTGATGAAGGTTTCAGAACTGCCAGTGTCAATGAGAGCATCAGCAGAGATATTGTTAGCTTTAACCTTAACAACACCCCTAGATAAACATTGCGGGGCAGCAGCCAGCAGTCCTGACTCTGATTGTGTATTCATTGCTGAAAGTGCTTTATTAGTGGGAGTAGTAGTGGAAGGCCGATTCAAGAACGATGAGGGGTACGAGGGGTACGATCCGTGACGTCATCAGTTGTGACGTCATCAGTTGTGACGTAGCTGTGGAGTGCAAAGTCCAAGGTCATCGCTGACGTATGAGTGCAAAGTCCAAGGTCATCGCTGACGTATGAGTGCAAAGTCCAAGGTCATCGCTGACGTATGAGCGCAAAGTCCAAGGTCATCGCTACGTCATTATTTCTCGCGCGCGCCACGAGTGCAAAGTCCAAGGTCATCGCTACGTCATTATTTCTCGCGCGCGCCACGAGCGCAAAGTCCAAGGTCATCGCTACGTCATTATTTCTCGCGCGCGCCACCACCGTTGCGCCGTTCGCTCGGCTCGAGCGCGCCGGTTCCTACTAGATTCTGCCGCCCTGATACTTCGGAAGAATAAAAAACGGAATAATTCGATATTCGATTGTCGATTTCGATGACCAGTTCCGTCCCAAATCAGAACATTTGACCCAACACCATAACAAGTCCACACTTATAAAAAATAAAATAATTAAATAAATTGCATTTTTTATACCCTAAGCCTCTTAGCCTCTTTAACATATATATCCTGACAGACCTTGACAAAAAAAATCAATTTATAACGCTTTAAAACATAATTAACATTTCTTACGGGTAATTTTATCTCCCTCAAACGTCCAACAATCCTCTAGATTAACTTTAATTCCTATAGTATCACCGATATTATCCAAAACATCCAACTCACCAATGTCCATTAAAGCATCAAACACAAACTCGTCACTCCCTAAAATTCTAACTGACTTCGGATCATTAGGGTCAAATTTAGTTCCATCAGCTGTAATAACCTCCCCGATCGACTTGGAAATAGCAGCCTCGTGAATCGCATGCAATTCTTTTAAATACTCTCCATCCACAAGGTTCATTTTACCTATTTAAGCGCCCTATTTAACCTCACATAGCGTTTTTTAGCGGGCATATTCAACCCAATTTCCCATCATTTCTCGATTTTCAAACTTAAAAAATAAATATAATTAATTTGAACAGTTTGATGTTTTTAATTTACAGATGCATGTTAATGATCGTTACAAGAAAAATCTGGCCTATATAGTTGGGCCCCGATTTGGGTCCCAACCAAATCTGAGCGATTTTGGTGGGACCAAACCTTAAAGCGCCCTATTTAAACCCAACAACCCTAACTTTAAGCACCCTATTTAACCTCACATAGGGCCCTTGTCATTTCTCAATTTTCAAACCTAACCTAAGGCCCCCTATTTAAACCCAACTTTAAGCGCCCTAACCCAACTTTAAGCGCCCTATTTAACCTCACATAGCGTCCTTTAGCGGGCATATTCAACCCAATTTCCCGTCATTTCTCGATTTTCAAACTTAAAAAATAAATACAATTAATTTGAACAGTTTCCCTATTTAAACCTAACTTTAAGCGCCCTATTCAAACCCAACTTTAAGCGCCCTATTTAACCTCACATAGCGTCCTTTAGCGGTCATATTCAACCTAATATAACCCAATTTCCCGTCATTTCTCGATTTTCAAACTTAAAAAATAAATACAATTAATTTACAAATGCATGTTAATGATCATTACAAGAAAAATCTGGCCTATATAGGTGGGCCCCGATTTGGGTCCCAACCAAATCTCGCACTTTTTACCCATCTTTGTCCACAACTTGAGTAATTACGATGCTCATCTGTTCGTCAAGTTATTGGGATTCGAACAGAACAAGATAGCGGTCTTAGCCACGACTGAAGAACGATATATATCTTTTGAACTCAAAGTAGAGGGTGGAGTAAACTTGAGATTTTTAGACTCATTTAGATTTATGAACTACAGCTTAGAAAGTCTCGCGAAGAACCTGACCAGAGATAAATTCAAACACGTAGCAAAGTTTTTCGAAAACGACAAGTTAGATTTAGTTTTGAGAAAAGGCATCTTTCCCTACGATTTTATGGATAGTATGGAAAAATTCGACTACCCGTCTCTGCCTTCCCAAAAAAATTTTGATAACGAATTGAATAAGACAACTGTTAAAGATGAAGATTACGAGCACGCGCGTAAAGTGTGGAATGAATTTGAGATTAAGAATATGAAGGAATACACGCTTTTATACAACAAAACCGATACACTGCTATTGGCCGACATAGTTGAAAACTTCCGTGAAGTGTGCATGGACACTTACAAACTCGATCCCGCTTGGTATTTTACGAGTCCCGGTCTGGCTTGGGACGCCATGTTAAAAAAGACCGGTGTTGCTCTCGAGTTATTGACTGATCCCGACATGGAACTTATGATCACCAAGGGCATTCGCGGCGGAATTTCTCAGTGCTCCCACAGATATACTAGAGCCAATAACAGATATTTACCAGATTACGATCCTGAAAAGCCCGAAGAGTATCTCATTTATTTGGATGTAAATAATTTGTACGGATGGGCCATGTCGAAGTATTTACCTCAGAGCGATTTTAATTGGATGGGTGAAGATGAATTACGAGATATCGAAAGTGATCTGCAAGATGGAAATTGGATCGACAACGAATCTGCATATGGTTTTGTATTGGAAGTAGATTTGAAATACCCCAGGAAATTACACGACTCCCACAAAGACCTCCCGTTAGCACCAGAAAACAGATGCCCTCCCGGTTTTAATCAGAGAAAGCTTTTAACGACTTTATACGATAAGGATAAATACGTGGTGCACTACCAAAACCTACAGCTCTACCTGTCATTGGGCATGGAGTTAAAAAGGATCCACAGGGGCATTAAATTCCGCCAATCGGCATGGTTGAAAGAATATATCGATATGAACACCGATATGAGGACAAAAGCGACCAACGAGTTTGAGAAAGATTTTTATAAACTGATGAATAACGCGGTGTTTGGTAAAACGATGGAGAACATACGTAAGCACGTAGACGTACGTCTGGCCACGCACGACAGGCAAATTGACAAACTAGTGGCCAGACCGAACTTTAAATCAGTCACCGTCTTCACAGAGACATTTGCGGCCGTGCATATGGGCAAAACCAGATTATACTTTAATAAACCGATCTACGTAGGCATGTCAATATTAGATATTTCGAAGATAGCCGTTTATGACTTTCATTACAATGTCATGAGAGCGAAATACGGTGATAAAGCCAGAGTTCAGTACACTGACACGGACAGCCTGACTTATAGCGTCAAAACAAAAGATATTTATGAGGATATAAAAAGTATGATCGACCACTTCGATACCAGCGATTACAAAGCGGATAACCCCTATAACATGCCGCGTGTGAATAAAAAAGTAATTGGCAAATGGAAAGACGAACTGGCCGGTGATATTATGAATGAGTTCGTCGGGTTACGTTCGAAAATGTACGCCTACGACTCTGAGGGGGAGAGGAAGAAGAGGGAGGAGGAGGAGAAGAAGAATAAGAAGAAGGAGGATAAAAAAGAAAAAGGTGAGGGGATTAAAAAAGCTAAGGGGATAAAAAAGAATGTCGTTGACTTTCTGTCGATAAAAGACTATAAAAACTGTTTGTTTGATAAAGAAGTGAAATATGAGACAATGAACACCATTAGAAGCAAACACCATGATTTATATTCGATCAAACAGCGCAAGATAGCCCTCTCCTCCTCTGATGATAAGAGATTTATCTGTGAAGACGGCGTGGAGACTCTTCCCTGGGGCCACTACAATATCCCTATCGAGCATCTGATTAATATCGAAACGAATACCGCACTGGACATGGATTAGAAGGTACGAGTTTGTTTATATTTTAAATACTTATACATGACATATTTCAATCATTACTAAAAATATTATTTTTTTTCCTCCTTATAAAGGGGTAACGAATCGTTACCCCCTTTGAATTATCGATTTTATCATGGATAAACTATTTTTTTCCTCTTCGAATTTTAAATTTTATAATTGATAAAAAAAATTATTAAAAACAAAGATATAAATTCAGTACTAGACTTTGACTAGAAAATATGAGTTTTTTTCTCTAAAAACCTTTAAAATGACTCATTTTTGAACAGTTTTTAGGTGGGACCCGATATGGGTCCCACCCCATTTTAGGACCCCTATCCAACAGAAAGGGTCCTATTTGTTTTGAATTATCGATTTTATCATGGATAAACTATTTTTTCCTCTTCGAATTGTAAATTTTATAATTGATAAAAAAAATATTTATTAAAAACAAAGATATAAATTCAGTACTAGACTTTGACTAGAAAATATGAGTTTTTTTCTCTAAAAACCTTTAAAATGACTCATTTTTGAATAGTTTTCAGTTGGGACCCAATATGGGTCCCACCCCATTTTAGGACCCCTATCCAACAGAAGGGGTCCTATTTTAGGATTTCCATGTTTCTCTCATAACGTATGACGATAATTATGTTTCGTCATAAAGAAGTTCCCTGTCGAAGGTGGGAACTTTGCCGTAGTGATAGGGCTTTCCACTAATACCCACCGACACTTAAAAAAGAAAAAAAAATTCTAAGGTAAGATATATGTTAATTAAAAAAATATTTAATGATTTTCTAACCCTTTATATCGTAGAGTTTATTTTTTCAAAAATATATATACATCTCAAAACATTCTAATTAAATTCCTTTCCAAATCGTAAGTGAAGCCGATCTCCGATACAACTACCACGTACGCTGTGGTCCCCTGATCCGCCGCCGGACTGGCGACGGCGTTAGTAAAGTCCAATTTTATTTGAATATCTTTTCTTTTATTATCAGTGGAGAACGGGTAGTGATGCGTGTCGACTACCAACAACGGATACTTGTCTACAAGATCGACATCGTTTAAATAAACATCTTCATCTCCGAATAACACCTGCCTGATTGAGCAATAACTCCCGTATAAAATACTATAATGTTTATTATTTATCGCCAAATTTTGCTCCTCCTTCGGATACCGTTGTCCGTTGATTATAACGTGGTAGTTTTTTATGTTTACAGCGTTGAATCGGCTCGGATCCTTCTCTTGATTGTTTTTACGGCTGGTCTGTAAACCTATGATTATAAACAGCGGGTTGGATATATTCCGGTACAAGTTGGATATGTCGAAACTATATGAAGACCCCGACACAAAGTTTTTTTCTATGCACTGCCACTGGTAATACCTGTATGTCAAATCGCCCTTATCACTCAATCGTTTTAGTCCTTGTATGAGTGGTAATTTTTTTATTCCTTCATAATCGACTAAGGGTACTTTTAACACGAAACTCGTGATTTTTATCTTCGCCTCGGCCGCCGTTTTTTCGTTAGCGCCAGTACCCTCCTTCCAACGGTATATCGCGTCATCATCTTCGTTTCTTGTAAAAATTATTTCAAAACCTCCTTTGAATATCGGATATCTCAGAGCGTCGAAAAACCCAAGACCCAGATGTGACAACGGGCCATAAGCTTCGAACCCACCCACCCCTTTTTCGAATTTAGATTTGAATCCCATCGTATAATGAGTGCTCTCACCCGATTTACTATAAGTTGTTAGAGCTTTAATTGTACTTGTGATACCGACTTCATCAACACAATCTATCAATTGATTGTGTTTTTTTAATTCGATTCTCTTAAACAAAAATGCCGGGAAATTATCGATCAACTTGATAGGATCCGCCGCGTCGTACTTCGTATCATCCGCTTTTTTCACTACTTCCCCCTGTATGTGATAAAATATCCTCCTGTCATAAAACGCGTCTCCATGGTCAAAATAGAATGTCGTAAACTTATTCGGTGAATTGAAATTTAAATCGGTCACCGGTTGGACGGTATTGAATTCGCACCGCTCTATCTTATCAGACGCTTCCTCGTAATACTTTTCCATATCTATATTTAGATTTTAAGTTTTCGGTTTCGAATAAAAAAAATAAAAACACGATTTAAACTTAATAAAAAATATACTTTTAAAATTGTCGGATAAATAAAATATTCATCTCCTACTGAACATGCGCATATATTTCTTCCTATCCGATGCCAAACCTAATTTATTCACATGAACCTTAAAATCCGCACCATTCGACAATTCACCACCTTTAACATTATTTTCCTTTAACGCTGACAAACATCGTCTTATGTGTTTAGCACCTTCCGGCCGAGTGATCAGTTTTTCGATCTCGTTATTTATAAACTTGACGATCCCGATTTTTTCGTTATTAAAATTATTATTTCCCGCTTCCTCCTCGGCTTGTATAAATTTTATTCTCTCCGACAACTCGTCGTAATCGTCTATATATTTATATTCCACGGGGTTGTTCGTATCCACGAGTAGACCTTTGCCGGACGAAGACGGCTTTTGTTTGAGTTCTTTCCATATGTCACTTATTAAATTCTTCCATTTCCAACCACCGCTCGCCTTGGGTCTGGGTGAGGTGGGATCGTTGTTATGATGTAGAGCGTGTGTTTTGATTAAAATATCTTTATATTTTTCAAAGTCCTGAGAAGTGAACGCGCCTATACTTATGAGTCTCTCCTTCGGTGTCGTACCGACCGCGGCTGTGGATTGTACACCGTGGATCTCCGCTCTGGTCAAGAGTGACCACAGTCCCTCGGTACCTACGTATCTGTCCATAGTTCTCTCCAGTATGATATCGTTGTTTTCGATGGATATGGTTTGCGATCCGATCGCGAGTTTGCTATTCGCGAAATCGTAATAAACGCCGAAACTCATATCGTTACAGTTCGAGAGGTATTCCTTTGCGATATCACCAATTTCCTCGTTTTCGGTGAATTCGCGGATAGAACGATTCTGTAATTCCTGCGAAGTTTGCGCCGGTGATAAAACTGTAGACGCATCGAATACGTCTGGGTCCTCGATTGGAGTTATCGTTTCGTCCGCTTTATCTACCGGTCTACCAAGTGTTTTGTCCACTTTACCTACAGGTCTACCGGGTGTGCTCGACGTTCTAGGTCTGAACTGTCCGACAGTGGGGATGGGTCTTCTCAAAATGACACGGGGTTTTTTCTCTGTCTTTAAAGTTTCCGTCTGTTCTTTTATAGCTTTAACTACGGGTTCGTGTCGCTTCTCTCGTTCGCGAACCTTTTCGACTTCCGCTCTTCTAGACGTGTCGAATTCACTCTTTAATCGATCTTCCAATTTATCCAACCTCTTAGCCTCCGCGACGGTAATCGGTTTGTTTTCATGGTGAGGAGGAGGCGCTAACAATTGTTCTTTCGGTTTGGCATTTACTAACACAGGGTGTGAACTGAAAAGCTTTCTCCTCTCCTCAGCTTCGCGTATCTGATTTTTCTTACTGTCTTCTAGCCATTTTTCTTGTAACGTTTCATATTTTTTAGCCATTCGTACGTCGGCATCGTCCGGCCACATCTTATTGGCCATCTTCTGTTTTTTCACCAGCGTGCCGATGATCTCCTTATCATCACTTTTCCTCTTCATTATATTATCTATATATAGGTTTCGGGTTCAGAGTTTCGCTTTTCAAAAATAAAGAAAAAAAATAAATTTGAATAAAAATATAAAAACGATGCATACACGTTATTTTTATAAAATATTATGTATATGAATCGTTTATTAAAAACGATGCGTACACGTGGTTTTTATAAAATAACGTATATGAATCGTTTATTAAAAACGATGCATACACGTGGTTTTTATAAAATAACGTATATGAATCGTTTATTAAAAACGATGCATACACGTCGATTATCGTTCGATAACATCGTTTAACTCGTCTTTTAACTTGAACATGTATTTTCCGTTGTGCGCTTTCTTAGCGGTGTTTATTGTCAAAAATCCGAACGGTTCGCTCCAACACTTTTGACACATCTTTTCGAATTCATCAATCGTCATGTCCGATCCTACGAAATCGTCATAAATACGTTTCGTGTAGTGTTTGTTTTGTTTGAAGACGCATAGCAGGTTGACGTTGTTCCGTATCACTTGCATGTCGACTTTACCGTAGCTCTGACTGAGGTAGACGCAGGACAGTTTTTTATGTCTACCTCTGATGAAATAGTCTTTTATCGCTTCTTGTTTTTCCATCAGACAGTCGTCGAACACCACGAGGGAGTTTTTCTTGCACTCGTCCAGTGGAGGTAAATCTTCACAATTGTTAAAAAAGTATGCTATCTTCTTATTCAACTTGTTTTCAGCATCTATGTACTTTTCGCGTAATTCTACATAAGCCGGCTGTTCTATAGACTTACTGAACACATATAAATTTCTAAACACGAGACCGCGCGGATTATAAATAAAATTCAACAACAAATTTGTTTTTCCGCAGCCCGAGGAGCCTACTATCAGACAACGTAATGGTTGAGGTAGAAGGTTATCTTCGATCTTTTCTTCGTAATACGGAACTATATCCATCACTCTCTATGAGGAAAAAAATAATGCACCGGTTAAGAAAAGAAATAAAATAAATTATGAGAAATAAGAATTTATTAGGATGGGAAAATGTTTACTATTTATTTCACCACAACATCACTTCCGACAATGTTTTTTTAACGAGGTTAATCAGGTCGAAATCGTCATCGTGAATTTTTATACATTTGCTTTTACGGTTATAATCGTATTTCACATCCTCTTTAACTATTTCTCTCAACACCTTTTTAGTTAAAATCTCATCGTCGATAGTTATGTATTCAATTTCAAAACATAGATCGTATCCACCCGATTCGTTGACGGCTTTGTCAAAAACACGTTTTTGCGTGTCTACGAATTTATATTCATTTTCACGATCCGTCCTCTTTAGAACACCGAACATTTGTTGGATCTGCGCGTTATTTATCAAAGTCTTGAACACTTTATTTTCCAATTCCAAACTAGTGACGCGGTACTGATGTTTCCTAAGCTTCGGTAAAAGTTTCTCGAAAATCCAATCTTTAAATTCGTTCATGTCATTTTTTCTCGCTACCAACAAACAACAAACACCGGGGTCATCGATGTAGACGGTTTTGGGTTGCACTTTTGTAGGAGATTTCGCGGTATCGTATTGTTTTATCTCCGAATAGGTGGTTTTATACTTCTCATCGACATGATCGTTTACCGCTTTTCCCGGTCTGACATAACCCAATATTTCCGCGATGGTATTTGCGTGAAACCAAGGTTTTCTATCACCGTCGAATATAATGTAAATATCGTGATTTTCATACGTAAACTTGTTATTTTTTATATCAATCGTGTTAACCATTTTACCCCCACTAATATATAGAAATGTATCTCGTCGAGTCATGTTTTTTTATGATCAATTTAAAAAATATATTTGACGATTGCGTTAAACGTTTTTTGTTTCAATTATAAATTAGTCCCAATTTGGGATGCGTTAATGAATTATTTATAACAGCCCTAAAAGAGGAAGTGTTGAGTCCTAAATTAGGATAGCTTGGTATTATAAATAACGGTCCTAAATTGGGATGTGTTAAGTCCTAAAACAGGTTGGGACACGATTTGTGTCCCAACCCTTTTCGAGCGATAAAAGCTTAGTAAGGCTTATATTACAAAACCACGGGTCTAAAAATAAACAATTACCTGTAGTTTTAAGGGGTCTATATTTTTAAGTGTTTTTTTAAATAATCAAAACTCCGTCTTTTGCAGTTCCCTCTCGTAAAAACCACCGATCACTTCTTCACCGTCTAGAGCCTCGATTTTGTACGTGACGGGTTTGGTGTTTAAAACTTGCGCGATCACAAAAATTTCGCTAGTCCAGTTTTGTTTATATTTATTTCTAAATACGACTTTACTCGCCGTTATACGGACTCTGTCTCCGACGTGGAATTTCGGTTTTTTACGCGGCACTTCACTTTCGAGCTCCTGATACATTTTCAACAGATCGGACTCGTTGCTCTTATTGACGTCGGCCGGACGCATTTTTATCGTGCTGTGGTAATCGTGTTTGTTGTATTCGTCGGTGAGCTCTTGTAAGACGTCGTACCATTTGTGCGAGTTTCTCACTTGGAATTTGACTCTGAATTTATCGTTTAACGTCCTGTGGTATCTCTCGATTATCGCCGACTTTTCCTCGCTCTCCGTATGGTACATTTTTATGCCGTGTTTTTTGAGCATGTCGTTAAAAGGTTTATTTTTAAACTCTGTCCCCTTATCCGTGTGCAGCAGTTCGGGCGTAGTGTGACCGTCCTTTTTCGCTCTCTCTATTATCCTCTCAAAAGCGGCCGTCACTACTGCGCCGTCTTTTTTCTTCAACGGTTCGGACCAGACGAATTTGCTAAAACAGTCTATCACGTTTAAGATGTATTTGTACCAGTTGTTCTCTCTGGCGAATTGTTTCATGATGAGCAGATCCGCGGCCCACAGATTATCCAGGCCTTTCATGATTATCCTGCGTTTTATAAATTTTTTCACTACCGGTTTGTGCAGTTCTTTCGCCTCCACCACTTCGGGCGGCTCTTTGATAAACGAGTTTTTAACACCGCCGCAGACCGCGCAATCGGAACTCGCCAACCATCTTTTATTTTTCGTTTTCACAATTTTCATGTTCTCTGACGCGGTCTGTGTTTTACACGTGCGACAGTAAGAATTCATCTCTTATATTAATGAAATTAAATTTTCGTTCGATAGAAAAAAATATCAATCATTTGGCAAGTTTTAATTTTTTATATGAATTCAAAATATTAATTTTTATACATAGATAATGGGGAATCACAAGAGGAAAATAAATTTGACCAAAGGTCAACTGAATAAGCTGCGGATAGCTCATAAGAAGCTTAAACGCGCAGTGCTTACTTTAACAAAAGATCAATTAAAAAATGGTAATACCGAAGTGTCACTCGATGGTGATCAAAACAAACAAGTGGAAAAAGCGTTGAAAAACAATAGAGGGACACGGTTGATTTTTGATTATTCACAGTTGAAGGAAATGATCGATGGAGGTCTTCTGAAGGAAGTTTTAGAACTGGCTGAAAACAATATTCCGTATTTTAAGAAATTCGCCTCACCTCTGATAAAGAATAAAGTGGTGCCTGTGTTGAAGAATGATTTCGTGCCGTGGTTGAAAAATTTAATAGACAATGAACTGGACGAATTGATTAATAAAGATAAAACCGGAGCCGGTCTGGAGAAACGTGTAAGCAGAAAATTGCATAAGACTCTTAAAGATATTAGAGAGGATAAAAAAAACTAGTTCCGCTGACCATGTCCGAACTGGAGACATGGGCCAACAAGTTGAAAATCAACAATTTCCGTGGTGTTTTTATGCGAGAGTGTTTACCCGACAAGCCGCGCAAAAACGAGTGTGCTATTATTAATCTAGGTGATCTAGAGTCGGGCGGCACGCATTGGACTTGTTATACGAAAAAAGGTAATTATGTCATATATTTCGATTCGTTCGGTGAGGCGCCTCCACCTTTAGAATTGGAGAAATATCTAAACATGACTAAAGGTATTTTTTATAATCATATGAGATATCAAAATTATGACGATCCCCCGATATGCGGTCATTTATGTTTGGAGGTATTGCGACGTTTTTCCAGAGGACAGGATTTCAATACGATAGAACGTGCTTTACAAAACGATAAATACACATTTTTGAGATGGTTCGAATAATTTTTTTTTTTCTCCCTCGCTCTTAATAAATAATCTTAACCGCAATTTAAAAAAGTATATATAGAGAAATGGTGTATTTCAGATTGACGGGTCAGAGTCCGCATTTGCAATTGAAGCTCGAAAACCCCATACACTTGAAAGAGGACGTGCGTTATTATCTAGCGCTCACGGGGTTTTCATTTCATAACTATTTTTATAACTTGAACGAGGAGGCTTCAATTACTTTTGCTGTGGGGGAGGGTCATCCTACACTAACTTTTGATGTGGAGTTTTGGGATTTGAAAACCATGCAGAGAGAAATCAGGGAATTCATGAGGATTAATAAGTTTACACCGGCGATAGATGTGGAAAAGTTTAAGATTTTTCGAGACCCACAGTCTAAGATATGTATCAAATCTCCAGTCAAGTTCCATATAAACAACGAGCTGCGACGGTTTCTCGGATTCGATGAATTGAAAAAAGATGAAACCTTATTCGAATTACAGTTTACAGCGAACAAGATTTTATCAATATATGAGGAGGAAAGAAAATTACAAATCAGACCGTTCCACATGATCGAAGTACATTGCGATTCAGTCGAACATTCATATGTCAATCACGCGGAGCATTGGCACAGACACGATTTCTCCTCGTTGTTGTATCACTCGAGTCCGCGAGAACACAGAGATAAAATTTACGAGAAACCGTCCGTTTTAAATTATATACCGCTCAAACCTAACACGCAGACGATAAGAGAAATCAACATTTATCTGACGGATGAAAACTACGTTCCCCTGCAAAACGCTCTGCCCGATTATATCATTTATTTAAAACTAGTCGATGAGTCGGAATTAAATATGAATTAGTTTTCGTCAAAAGCGATGATTTATTACATCTTTTGAAACGCTCTCAATTTTTTTATTCGACTATGAAAATATATTTTTATATATAGACGGAAGAAAGATGGAAATGGAAAAGGATTATTTTAAAGATATCCTCGACGAAGTGAACGGTAATTCTTTCGCGAAGATAAGTGATTTAGAAATCGATAAAAAATATTTGGTCAATAGCATAGAAAGAATTCATTATGCTTATGGTCTTAGAGTTTTGGTTACATGTGATGATGTGCGGTTTCAACTACCCGAGAGTTGGAACGAGAGAATGACTACGAAAAATATAAACGCGCTATTGAAATCGGAGCAACCGTTGTATGTGGTGTACCATGGAAAGATCCCATTGTTGAATGATAAGTTTAAACACGATATCAAGTTTGTGAGAGATTGAATATTCGTTATTATTATTTGATTATACTTGTTATTTTATTTATGATTTAATTTTTTTTTCGTTCCTGAAATGTATTTTTGCACAACAGCTTAATAATTTATGTAGTGCGAATATAAGCGAATGTAATATATAGGTAACAAAAATGGAGTCTGTCACTTTTAAATATTTCAAATTGTCAGAGTTCGCCTCACCACCCGTCAGAGGTTCACCGGACGCGGCCGGTTGCGATTTGAAAAGCGCTTATGACTATGTAGTACCCGGTCGCGGTAAACAGTTGATAAAGACGGACTTGTCTTTTCAATTTCCCCGCGGATGTTACGGTAGAGTAGCACCTCGAAGTGGCTTAGCTGCTAAGCATTTCATCGACGTGGGCGCCGGCGTGATAGACTTTGATTATACAGGCGATTTGCGTGTGTTGTTGTTTAACCATTCGGATGATGATTTCATCGTTAAAAGAGGTGATCGAATCGCTCAGTTAATATTGGAGGTTTATAGAAACGATGTGCCGGTAGACGGTGGAATCGATATGCGGAATACGGAACGCGGAAGTAATGGATTCGGTTCGACCGGTGTGTAATGAATTTTTAATTACATACGATGATTTTAATTATTTAATTTATTTTTTATTTTTTTATTTTTTTTACGTCTGAAATATATTTCTGCAAATCGGTTTAATAAAAAACTCGGTTGGAATTTAAATGATATACTATATAGATGAATAAAATGGAGTCTCATAACATGATTATTACTCTGGAAGGAAATATCGGTGCGGGTAAAACTACTTTTGCCACAGGCTTGTTTGATCGGTTTAAAAACCTAGGGTTTAAAACCGTCCACATACAAGAGCCAGTCGGCGCATGGCGGGATTTTCACGGTACGAATTTATTAGACCTCTTGTATAAAGATATCGATAGATGGGCATTCACGTTTCAAGCCAACGCGTTAATTTATATGACGGAGTGCGATAAGAGAGCCGTTGAATATGCGAAGAAGGGTTATATCGTGATTAAAGAGCGCTCTGCGTTCACTGTAAGACATGTTTTTAATGAACATTACAAAAAGTTTATGACGCCCGCTGAGGTTCAAATTTTAACGGATCTAAGTAATAAGTATGTCGATCCGCGTAAGACTGCATTTGATGAGGGCGGTGTTAAAGATATTACCTTGTACTTGCGGACGAATCCAACAACATGTTTTGAACGTAAGTTAATAAGAAGGCGTCCGGAAGAAGTAGGTAAAAAGAACCTTGTGGATGAAGAGTATTTAAAAGAATTGCATGCGATTCACGAGGCTGCTATTTCTAAGTCGATCGGGGAGGTTATTACAGCTGATGGAACTAAATTTGACCCTAATGATCCGAAGTCAGTTAGAATTTTAGGGAGTGACGAGTTTGTGTTTGATGCTTTAATGGACATTGGTGAGTTGGATGTTTTGGATAATATCGGTGATACTATAGGAATTAAAGTTAATCTAGAGGATTGTTGGACGTTTGAGGGAGATAAAATTACCCGTAAGAAATGTTAATTATGTTTTAAAGCGTTATAAATTGATTTTTTTTGTCAAGGTCTGTTAGGATATATATGTTAAAGAGGCTAAGAGGCTTAGGGTATAAAAAATGCAATTTATTTAATTATTTTATTTTTTTTATAAGTGTGGACTTGTTATGGTGTTGGGTCAAATGTTCTGATTTGGGACGGAACTTGTCATCGAAATCGACAATCGAATATCGAATTATTCCGTTTTTTATTCTTCCGAAGTATCAGGGCGGCAGACTCTAGTAGGAACCGGCGCGCTCGAGCCGAGCGAACGGCGCAACGGTGGTGGCGCGCGCGAGAAATAATGACGTAGCGATGACCTTGGACTTTGCGCTCGTGGCGCGCGCGAGAAATAATGACGTAGCGATGACCTTGGACTTTGCGCTCGTGGCGCGCGCGAGAAATAATGACGTAGCGATGACCTTGGACTTTGCACTCATACGTCAGCGATGACCTTGGACTTTGCACTCATACGTCAGCGATGACCTTGGACTTTGCACTCATACGTCAGCGATGACCTTGGACTTTGCACTCCACAGCTACGTCACAACTGATGACGTCACGATCGTACCCCTCGTACCCCTCATCGTTCTTGAATCGGCCTTCCACTACTACTAGTGGGTTTACCTGATTTAGTTGTGCGACGACAAACAATGGAAAAATGACCTTTTATCCCACAGCTGCGACATTCAGCATCCTTGGTTGGACATACGCTTCGTGGATGTTTGTTTCTCCCACAGAAATAGCACTTAACTGTCTCTGAGGCTGCAAGGGTGAACTCTCTAGAAGGCTCTTCTCGCTTCGTTTCATTTTTTGTAGTACTCTTGACAAAATTATCCTGATGTGCTTGTAAATAGATTTCTGAATGTTTTTGGGCAGATTCTAGAGCCCTAGCTTGCCTCACTGCAGCCTCCAGTTTTAGAATATTATTCTCAAGTAACCGCTGTCGTATTTGAGGAGATAGCAAACCAGTGATGAATGAATCACGTATACAACAATTTTTATGTTCTTCAGCTATAACAGCTTGAAAATTGCATTTTTTACTTAATTGTTTTAGTTTTTGTATGAATTGATCTATATATTCTCCTGGTTGTTGTTTACAAGTAGCAAGTACATGTCTGGAATATACTTCATAAATCGACTGCAGTGATTTAAATGCTTCTTCATATGTTTGACTTTCTGATATTAAATCATAAACATTATGACCAATATGATTGATTAGAAGTTTCAGCTTTTCTCCATCATCTGACTTCTCGACTGATGATAAAAAATTCTCAAAAGTCTTTAACCAATGTTTGAATTCATAACTTGCCTTTGGAGTGTTTAGTTCACAATCAAATCTGTCAGGTCTCAAGAGTTTATCCATTATATGTTTAAATGATTGTTACACACTTTCAAATTGATGATATTTTATATTACTACTTGAAAAGAATGATTATGAACATATTGTTCAATAAATTGTAATAAACCTTTCCACAGAAAATAAGGCTTTATTGAACAAGTCTTATCCTAGTAAGACATTACTTCAGAATAAACAAATAACACAAAATATTAAATGAACTGTCAGATGAACAGCTGATGTAAAACAGACTTAAATAAGAACTAAATTCACCACACAAGTAACAATTAGTTAAAGGTTAGTGCTTTTATTTTTTTCACGCTTTAGAAGTATTAACACGTTCACTGCTGAAAAGTCGTAACAAGGCGACCCTAAACTGCTGAAACCCTTGAAACTCCAGGGGCTGAAACTGCACCTGGAGCCGTCCGCCAGGGGCGCTAGTGGCGGGAACCGTGAAAGAACGCTACCGAAATAGAGTATAGGACCAGCACAACATGCTGACATAATTTAGTTGATCCCCGATAAATGCGAAGGTCACGTTGACCAACTTGTACAACACTGTACCATGACTCTGACCGGAGTCGTACGCATGCTGTGCCAGTACGGCATGACTCCGATTGGAGTCGTCAGCACCGTACGTGTTAATGTATTAATATTTCTTACTGACAGTATGAAATACATCTTGCTCTCTAAAGTGGAGCTTTTTTATGCGAGCTCAAGTTCAACTACCGAAGCAATGCCGAGGTCGGGAAATGAGCGAGGAATGATATTTTTCTTACCTTTAATAGTTTTATACGGCCATTTTAAATTTATAAACTTTTCGAACCATGTGTTACCAAGGAAACATCTAGATGCAATAATCTATTGTTAGATATTTCACTACGGTTAAAAAATTAATACAAAAACTCGAATCGATTATAAAGTAGTTGATTTATAGGTTATGTACAATCGAAAAATTAAATTAGAAAACAATATATTTTTAAAATAATAATAACGCTATGATATTTTAGTTTTTTTTAAAGATACATACATAGAATACATAAGTATAGGGAGGAATGCAACAAAAATAAAGAGACGGAAATTAATCTTACATTTTAGCCTACGACAAAAAAACAACCTACTTTGATGATTAATGTATTACTCTGTATTTCTCTAATTTTATTACTATTTTATGTACCAGGAAAACCAGTCTTAAGGTATAAAATTGTCAATAATAACCGTTGTCATAGAATTCAACGTTAATATTCTACTGCGCGTGAACATGTACCTTATGGGCTGTCTATAGACTTCCTTCACCGGAAGTGAGCGCCACATCATCAAGCTTCCGGTCTTCTACCTGCCTCACTTCCACCTCTGGTTCTATTTGACAAGAGTGTTTTTTATCAAGTATACTACAATAGTCTTCTAAACTGTAATACCCGGTATACAATGTGTTCGTTGTATGATAAATTTTCAATTAGCATACGTATGTTGTAAAAAATACAGATTACGTTGAACTGATATTATTTAACATAATCTTATCTACATATATTATTTATTATAGACAAGTAGCATCGTTTTAGGGAGTTATTGAATTCTTACAAACGGAATTTAGAAGTAGTAAACTTTGTTTCATGGAATAACTTTTTCAACACAAGAGATAATCAATAATACGAGTACAATATCATAAACATATAATGTGTTTTTTTGTCAAAAGTTGATAAAGATTAGTAGAAACATTAGTAGAAAAGATTAGTAGAAAGTCTGTATAAAGGAAAATTTATATTAAACATGATAAACATCAAACTGTTTCATAATTTTGAATATCGATTCAACCCAGTAAGAGTGGTACACAATTTAAAATATTTTTCTTGATATCAAAAACTAAAAAAAACCATTCGAATTTTCCTTGAATGTATTTAAAATAACTAAACACTGGGCAATCATATCTCGGGTTCAGATAATTAATTTTAAATACCCGTAATTCACTTAAAAGCACTATCATTGGTATATTTTAAAATTTCCTTAAAAAGACCAAACTTTTAAGGACAGCCTTTACTCTTGTTATTCTTGAATGCTGTCTATACATAGTGCTTTTAAGTGAAATTAAAACAACTGAAGAAAAGACTACTGACTATAACAATTGCTGTTGTGTTGCTTGTTCCGATTCCTAAAAGCCTTTAACAAATGTCTAACCACATTGCAACCAATGCACTTGTAGCATAAGGGCATTAATTTGCCTTATGTTCCAAAGAACAACAACGAAAACATTTCGTTTTTTTAACTATCTCCATTATTACCACGAGAAATACTAACTTTCCCGCGTTTCAAATTTTGACTATAAACTTCATGCTTACAGTTAAACATGTTAGTCTGTTTTTCTGCTTGCTCCAAACGGATTGCAAACTCATAAGCATCATCCAAATCCTGATCTCTAGACAAACGTTTTTGTCTGATAACTACATTGTTAATAACTGAAACAAATTGATCTCTCAGAGCTTCTTTTAGAAAAGAACCAAATTTACAAGAACTAGATAAATGTTTTATGGCAACTACAAACTTAGAGATACTCTCATTAGATTTTGGCAACGTGCATAAAAGGAGTAGCGTTCCGCCGCAACTAATTTCTTGGGTGAAAAATATTTTTGTAGAATGCCTGCTAATTAGTATTAGTAGGCAGTTTTATTGTCTACTTCTGCCGGTGATACGACGTCAGACAAGATAGCTAGAACTTTAGGGCCAAGAACGTTTATTAAAATAGAAACTTTACAATCTTTGTCTATGTTGTTAGCATTATAATAGTGCTTCAGTCTCATCAATTATGCGAAAAATGGCCGCCTTTTTTAATTTCTTAAAAAAGATTTAAGACTTACGAGAGAAAATATTGCAAAATACTTCGTTAGTACGCATCTAAAGCCTGTAAAAAATAGTTGTGCCAAGTTTCATGGCTGTAAGCCTTACAGTTTTTTGAGAAAATGTGATCAGTGTCAGTCAGTCAGTCAATGGTTTTAGGATTATATATACAGGGTGTATTCGAAATACACCGACAAACTTTGGGATATTGTTCCTGAGGTCAAAACAAATAGAAAATGCCATATAAGTATATATCCTATCTCGCTCCGTTTTCCGGCTGTCGATCTGAACGTGTTTTTTACATGATTAATCATAACTTTTGAACTACCAAAGGTACCAACTTCAAGCTTGGTACACATATGCTGGCTAATAGGACCTATCTTTGTGCTGAGTATTAAGTTTCTACTTTGTACCATTTCAAAATGGTGGCTGTTTTAATTTTCAAAGCTTAATAACTCAGGAACTATAACATTTAATGAAAAATAACCAAAAAAAGGTGCAAAATGTAATTTCCTTTTAGGAAATGTACAAATTTAAAAGGTCATAACAAATATATTGGAGAAAAGGAAATTATTCTGAAGTTTTAACAGTGAATTTGGGCTTGATTAATAATTTAGCAAGTTGTAACTTTATAAAAATTTAATTTTCTCCATTATTAGTGTAATGACCCTATTAAAATTGTACATTTCCTTACAGGAAATTGAATTTCGAACCTTTTCTGTCTTTTGTTATTTTTTATAAAAGTTATACAAAAAAAATTTCTGATTTATTAATCTTTGAAAAATTAAAATGGCCGCCAATTGAAAATGGTAATAAGTAAAAACTTGATAGTCTGCACAAAGTTAGGTTGTATTAGCCAGCATATGTGTACCAAGTTTGAAGTTGGTACCTTTAGTAATTCAAAAGTTAGATTAATCATGTAAAAAAGATGTTCAGACCGACAGACGGAAAACGAGATAGGATATATACTTATATGACATTTTTTATTTGTTTTGATCTCAGGAATAATATCCCAAAGTAAGTCGGTATATTTCGGATACACCCTGTATGTAGACTAAATATTTAATTTTAGTATTAGTAAAAAAGGAAACAATTTAAGTAGCTTTTATTAAATGATTTGAATATGTTTACCATAAGGAAAACATATAAGAGTTTAATAGTATTAGTTAGATACATATATGTTATTCAAATAAAAGGTAAACTAAATCTCGATCATTCAATTCCCCTGTTCTCTTAAAAAAGGCCGATTTGAAAAAGTTATCGTTATTAATTATTCTTACTAATAAGTGTTTTGAGTTATAAATTATTTAATGTACTAATTTACTCATTGGAAGTTTCTTATAATTTTGGGAAATGTCCAGACTCAGGTATTTATCAATGTTAATTTAAATATTGGTTTATTAAATATTTTTCATACAATCATTACACGTTTTTAAGTGTGCTTAAATTACTTTAAGCATACTTATACATGTGTAATGATTGTATGAAACATTACAACAGACAGTTACATTACATTACATCGACAGTTCTTACAAATTGTAACTAAATTCAAACTGAAAATCTCAAAAATTTCAATATGTTTCACATATTCACCCTTTGAAACCCGAATTATGATGCACCGAGAAAAAAATTGTTTTCCTATTTTTCTTTTATTTATGGTCTAAATAACACAATAAAACTGTTTTTTTTTTCAAATTTACCCTCACAGGTTAAAAAAAATGTTTGTTGCTTAAAAGCAACTACGGGCACTTGCGGTGCCTTGAAATTCGTCGAGGTTGCCAATGTCCCCTATGTCCCCCACTTTGGACACGTTGTCATTAGGTATTAATAAAAACCGTTCTATTTCCTTTTCGTCCAAATATTCTTGGTCCATTTTGTATATATCATGTTATATACAAAATGGCCAAAAAACATATAACTAACACAAAATATTAGCTGTAATATTAGCATGGGGTTATATGGAGAAACCGAATTTAACAAGTGAAATTTAATATCACATCCGCCCATAGTTGCTTTTTGACAACACGGCGATTTTCTCATATAAATTATGGAAATACTCGCTGAAATTACTACAACTTATTAGAAACATAAACTAGAATAACTGAGGATTGATAGGATATTTTTTCCCACAATACCAAATGTCTAGAAATATAGTAAAAGATCACTTGAAAAAGCACAATTTACCGCTAATCTCCAAACCATGTGGTCGCTCTGAAAAAAAATCTCTAATGCTAAGACAACTGGACTAAACTCCCATCTAGTGGCAGTTTTCTGAACTAAAGGGTGTTGACAAAAAGCAACTGTGGGCTTTTGAGGTTCAAAGAAAATAATTTTAGAGAAAAATCGACAGAATCATGGCGTTGCCAAAAGGCAACACTGGGCGCTAAAGGGTTAATCTCCTGGATGGTGTTTCCCTCTGAGAGTATTGGGGGCCAGCGGCGAACGTCACTTTGATAACTACGTTCAGTGTAAACACTAAAGCCACTGAGGGATGTCAAGTTTTGGTAGTCCAAAATGCCTGTCACAAGCAGAAAGGTTAATTCTGTGATGTTTAACGTAAAGTTCAGGAGTGGCTCAGGCTTGTTTAGTTTCCATAACTTAGTTTGCCTAACTTTTTATTACTATTCTGATATAGGTAGGACAGGGTAAAAATGACATAGACTGTTTTTCTTTTAATTATTTCCAAAAGAAATTAAATCCATATTTTTTTATTCATAATTCCACTTCTTTTACAATACACACTCGTATTTCACTGCATTATTTTTTGTATTCTATAACTAATTTGTAAATTGTTCAAAGATTCCATAAAACTATCTGCATTACAATTTAAATAAGCCTCTTCTGCAATATTTGTACTAACTCAGGACTACTAGAGTACTAGAGTCAAAAGATACAAAAATAGAAATAAAAATTAACCAGGATAGAAAAATTACTTTAATTCAAATTGTGTTATTTATTATAACTATCCTTTAAATCCATTTATTATAAAATTTTTTAAATCCATATAGAAAATGGAGTAGCAAATATTAAAAAATTTTCTTGTTGATTTATTTGATCAACTCACACGAGTAACAATTATTCACATTAAATTGATGAAGTTTGTAAACAGAAAGGATTTTTGACCGTCTATAACAAATGGCTAGAACTTACAATTTCAAAAGTTTTTTTTTAAATATACCTTCACTCTAAGTAAATGTTGTTTTCATTTTATGTTTAATATTTGTGTTACTGCTTCCTCTCCTCTCCCAAGGAACCGTTTCTGCACATTACCGATGTTAGTGGGTCTTGGCATTATAATTTAGCGAAAAAGCCATTGGTGATTGGCGGGATTTTAACCCGAGCCCCCGAGTCTGAAGCCATGTGTTCTAACCACTGTACAATTTAATGTATAAACAAAGTCTAAAACCGCTCTCCATTTTATTGTGTTACTTAAATTTATCCAAGCATATTAAAAACCAAATACGCAAAATACATAAGGCAAAGGGACAACAAAAGAAAGATAACGTACACCAACAGCGTATAATATGGTTTCAAATGCCACTAAACGTATATTCCTTATGAGAAACCACTTACAATTTAAGACGTAACTAATTGTGTCAGAAAAACTAATGTAAATAATCTATACATAAAAATATAAGTACATGTATGTGTAATAAACATTAAATGCAAAAATATACTAAAATTTAGAGGTTTCAATTAAGTCATTTTGGTAACTATTTCACATGCCTTACCCCTATAACAATACAAAGTGCTTACTAATTACGTAATTTACCTGTTGTTCCGCTTATATTAAGATTTGTTACTATTTTGCATATTTTATGCTGACCCTGGATTGAAATGTACAAATAATAAAATAAAATAATTTTATCCAATCACTGTTTTTCATATGACGACATGTTTAATTCCTTTAAACTTCAATAGGTCATTAGGATGCAGCCACATTAATCAATGAATCATCGCTTTGTCGCAAGCGAAACTGTTTCGATAACATATCACAGTCACTACATCACTATTGTTAAAAGTTGCCATATTGCTACAACGGCGGTGAGTGACATTTAGAAGCTTGGATGCTTACAGACAAAACCTCATGAATTAGAATTTTTAGAGGAGGGGAAAGAAATAATAACCGATGATCAATTGAGTCAACTGTGAATTTCTAGTGTCAATCATTTGTTACACCAACACATTTCACCCGTCTAACGATTCTTATTCAATGATCTAAACATTGTTTACAATACTAACCCACCTTTGTTTTGGTTTAGTTTTTTTCTTTTTTTTTGCTATCAGACTAGTAGTATAATCACACGCGGTTCTGTTTACTTCACGTCATCAATGATTTTCTCCCCTCTCCTGACGAAGCTTTAAACTCAAGTGTCAACATGTTGCTAACCACCCTTAAAATAATGTTAAAACTTATAAAAACTGGAGTTTCTATAGCCAGTAATAATCACTACCACAAAATTAATAATACAGGTTCGCTGAATGAGTTGATCTCCTTACTTTCATACACTGCCTTGTGTATTTCAAGTTTCAAATCTTTTTACCCTCACTTTATGCTTCTTTGCATTTCAATTTGTCTATGTATGTATGAAACATGATATTTGACTGGAACGGAGTTTGATCATTGAGGATGTAATTGAGGTCAGTCGTTTTAGCCTTTCAGATATTAAATTATTTTTTATGTCAAGCTTGAAACCTTTCAAATTAACGTCGATGATTTCCATGTTCTTTTCAGTCGTTGTATAGTTACATCCCTCTGATTATAAGTGTTCAGAATAATGCAGATTTTTGATTATGTGCTGTTTTGGTATATTTCCTTTGAAACATTGTTTAAAGAACCTTCCAGCTTGAACGATAAAAAATATACAAGTTTTCATACGAAAAACAGTGATTGGATAAGGTATTTTGATTTTATAATTTTCTTTGAGTATAAATTGTATCTTAATAAACGGTATCAGGAAACTTACACATACTTTCTCCCTTCAAGTCATTTAAAACCAGAAAACATATACTGTATAGTGATATAAAACAAATTATCAATTAATTATCACACAAATACAGGGTGTCCCGAAATTATGGTAAAATATTTCAGTATATGATAGTACAGGTAAAAATAAGAAAAAAAGTTCATACAAACATAGGTCCAAAAGTGCTTCGTTTTCCGTCTGTGTGTCTGTTTGTGATTTTTACATATTTAATCATATCTCATGAACCTCTAAACGTATAAACTTCAAACTTGGTACATGGATGACCACTATTAAGACCTATTTTTGTATGTAGTATCAAATTTCTACTTTGCACCATTTCAAAATGGCGACTGTTTTTTGTTTTCAAAGCTAAATATCTTAAAAACCGTAACTTTTAGAAACATTATACAACAGACAAAAAGGTTGTGAAATTTAATCCCATTAACGGTGATATTAAGATTATGATGATCGGACTACTAATAACGGAGAAATATTAACCTTTCTGATTAAATACATGGACATTTCTGACAGTTTGTTCTAAAAGACCATGTTTTTATTCAGAAAAGTTAATATTTCTCCGTTATTAGTAGTCCAATCATCATAATATTAATATCAGCGTTAATTGGATTAAATTTCACAACTTTTTTGTCTGTTGTATAATTTTTATAAAAGTTACGGTTTTTACGGATATTTAGCTTTGAAAACAAAAAACAGTCGCCATTTTGAAATGGTACAAAGCAGAAATTTGATACCTCATAACAAAATAGGTCTTAATAGTGGTCATCCATGTACCAAGTTTGAAGTTTATACGTTAAGAGGTTCATGAGATATGATTAAGTATGTAAAAATCACAAACAGACACACAGATGGAAAACGAAGCACTTTTGGACCTATGTTTATATGAACTTTTTTTCTTATTTTTACCTGTACTATCATATACTAAAATATTTTACCATAATTTCAGGACATCCTGTATATACCAAATTTTATCAAAATCGGTTAGTAAATAACGGATATATCGGTTTTGAATAATAAGAATAACATTGGACAACGTACAGTACTGTGTTTAACGCCAAACTAAAATATCAATTATCTTTGTAACCAGTTGACGTAGACTAATGATTCAAAATGCTAGATTATTTAGTTTTTCAAGCCAAATTTAATGGTTGCAAGAATATTTTCTTTAAAAGTTACAATGTTTGTGAAATTTGAAAAATATGAATTTTTTAACGCCTAAACCCCCATAACTTCTGAACCTGACTTTTTACAGACATGCGGGTAGTGTCATTTTTTTGTCATCCTAAGCACTAAAAACCATGAGATTTTTATCAAAATCGTTAGAGCAGTTTTTGAGAAGTTTGGATTTTTGTCATTTTTTATGGGGTAAATACCCTTAAAAATCAAAAATTCAAAAAAGTAAAAAATACGCCTGGAGATACCACGGCTTTATACCTATATGCCAAATTTCATGAAAATCGGTTTACTGGTGTCGTCTCTAGCTTTGTATACATCCACACACACATACATCCACACCACACACACACACACACACACACACACACACACACACACACACACACACACACACACACACACACACACACACACACACACACACACACACACACACACACACACACACACACACACACACACACACACACAGGCAGACAGACACCACGCCAAAAACCACTTTTTTGGATTCAGGGAGCACTAAAACGAATATATCCACTTACAACTCAAATTCGAAAATTTTGACGAAAACAATACTTTCTCCATATACATTGTATAGGGGGGAGAAAGTAGAAATCGGTCAAATAAATTAAGTCTTTTTTTTATTAATAAATACTTATCGGTAATTAGCTTTGATTAGTGTATTGCCTATAAGATTACATTTATCATTAATACATTTTACAGTTTCCGACTACCTTTGTCTATTATCTTATGTAACTATTATAGCTGTGGTCATGCGAGCAGGGGGGAACCATGCTAGTCGTTGGGGAACATGAACTTGGGCCATTATATTTTATTATTTAATGATCTTTTTAGCTTATTATGTATTATTTTACTTCCGTTTGTTCCTTCCCTTTTCTGTCCACTTTCTTTCTAAAGCCCTGCATTATCCCTTTTTTCTGACCTTTTTATTGAATTAAATTTTATTCCACCACATTTTTTTTTATTTTATGATACATTTTAACTTAATACTCATTATGATAATGTGTTCCCTTGTTTGACATGATAACAGCGTTTGTATATGAATGATACTTACAAAATAAAGTCACAACGAGCTAGTGTAAAGCGATAGATAAGTAATCCATGGTGGTTAAAAGAAATAGTGAAATTTATATGAAGACTACCACAGCACTAACTCTGGGTGGTCTGTTCCATTTATTCAAATGAACATTTGTACTGTGTTGTTCGACAACAAACATTTTTCCTCATAATTATTTTGTCATGTCAACTTTCCAAATTGCTATGTGTAGCATTTACAATTTCTTTAAATAATATAATAAATTAATCAAACTAATACGTATACAATTTTTCTATTTTTATTACCTTACTATTATAAGTCTTAATAAAAAAAATCTAGCTTTTTCACATTTTATTGTCACTAGGTGAGATGTTTTTCAGGATTAATGATAAATTTACATATATTTCCTATACACCTGACTCAACTGCATCGACATACTTCTCTCCCAAAACAGTCGTAAAGCTCTGCAGTATTTCATCCTCTGACAGTTTGACTATGTTTGCAGCAATTGTTCGCTCCACAGGAAGCCATAAATCATTACAAATGTTTACTTAGTGTATTGTGTTTGGTTGCCGAGGGGAGGCGATGGTTTACCGGTCTGTTTGACCTCGTTAAGGGGATCCGCCACTATCTCCGACATTTTAATATTTTTAAATTTTTTGACATTTTTAAAAAGTGATGTTTTTAGATTCAGCATTTAATAGTGCACATGTATGTGCAATTTTATGCCAATCCGAATATCTTTTCATAGTAAAATTTATATAAATGTAAAACAATGCAAGAATCGCCCAGGAGAATTCTAGTGTGAAAGAAAAGACTTATAAAACTTTGAGAGCCGTTTTCTCGGAATTGTGTTTTTCCATGTTTTGTCCAACAAAAGTTTGAATAACTATGTAAGTACTAGGCCTATTGTAATGACATTTTTACCACATCATCTTAACACTATTTGAAAGTTTCTGGTGTATAGGAATCACAATACAAGCAGATTTAATATAAAATTTAATGATATTTATAAAAAACCCGTTTTTCCCCGTTGTAAAAATATTATATTGAAAATATGCTCACCACATTATTATTTTTTTTTGTTTGAGTTACCATGGTTTTTATATACCAGTTTTTTCCTTTTAATTTAAGGAATAAAATGGTAGCTTGATTTTTGCAATTACTTGAGTAATAAAAAATGTATTCAAAGAAATAAAATATACGAACAATTTAAACAAATGAACAATTTAAACAATTTAATTTAAACAAATTTAAAAAATGACCGAAACCATGAAATTTTATTTAAATATATCCTATATTTCACATCAAATATTCTAATTAGCCAAGTACTCATAAAATAAAAATACTAAATTCATAAAAAAGTCAAAAATAAAAAAAGTTGGAGATAATGGCGGACTCCTTTAAGGTTATAGTCCGAGTAGAATGACATGGCTCGACCGTCCGTAAACGCAATGGTAAAATTAACATTAATCTTACGGGCGGACTGAGCCCTGAGCCACGTAATTTGAGGCGTACTGAACTTTCATGTACGATACGCTACATTTAGATACATTACTTTAAAATGGAGACCTACCCGGATAGGTATTTTAAGCCAAGTATGAATGAGTGGAGGATGATTATGGCGCGAGCTTGTACTCGTGTTACTGACTAAGGCCGACATGTTCCTTAGACAGGACTGTTAATTAATAGCCCAGCAGCCAGTAGCAACTAAGGGACCTAAATTTCAACGTAGGATCCGAACCACAGTTTCGTCTGGTTTAAAATTTACGAACTGGTCTAAATTATGAGGGAGGTCTTGCGAAGCTAGTACTCAATAGGGCACACGTTAATCCTCTTTAAGGAACACCGAATCCCGAAGTCTTTAATGTATCCTGAAACATGCTAATAACAAAAAAAAAAAAAATTGCAAATACTTTAGCACTATTTACTACCACTACTACCACTATTTACTATTTTTTTATTACCAAATGCAGATAAACATTCCAACAAAGCCCCAGGCAAACAGAGATCTGTTATGTATCACAAGTCAAGAATCAATGAAACCAAATGACTTTTCACTATCATTGTATTTAAAAAGCATTTCTAAATATTTCAAATGTTCAAATAACTTGAATACTGTACATAATATAATAGCCAATGCTCGTTTGTATCAATGATATGATAACAGTTTTGTTTTGGCTTTAATCATCACTTTACTTTGTGTCCCTCAAACGTATTCATTAAACTGCTAATTATAGTTAAAATTTCCATTAACAACTGAAATTGAGCATATTACACACAGGTGAGAGTTAATTTTGTAAATATGTTATGCTTAAGACTACATATATAAGTCATATTATAATATATTTCTAATTTTATTTTTACAATGTTATTTGTATCAAATACATTGTTATTTATTCACTACATTATATTTAACGCGTTTTTACATTATGTTTATGATGTTCGGTATATTTTAGAATTTCAAAGTCAACATGATGGCTTAAAACCATTTTATAAGCCACAAGCTAAAGCTTAAGCTAATAAGTTTCTTAAGAAGGATTTGAGGTACTTGACTCTTCAGATTCCAGAATTCAGCATCAGTAGCACTTGAATAATTCGACTATAAGGCTAAGTATAGGCCTACTGTTTAGTTGTATCTCACCCAAAATTATTATCTTACTGTTGTAACTCCTTTTCGTTTTAATATCTCCATTAACAAGATTATTCTAACTATACTGTTTATCCTCCTAAGTTTTATTTCCTCAAATTGATGACATTGATTTTAAGAAATTGCCCCAACCAAGTCATCTACTATATATTTGTCAAATACCACTCAGTGGAAACATCGTACAGCCCAAACTACTTGACCTAGAACCTTGAAACTTTGCATGGATGTTCCTCTTAGGGCGTAGACATCCGCTAAGAACGGATTTTACAAAATTCGTAGTATAAAGGGGTTTTTGGCGAGGCCGAAGTTTTCAAATCTTCCCATTTAAAAGTATGTTGGACGATTTTTGTTTACATTTTTAATGTTCATAAAACAATCAGCTGGTAGTTAGCTTCGGAAATGTATACGTTGATACAGATGATAATAAATTGATTTCTTTGATCATGGCTTCATTGATTTTTGTTGATTTGTTTCAAGGACATAATTATGTACTAAATAAAAGTTACATTTAGTTTAGATAAAATCCTCCATTAATTAGTTAAGTGGCACCATCTATATTTCGGTAGCGGGAGTCGTGCAGTTTTAAACGTGAAGAGCATACTGTCTTTTGTGGCTGAGACTAAATCCCGGTAAGATGAAAAGAGAAAAGAACAGTGGTTTTTCAGTCACAAATAGAATGTGCTGAAATGATATGATTCTTTGATCTACTTATGTAAAAATTTATAAATTATACAAATCCCTGATTGTAAGTTATATTTATACTATCTTTTCTACTGTATTTTTGTCAAATACCACTGACCTATCCTATGTACAGCCAAAACTACTTAACCTAGAACCTTGAAAATTTGCATGGACGTTCCTTACAGAGTGTTGACATTCACCAAGAACGGATTTTTTTTAATTTGAGGTGTTTAGAGGTTTTTCGTGGAGCTGAAGCTTTGAAAATGCCCCATGTTAATGTAATGGATGATCTTTTGTTTAAATTTCCAATTTTATTCAATCAAGCATATTAGCTTCACAAACGGATACGTTGTTACAGCTGATTTATAATTTGATTCCTTTTATCATGGTTTTGTGGTTGTTTTGATGATTTTGTTAGGTTATTCGTACTATATAAAAGTTACATTTGGTTTAGTTTCGTACCTTATACGTTCAATCATAAGCTCATTATGTGGTACCATCTTTTTAGGCAGCGGGAGCTGTAGTTATTTCCTTAGGCCGTCCTTCATGTTTTTAATTACAATCATGCCAGTTACAATAATTTGGCAATTCCTTTTTCATCTAATTCGACGGTGTCCCGGCTTTTCACGGAAAAATAAATGCTGCAATCAGTGGTTGATCTTAAATTATTCCTACCCGTCCATATTTTAAGTTAAAAACTAAGTGAATCGAGTTTGAAATACTGCCCGCGGATAGCACCATAACTGTTTCGAACATTCAGCCCTTTACTGTACTTAATTCATGCCCTACTAGGCAATCCAGGGACGTAATGGTAAATCTACAAGGAAGTACCTTAAAATCGACACATTTGGTGTTAAAATCGGTCCGGCCGTTTTCGAGTTATAACGGTGAAAAGAAAACCTTCACTATCTACTGTGGTATCCTACACCCTACTGTGGTATCTACATTTTATCCTACATTCCGCCATAAAACAAACATATCTCTACATGACATATTCCTTGATATAAATATTTTCTATTCAGTCCTCTAGATTCTTCATAATTATAGGTTAGACGATAGACGATAATTTTTATCGTGAGCGAAGCCACGGGTTCTGCTAGTACCTTTATACAGGGTGTTTTTTAACGCAACCCATTTTTAAGATTTAATAATGCACATATAATGATTACATGGATATTGTTTTGGTTATCTTTGCATTTTATACAACCTATTATTTAAGTTTGATTGCATGTAGCTTATATTATGTGTTCAAAGAATCCGCTATTGACATTTATACATTTATGCAAAGTCGTGTTCTCTCCATCAAATTCCTGAACAAGTTTTGCATAGTACATTTTTGAATTTCTTGTATTAAATTTTTTATGTTTGTATTGAGTTGCGGAATACCTATGAAATGTTTTCGTTGGCCTTACTTTTTATGTATCCCCAAATAATAGTAGTTTTTATCACTAGGAGCGAAAGTGGCTCTTTTTGGTACGAGATCGTAATTTACAGGCGAGGCGCAGCCGAGCTTGGAAATGCGATCGAGTACCAAGGAGACACTTTTGCTCCGTGTGATGAACAACTATTTTCATCATTATGTATAAATAAACATTTAATCGTTAAAAAAATAGACTACGTAGTTTTAAGGTTATCCAAAATAGTCATCGTCATTTACACATCTGTTAGTTGTGTACACACACGAGTTAAGATATCGTTTAACCTTTCAAACGTAACATAAACAAATTTTGACATTAGAGTACGGCAAAATTTACCATATGTTTTTTCAGTATTCCTATTCGAAGTGATCCAGAAACGATCATTTTGCGTACGATTTAGAGAACTAAAAACGGCTGTTTTCGGGACAGTATGATGAAAAATAATATAATGTGGTCAAATCCAGGGATCTTGGAGGGACTAATCACTCTCTGATGAAATAAAATGTTGGGTTGCGCGTAAAAACATCCTGCATTATGAAATAAATCATTGACAACGATTAGTTTAACTTAATTGATTAATTACTTGTGACTTGTTTAATTATTCCTAGTTGAAATAACTAATACAATTATAAAAGGAAAGAGAAATATATTTCAGTTCGAGACATTTTATAAACTTTCATTAACAATAATACAACAACATGAATATTATCAAAGATATAATTTCAACAGCTGTAAATATAATTTATCCAAACACGACTGATCCCAATAACATTTAAAATTAATAATTAACAATGTATAAGCCACAACATGTCGTGAAGTATCACAAGGAATCAGGCATTGATTCAACTGGCAACTCTGGCCCAAAAAGAATTGCCTTATGATAAGGCAAAATATCATATATCAATCAAAAGCAACCAGTCCCATTTATAAAAAAACGTTCAACATTACACTGCATGAATTTGATAAAATACCAGAAAACAATTGTATTTAAAAAGAGGAGAACTTATTTAGATAATTGGAAATAGGAACGTAGGTTGCCGTCACAATCAAACCAATTGAAGTTGATTACATTCATTATATTGGTTATATTGATTAGACTGTTTATGCGCTTAGTAAAAGCATTGAAAGGTTTTGTTGATTCGATCCTACCAATTTGTTGCACTTTGTCGGAATATGACCCACATGTTTACCAGAGAATTTAATATATATTTAAGTTTAATTCAGTAAATGCGTTTAACGTATATGTTATCTTTATCGACGATTTTATGTGAATGGCCGAGAATTGGCAAAAACGAGTAAGTACCTGAAACAATGGCCAAGGACAAACATTTTTCTAACGTTTCTTTTTGCATAACTTGAAGATTTTTATTTAAAATGGACTTATCTTTGTTTTTAAACAGCTGAAACAACTGCTGTTCATATTTTTGTCAGAATAATTGGGTTTTTTATTATTTCATATTAGTACATTAGGCTTTCCCTAATATTATAGCCAAGGCAACCTAGGGTCCTAGGTTTCAGCTTCAAAGAGATATCATCATCAGTCATTGACTAAGCCCGATGTTATTCTCTATTTTCTTGATTGTTTTTTTATGTGTGATTTTTGATTTTTTGTTAATTATTTTTTTTGTTATCGAATTTATGAAGGGCAGGCTCAGGGGAAGAAGTATGAGTGCCCTCAAAGTTCCTCATTCGTTATAAGATTTATCTTTGGAGCAGAAATTTAAAATAAAATAAATCGAATATACTGTTTTTTTTTGTTTATTTTTTTAAGAAAATCAATATAATCAATATCAATATTTATACTAATAATTTATCAAAATATTAGTATAAATATTATTTTAGGAGCTATAACTGTTATTATATAAATATAATCAATTCATATTAATTTGTATAACACCGTTGTTAATGATCAGGGATTTCATAAGTCTTACACGGTTTACAAGCAGCTTAAAGGTTGTTTTTCTAGTGAACACTTAACAGACAAATCCAACCGCAAATAAGAACATGACGCACATCCAGTTGCCATGGTAACCGATAAACATCGTCCGTTTGCTACATATGTAACGACTTAAATCTGTATGGAGGAATAAATTTGTCGATTATGAGCTAGAGAAGGTGATTTACCGAGGGTAAACGAGGCTTAACTATTAAGGGTGTAGTGGTTACCCGTTGTAGGTCAACAAGGTTCAGCCCTAGCCTGGGGCCCAGGTAAGCTGCTCTGATAGAACGATTCCCCTGGCAGAAGACTGAGTTTTTTCATGTTCTCAAGAAAGTTAATTTTGTTAAGATTCTGTTTTCGAAGAGGTAAAAATTTAGTTATAAAAAGTAGGTCCATGTTTAATGAACTCGTCAGAATGTTTTCCACTAAGAAATAGTAATATTACGTATTTATATTTATTACTTAAAAACGTTCTGAACAGTTTGTCAATTTTGATGAAAACCACATTTTTGGTAGATTATCGAAGTTAGGAACAAAGTTAGTAAAAAAAAGGCAAAATTAAAAGTAAAATCTGTATTGTAAAAGAACATTGGCTTTTAAGGAACCACAGAAACCTTAACCTTGGCTTTTAAAAATCAGTCCATTAATACAATATTACTAGTAAATACCTTACCCGCCCACAGAATTTTTTTAAAGACTCGTAAAAGTGAAGTACACGCCATTAAGAGTAAAAGCCCCTTTGTAAGATTTTTCGGTTCACTTTATTTTTATTTTCATTTAGGTTCTTTTTTGCATCACTCTGTACTTTATTTAATTGTGTAAGTTTGTTTCAAAGTAAAAAAGCAATTTTAATCAAACGTTTGGAACCCTTCAGACGATGGTAAAACAAAAACAGAAAAAAGAGTTTCAAATTCCATGTTTGAAAGTAAAGAAATAGTACGAGTTGAATGAACGGTATGAGAAACCTGGCACCTCCTCTTTTTTCCATAATTACCTTTTTATAATTTTTATAGGTCAGATTTCGAACTCTAATCTTTTCTCTCAAGCAAGTAGTGTCAATTAATAAGGTGCCTAAATGATTTTTGTAGTTAGATATAACTTTTTAGTTTCTACGAATGTAAACATTGAATGATGAATTTTCTTTGACACCATTATAAAAAAGGCAGTGCATTTTATAAAAATACTGGTGATATCACAGTGGGAAAACGGACAATTAATTTGCTATTTAAACCCAGTGGAGCCATTATTATTGACGATAAATAGGTTTTCAATGTAATGCTTAGCCCTACCTCCAACACCAAGATGTTACGTGATTCCGAGCAACAACCATTGCTGCCAACATCGCTCTGATTATTTCACCTAGATAGATAGCGATCTTAACAGTAACTGCATAGCACGAGGAATCATCCTGACCTGTTTGTAAGAATAATTACTGGGAATAATATTTTCTTTTGTTGGTTTGTGTAAGCAAATAAACCATTTCAAAATGTTTTCATGGGCATATATGTACGTTTTTGATCAGCCTTTGATTCTGCCAAATATAGCATATACTAACGTTAATGATAAAAAGTTTTTCCATAAACTGTAAATAAAGTGGACATGGTTCTGAGTATAAAACGCACAGATAGATTTATTTTCACTTCATTAATTTCAGAAACAAATAACAAAAAATAATGAAAAATGGTCCATCTAAATTTGTTATGAAAATGTATTTAGAACTCTGGTGAGGATGAAATGTCTGTCACAGTATACGTCATTTAATGTGGCCTTAATCATGAGACACTAGCAAATATGACGCACAGCTTCCTTAATTTTTGATTGTGCAGGCCAACGGAAGAAGAGATCCCACAAAAAAGAAAACTGAGCAATAGATAGTTTGAACTTTGTTTAAGGAAAATATTTATAGCACCAAACTTGTCAAGCTTTAGCTGGATGATATGAGATTGGAATGAGGCGAACTGTTAGGTATAAGATGTCCACTAATATTATTTCTACGAATACGATGCAGAAAGAGTTTAAAAGGGTGACAATCCGCAGAAACAAGAAGAAGCCAAGACGCAAGGAAGATGTTCAATATGGTTAGCCAGTGGTACTCCAGTGTTTACACTGTTTTATGTTTTTTGCTATACCCAATAATTATCATTGCACTGAAAAATAAACATAAAGGGCTTTAGCCATCATATAAGTTAGGCTGAAGTTTTTACAATCTGGTATTATATTTTATGCATTTATTCAAAAAATCATTATTTCTTTTTTGTTAATTTTTCTAATATATATATACAAAAACGTTATTAGTAACATAATTTGAAATAGGAACATTATATTATGACCACTCGTGTAAACGTGTGTTTATTCACTTATCACACTTAATAATTACGACCTCTTTAGTCAGACATCCCTAATTTCACATATTCGCAACATGCTAAACGACCACAGCTGACTGAAAACTGAATGACAAAATAGTAAATAAACTAGCATGATATATCATAGTCATAAAAACAGCAGCCTAAGTTTTCTAAGGTATAGTTTTTCTAAGTTCTACCAAGGAACTTGAAGAACATACTAGTTAACACGTTATTTTATATGAGAATAATTTTCAATATAATTTTCAAGGACAATCCCAATCATTCTCACGACTTGATATAAAGAGTGGCAGGTAGACGGGGCTACACGTAAGTGGGCAGTGTCACGTGAGTGAGCAGTGTCACGCGAGTGAGCAGTGTCACGCGAGTGAGCAGTGTCACGCGAGTGAGCAGTGTCACGTGAGTGAGCAGTGTCACGTGAGTGAACAGTGTCACGTGAGTGAGCAGTGTCACGCGAGTGAGCAGTGTCACGCGAGTGAACAGTGTCACGTGAGTGAGCAGTGTTACGTGAGTGAGCAGTGTCACGTGAGTGAGCAGTGTCACGTGAGTGAGCAGTGTTACGCGAGTGAGCAGTGTCACGCGAGTGAGCAGTGTCACGTGAGTGAGCAGTGTCACGTGAGTGAACAGTGTCACGTGAGTGAGCAGTGTCACGCGAGTGAGCAGTGTCACGTGAGTGAACAGTGTCACGTGAGTGAGCAGTGTCACGCGAGTGAGCAGTGTCACGTGAGTGAGCAGTGTCACGTGAGTGAGCAGTGTCACGCGAGTGAGCAGTGTCACGCGAGTGAGCAGTGTCACGCGAGTGAGCAGTGTCACGTGAGTGAGCAGTGTCACGCGAGTGAGCAGTGTCACGCGAGTGAGCAGTGTCACGTGAGTGAGCAGTGTCACGCGAGTGAGCAGTGTCACGTGAGTGAGCAGTGTCACGCGAGTGAGCAGTGTCACGTGAGTGAGCAGTGTCACGTGAGTGAGCAGGGTCACGCGAGTGAGCAGGGTCACGTGAGTGAGCAGTGTCACGTGCGTGAGCAGTGTCACGTGCGTGAGCAGTGTCACGTGACTTAACGTGCTTGTCTCGCATAAATAAACTAGACTTCAGCGTTGATTCTGTTAGCAGATAACGATCTGGAAAAACTGACGTGATTGTCCAAAAATTATTTCTTCAACAAATCCTCAGTCTTGTTAAAGTTCTTAGGAATTAAGTTTTGTTATAATTGTTGTATTATATCTATACTTTTGTAGTAATTTTATGGCAACGGTGAGTTAAAAATACCATTTTTGTTTCAATGGTCTAATGAATGAGGAACCCCTATGAAAATTTGCTTTATCAGACCTGATCAAATTTAATCATTTTTGATCAAGCAGGATCAAAAATGAACAAATTTGATCAGATTTGTTCAAATAACCTGACCAAGCCTGACTCGGTTGTTCAAAACTGATCAACTAGCCTGATCAGGCCTGACCTGGGTGTTCCTAATTCTTCAGGAATTTTTGATCAGGCCTGATGTTACAGCTTGAATTATCAGATTTGATCAGACTTGATCAGGCATACTGATCAGGCCTGACAGGAGTGTTCAGATTTCTTCAAGATTATTTGATCAGACCTGATGTTATAACTTGAATCATCAGATTTGGTCAGACTTGATCAGGCATACTGATCAGGCCTTACAGGAGTGTTCAATTTCTCCAAGATTTGGTCAGACTTGATCAGGCATATTTAATCAGGCCTGACAGGATTGTTCAAATTTTGTCAGGATTATTTTATAAGGCCGGATGTTATAACTTGAATGGTCAGATTTGGCCAGGCATACTGTTCAGGCTTGAATAATAGAAATTATGTTAAGAATGTCAAAATTTATCAAATGACCTAAGGAAGAATATCAAATTAGCTGTATAATATTTAATTTAATAGTTATTAAAGTAATAAAACATCTTACAACAAAAAAACATATTATAATAGCGAATTTCCCCTATAAGGAAGAAGCTGTTACCGTAGGTCTCATGGTACGACTTAAGCCCGAGACCATCATAACTTTTTCTTTTGAGGTCCCCAGATGCCAAAAACACCATTCGTTAATTTTCATAAATATATATATGTTAGCAAACCAGCCCGATCGGACTACCGGAAGGAGGGTAAAGGGGGGTAAACCCCCCAGAAATGGGTTTTTTTGAGTTTTTTACACATAAAAATAAAAATAATCCAATTTTTACTAGCACCATTGAATTCAGCCCAGAAAACAAACGATTTAGTATTTTGAACCACTGCTCTATGTGCTCTATGTCCATTGGTTACCGATATATTGCAAGTGGTAAACACAGTACGTTGTCCCAATGTTAACCTTAAGGGAAATAAGTAAAATTCTATATCTCACTTATTTCTCAACATATCTTGTTAAAACTTGGTAAATTGCTTCTTCTAGGTCAGATCTACTAAATATTGAATTAAAACCACCCAGTTTTAATACACCCGTAGCAGCAAACCTGCATACTCATTCCCCATGTTATTCTTAAGGAGCTTACAAAAACATGAAAAATCTCGCTACGTTGGATTTAAATATGTTTTTTTGTATTTGAAATTCACTGAGTATGCAGGTGTGCTGCAACGAGGGTATTAAACTATTTTTACCCTGTTTATATACTCCATAGGCGGCAGTGAACATAAAAAATTAAAATTTATGTCTGTTACATGCCTTAAAACCTGTTCAATAAACCTTAAAAAATAACAAAAAAAATTGAAAAATAATATTTAAAACTTTTTATATTTCTATACACTATAAAAATTATTTTTAATGATGATACAAATGAAGGTCTACTTTAAAATATAATTTTTGTCATATAATTTTCGCAAACATTCCTAAGACAATAAACGTTCAATTATTCATATTCCTAGAAATACAATTTATTGTTATATAATAGTTTATTTACTTTAATATAAACATATATATATATGTCAAGTTTCAAACTCAACATTCGTTCTCGAAGAGGTTGTAGTGGCAGCTCTGCCAGCCTCAGCCCTACTCACTCCTTTTTTACTGGTTTAGTTTTGATTTGAATTAATTTTTGTGTAGACGTTAAACTAAATGCACAAGCCCTAGAGATAACTGTTTTATCTTTACATGCTTAAATTGCTTTGTAGTTTTGTTTGAGTTTAAATCCTTTTCGGGTTAGGATTTAAATTGTTATTTAAGCAAAGTTGCATGAACGTTATTACAGTGAAGTTGTGGTTAGGAAATGAGGGAGCTCTCTATTTGGCCATAGAAAGATAATAGACCAAGTTAGTTATTGTCAAAGCATTCTTGAGGTTAAAAACTCAGTAAGTAGACATCTTTATGCTATAAGTATCTAGCAATTTAAAATTTTGTTACTCAAAAGGGGGGTAAGAGTTTCATATCTGATCTTCTGCCTTTACAGGTTATGTTTATACTACTTATTGTTTATACGTTTTGTCTAGGTTTAGTATCTGAACTCCTCAATGTGATTTAACATGGGCAAAGATCAGTTTTGTTTTTGGTACTCAGTTTAGGTTCCGTTAATTCGATATAAACTATCAAAACCTATCGTGTTTAACTCAATCGATGTGTACTGTTTCAACAATCGTCGTGAATCAACAGCCCTAAAACTTACTATTAATGAAAGTTAGGCATAAAATTAACTGTGAAAAAATTTTCATCTGCCTTAGCTCTATTAGTTAATTTCCCGTAATATCTCACCATTTGTCACTCTAAAGAAAATTAAAAAAAATAAATGTTTTGAGTTTAACTGTGTAGGCTGATACTTAATTTTAAGTATGTTTATACTATTTTTACAAAGATAAATTATTCAATATTGATAAATAGTAAATACAAATAATGTATTAAACTGCCCCGTTTCAATGAATGAAAGTGCCACAAGTGTGGTTATGTTATAAATTACCATATAACTTTTTTATAAGTTAAAATTCGAGATCTACAGTTAGTGTGTATATGTAGTCCAAAACATTGAGCTGTCTAATAATGCATAAATAACAGCAAAAATATAAAAACAAATTAGGCCTACTTTAACCTCCCTTTTCCCAGATAGTCATAAGAAACTTTTTTCTCCGATTCCAGTAAATGTTAAATATCTCCCAATTGAAATACACTGCAGAATTGAAACTTTTATAGGTAGTAGTACATGATGAGGCCTATAGATGGTATGAATGATTTGTTTCCTGCTCTTCTGTCTTCTGTTAGGCGGGAAATTTAGAGTGTATGAAGGTGTCCCTGTATGAAACTGCCCCACTCTCCCCTAAGCTAGCCAAAAACTAAATTATAAGTTACTAACATAAATTTACTGAACAATTTAGGCCTACCTTATTTCTTATCATCCACCATCTTGTGCAGATTCTATCGATAGTAAATTTCCATTGAGTAAAAACAAGTCGGAAATAAATAAAATAGAATCGGTTGTTGAGTTCTACCCAACAAACTATATAGCCTACCGAAGTTTGTCTTCTTTCGATTTTGTTTTCTTTGAAATGAGATGTTTCTGTTTTTCTGCTGTTTTGTTTGAAATGTGTGTCTGCTTTAGAAACGAACGGCAGAAGATCAGATATGAAACTCGTATTGATCGGGTTACTGTTTATTTGCTGTGTTTTTGTTTTATGAAAAAAATCCATTATCTACCCACAACTTACAATATTTCCAATATAGGCCTAATGTAGGCCTAATATAACATAAATAGGATGTGTACTTAGCTAATTACAGGTATAAACACAAAACATAGGCTAGAAACATATTTATTTCAAATAGGCCTACAGTTTGAATGTATAACAGAGCGTTATCTGTTTAGGCCTATACTTGAAAATACTTGAAATAGGCCTACTTGAAATTATATTTATTAGGGTTCATAGTCTATAGATCGTTATTTGACATTATTCATTTAATTAAGGCTTACCTTACGATCCAATAATAAGTTTTTTTGAGACCTAGGTTTCAGCGTCGAAACGCTATCATCAATCCTTATCAGTTTACAGGCCCATGTACAACAAGTAAAATATATAGAGATATGTACAGTTTATCATAATACAAATTAGTTATAAATACATAACTTTTATATAAAATGTATAAATACAATGTTAACAATATATGTGAATACAAATATTTTATAAAGTAGTAAAAAATGTAAGGGCAGAAGAATAAAGGTTATACACTGATATATCTAATTTGTAAAAGAGGATGTTGGTGTATATATTTGTAGCTAAAGGACTCGGATCCTGTTGGACCGTTTAACATGAAAATTGGTACATAAATTAAATTAGTACATAAATTAGTACATATATATATATATATATATATATATATATATATATATATATATATAAAACTAGCTGATCAACACGGTTTCACCCGAGGAAAAACATAAAAACTCCCTCTGTCTTTTTTTAGGATTTTATTTGTCATACTTTTTAAGGTTGCCATGACAACCTTATATCCTTCCCTATAATTTAACATTAAAACTTTGAAGTACCATAGGGCGAAACCCTTTGGGAATTTTGTAACACCGTTTCTTAGTGTGCATCTAAAACCCAAGAGTAACACATGTGCCAAATTTCAACTCTTTAGGTCATATAGTTTTGGAGATTTGCTGTCCGCAAGAAAACCCCTTCTCCTTTATATATATAGATTTCACAGAAAAGGTTTGGGAACTATATTAGAACTCTTCGTGAATAACAGGTTAGACAACTCCATAATTAAACCGTATTAATGCATACAATTTTTTTTACAAAAAACATTAAACATAACATAACATTAAAATAAACCCCTGGTTTAAACTCATAAATCTGACAAAAAATTTAATTTTATGGTATAATTATTAAGCACTTCTGAACAAATCTGATGAATTTTTGCCTGATCAAATTTGATCAGATTTGATGGTCAAAAGTCCCAAAAACCATATTTTTCTGATCAAAACTGATCAGGTATGCATGATTAAACCTGAATAATGCTGATAAAATCTGACCAAGTATCTGAACGAAACTGATCAACCTTGATCAGTCTTACCTGATCAAACCTGATCAATCCTGTAGAAGCAACTGAACAAATCTGATCAAGCTTGATCAACCTTACCTGTTGAATCCTGAACTAAACTGATCAACCTTGATCAGCCTGAACAAACCCCTGATCAGATTTGATCAGATTTGATAGTCAAAAGTCCCAAAAACCCCGCAAATTTGATCAGTTTTGATCAAGGTTTGTTCAGGTTCTGATATTTTTTTGATCAAACCTGACATAATTTTTTCATAGGGGAAATCAGAAACCAACGACTTTCCTGAATGTAAAAAAAGTAAAATTATTATTTACCCGGTTCCATGAAAGACCCAGAGTTCGCATGAAAGGAAGCGTCATTTATCAATAGAGAGTTAACTTGATCGCAATGAGTGAAAAATATGGATTAGATAACCGTTGGATCGTTGCTAATCCACTTTTGAATAGGGAAGCAGCCAAGATTACATAGTTCATCTACCTCTTTAGCAAGCTTCTCTCATGCGAACTCTGGGTCTTTCGTGGAACCGGGTAAATGATAACTTTACGTTTTCTCCATCTCGAGGAAAAATTGACAAGCTCACGAAGAGAAATGTTCTATCTAAGATAGCACAGCTATTTGATCCTCTTGGCTTTCTTGCACCTGTTTTTTTTAGATATAAGGCATTCATACAACAGTTATGGTTTGTCAAGCTTGATTGGGACGACCTACTTCCCCCTACCTACAAACTCAATGGAATCAGCTAGAGCCTGATTTGCAAGATGTATCGCTATAATCATTCCAAGATATCTTGGACTCCTCAAGTCCTCTTGCATTGAAATTCACGGGATTTGTGACGCCTCTAAACTTGCGATTAGTGCTGAATCCGGCTCGAAGGGCCAAATCTTCCAATAAGTGATGAGAAAGAACTTTTTAGAATAATTCTTTTATTTTAGTACAACATTGAGAAAAAAGGATATCAAAATCATTTAGATAAAAAGGTAATTATAAAACATGTGATTTAATTAAAATACTGAAATGTGATTTCTTGAGCCACTCTTTTAACATACTCTATACATCCAGTAAGTATCAAAATATTGCAATGTAAAAATCTAGGATTTAGTTTGGATAAACTGCATGAAGAGATTATCTCCACTTTTATTCCTAACACGTTAAAGCAAATATTAAAACAAGAGCTAGTCACCAGACCGCAATGTACAAATTAACCTTTATCCCTATTCATCAACGAGGTAAAACTTCACAGCCAGATCCTGAAAACCAGTTTATCCGAATCAGAGCTAGTATCATTCATAAAAAATGGATTCAGGCCAGGTGACAGAAATCAATTACCCTTTGAAAATAACCCTCACACATTCAATGACCTAGACCAGCTGAACAACCTAAACACTACAAGATACAATGATTATTTAAGAGATCAAATGTATTCCACTCAAAGATCATACAGATGACCTTGGAGGAATCATCGTCCTACTAATCAACATAGGCCTAACGCACCTCAGTCGTCAGCAAGTAATAATCGGGCAATAAAAACCTGTTATAATTGCAATTGCCAAGGGTATATCGCTAAACAACCTATACATGCAGGGGTAAAACGATTCGTTTTACCCCACATTAGAACTTGTGGATTTGTAAGACACAAATCCTATTGTAAGGATTTGTGGATTTTGGCTAATATATTTATTTACTCAAGGTAAGCCCGCTAAAACAGCGGGTCTTATGCAGTTGAGTAAAGTAACAGCCTTTGCTAACCATTGTCAACGAAAGTCTAAAATAAATCGTTCCGAAGAGATCAGTAAAAAGAACCATGTTTATTAGGTATATTTCAAAGAATTACAAGGTATTCATGAAATAGCCGTTTCGAAGTGGATCGGTAAAGGATTATTGCTGACGGGACTAGATTTGACGCTAACGATCCTGTCGGTTAAAATTTTAGGACGTGAAGAATTAGTATTTGACGCTCTGTACAACATTGGTAACTTGGATCAGTTTTATGATGATTATATAAAAACAAAAGATAATCTAGACGATAACTGGACATGTGATTACCCGTGAAAAATCAGCCTTGTAAATATTGATTTTTGAAAAATGATAAATGTAAGAGTAACTTGTTTAGAAAAGCTTAATTTTTGTTTTTATCTCACAAACTCCTAACAACCCCAAAGACTGAGAATAGGACAAGACAATCATATCACCAACATAAACAAAAACAAATCAACATTTCTAATCACCTGATAATATAATTCACAAATGGAATAAGCGGGATCACACCATCAAATTCTCCATGATATGGTTGAAGCCAGCCACTTTTTGGACTTCAGTTTCAAAGACCTTAGTGGCGTGATCAGGAATTCTGTACATCTCTATCTGGTTCTCTAATATAGGTGCCACAATTATCTCCTTCCAATTCCATCCAACTGTCCATTTTTCATTTGAAAATTCTGCATGGAAATCACAATCCTCAATAACAATCTTCTCAGTTCTATCTTGGTTATTACTCCCTTGCGTGATCTCACGTCCCGCAGCACACCCTTGCTTAGTTTCAGCCATCGCACCTGTGCATAAGTCATTTTTTATCTTTACACTAACATTCCCCTCAATGGTAACCTCCATCCATAGCAGAAACGGCGTCCATTCCGAGGAGTACTTGATAGTTAGGCAACAGTTTAGCATCCAGACAGTTTAATGAAATATTAATTACACAAACACACACCTCTGTTTCATACATTAAATTACAGTTCACAGTTTCCCCATTCATCATTATAATTGTCTCGATGGCCTTGTCTTTGCCCCAAACCTTACCTGGCTTGGTGAAATTGTAGTTCTTGAACACCCCGTATCCAGCAATGCACAACACTAAGTTCCTGCAACAGTCGTCATCAACGTAGGCAGTTGTGTCGTAAATGTAGGTTAGCCACCCGCACAACATAGAGTGACCCCTTTTACTCGTTTTTTGGATCCTGTACACACTTATTAGTGTAATACCCTTCTTCTCCACATCGGAAGAAAATAACTTTTATAGTACTCCTCTGCTTCCTCTTCGGGCACGATCTAGCCAGATGTCCTTGCGTATTACATACAAAACATGCTCTGAGATCCTCTCTTTCATTTATAGGTACTTTCATTTGCCCTGCTGCTCCAAAACTAGACTCTCCTCCAGTCACTAAGCTTCTCGCCCTTTCTAACACTTTCAACAACTCCATGTCTTGCGAGCAACAAGCCGCCTTCAACTGGTTCTGAACATCTTTCGGCAGTCCGTTCCCAAAAGACCTGTTCGTTGGAAACTACAGGATCTATCAGTTTGGCCAGCCTTCTCAAATCAGATGCATATACATCAACTGAATCTCCTGAAGCAAACGTCTTGAAATGAACTCTTCATACGCCTGGAACTTATTTGTGGAAAAATCCTGGTTTAAGGCTGCAGTAAGTAATGCATTATTACTTTTGACTGCGTCTGTTAGTTCTCCATAGAGGGCAAACGCTCCTCCAGATAAGAACAACGGAAGCACTGTATGTAAGTCTTTAGTCTTCCGAAGCCTGCACACAAGTTCCAAATTTTTCAGCCACTCCGAGAAATTCCCCTCCCCACTCTACTGTTTAATCAGTCCATAAAATCTCGCACCGGTGCCTGATATTTTCTTAACTTTACTGCCGAAATAGCTTGTAAGAAAAACTCGTTTGAAAAGGCTTAATTTGATTTTTATCTCACAAACTCTTAAAAACCCGAAAGACTGAGAACAAGACAAGACAATCATATCACCAACATTTACAAAATAAATCAACATTTCTAATCACCTGATTATATAATTCACAAACACATAAAATATAATTTTCATCAAACTGCTGTCCGGAAAATCGTCTTTTTTAGTTCTCTAAATCGTACGCAAAATGATCGTTTTTCGATCACTTCGATTAGGAGTACTGAAAAAATATTTATGGTAAATTTTGCCGTACTCTAATGTCAAAATTTATTTATGTTATGTTTGAAAGGTTTAACGATATCTTAACTTGTATTTGTAAACAACTAACAGATGTGTAAATGACGATGACGATTTTGAATAACTTCAAAATTATGTAGTCTAATTTTTAACGATTAAATATTTATAATTATTATTTAATTTGTTGGACTTTTCCTATCGCTATAGTGTTTAAACTACCCTACGTTTCGAGAGGTATTGAAACTCCTCTCGTTTTCAAGTGACCCTACGTTTTCAAGTAGGGTCACTTGAAAACGAGAGGAGTTTCAATACCTCCCGAAACGTAGTGCAGTTTAAACACTAGAAGCGATAGGAAAAGTCCAACAAATTAAATAATAATTACGAATCCTTCGCTATTATGAATTTTTAAAATATTTATACACAATGATGAAAATAGTTGTTCATCACACGGAGCGAAAGTGGCTCATTTTGGTACGAGATCGCAATTTACAGGCGAGGCGCAGCCGAGTTGCCATAATTAATTAATGGAAACAACTATTAATTATTATGTTACAAGAGTGGACTTGAAGTGATGTTAACGTCCTTCTGCGGTGCTAGTTCTTAAATGAGACTACTTGACTTGTACACTAGTCCTGAAATGGAACACGTCCTAATTTGGGACTAATCCTCAAATGGGTCGCATTAATTTGTGACTAAGCCTAATTTGGGACGTCCTGATTTGGGGCTCGTCCTGAGACGGGACTTGTCGTACCTCTTGTACCTCTCATGGTTGTGATGCTGTCGTTTTTCTACAACTAATATGTAATCTTTAAAAGAAACAAAGATATTCAATGAACATGTGTAGAGTGAATGTTAATAACATCTTAAATCCGGTTCGATTCCCTTAACGACGCATTGTCCCTAGGTTTTAAAATTACAACGCATACAAATTAGTGTAAAATACTATTATTTTATTTACAAAGACATTTAACAACCTGCAACTCCGTATCAATCAAATATAAATTATATTACTTTTTCTATATCTTTTTGTCTTTTTGTGTCGTTAAGTTTGATCCTGCCAGAGGAAGTTGTATCGCAGAATGGTATGTTCCATTCTTCTGCCTTTTGGATGAGAAGGCAGAAAAGTCAGAGTCTTGAGGTACAGGAGTCAAGAAATAGCGGGAGGCCAAGGTACAGCAAGGCAGCTCTACACAGAGATACAGAGGCACTGCGATGGCGGTGGCCAAGAGAAGATCCCCTAGCCACAGGTGAATCTGGAATGCAACACCTTCTATCAGACCATCTGTACTGTACAGGAGAGGCTAAGGTACAGCAGGGCAGCTCTACACAGAGACACAGAGGCCCTGTGATGGCGGAGGCCAACAGAGGATCCCCCGGACGTTATGTAGTCAAGTTTTGTTGGTAAAACACACTGGAAAATTCAAAGGTAAAGTCGGTAAATTATAGCGACTATTACTACAACGATCTTTTTTGCAAATTTAAGCTGTTTTTCTTAGTATTCCATAAAATTATTTCCCCTTTATCAAGTGAATCCACTGTGAGAAAAATCACGGTTAAAATTTAATATTGTGTTAAAACTTAAAAATAAAGATGGAGGAGACCTAGTTCAACAAAGAACTACTGAGGAGGTAGCTCAGAGGTAAGGCGCTGCCCCGCGTGGCAAACGTCATCTGTTCGATCCCAGTGGCGAACAACTCCAGTTCCATCGTGAGCGGTTGCCTCTGGCTGGCCTAAGTGACTATTGCCGCCACGGTACCTCGCTGTCTTTATATTGCCATACAGGCTTATTGGTCCATGGCGACGGGCAGTTGAGATTTTTTAACAAATAAAATAAAGAAAGAACGATAAAAAGTCCTGTGCGACATCAAACCTTTTGTTCATCAGATTAACAAACTTTACTTAAAACTTACGCATCGAATGAACTCACTATAGTGGCAAGGTCTGCCTGAATGGGGCCTGTTCGTCGTGCGTAGTACGGGATATCTATTAGCCCCAAGTGGACAAGGTAGATTCCTAGGGTAAGCCTGGATAACGGCAGGAATCCTCTCCATGACAAGATGTCGTTTACTACTCCTGAAAATAAAAATTATCTGATACTGTTTCCTGATAAGTTGTGTTTACGTTTGTGACGTTGTTTGTGTTATTATTGAATACAGTGGAGTAAAAGGTTAACGACCAGGGTTTGATTTATTAGTAGCCTTGTGAGGCGTAAGTCTAAAAATGCAGGCTCCTAGAGAGCGCTTATTGTAATTAAAACACATAAATTAAAGAAAAAACCACAATACAGGAATTTGAAGTTTGGAAAAATAAGATAAATTTAAATCAGTATAAAGTACTCAAACTCAGCTTTGAATGGTAAAGTTTTCAGGTATGGTTCAACGAAAGTAAACTAACACTGATTCTTTCATGTGCACGTGCCATTATTTTCCCATTTTGTGTTACTGCCACTATCACACTCTCGCCCTGGTAAATATTTAGGGTAGATTTAGATATAGACAAACGATACAATATACAATATAGTTACAGGTCACAGCCCCATTGTCTAAATTGTAGTGTGTACTAGGTGCTTTGACTTAAGTTTAGATGAAGACAAAGAAATATACAATATACATTATAGTTATGACTTAATCACCTGCTTTATATCCTGTAGTTTCAATAGTTAAAAAAAATGAAAAATACAATACAAGTAGAGGTAAGATCCCCGTTAACTAATGGAAGGATGTATCGGGGGAGGATGAAGAGCTAGAACCCAACACACCCTTCTGTAGGTCGACAGGGAGAGAGGTATGACCTGTGACGTCACCACCAACTCAACTACTTCCAATAGGCTGGGCCAAAGAAAACGAATATAGGCTCCTGATCACTGTCACCACTAGCAAAGAAAAACATAGAGCTATACAAATGAATGTTATGACCTCCATATCCTTGGGTGCACACGAAGACGACCCACGCGGCAGCGGCGGCCGCCAGGGGCTTTCCGAGGACTATGAGAGGCACCTCCAACCACGCGGTGTAGCGGTAGTCCGCAGCCAGGACCACCTTCGTCCCTGCCACCAGTAGCGCCACCGTCGCCAGCGAGGCACTCCAGCCCGCCCACAGCACGGCCTGTGGAGGCAACAGCAAAATAGTCTTGGGAGTTATTAGTTGCTTTTGGGGCAAAAGAATTTAACACTGACCATTAGAGTGGGATAATTATTAATATGGATTTATTAAATATTCACGCAAGTAGAAAGGTACTTGTTGCAACTTTTTGTCGCACGGGTTAATTTTAAGGGGATTAGTTGACGAACGATCTGAAGTGAATCTATGTATTACTGGAGGAAAAAACTATGTCACTGTGTGTATGTGTGTGCGTAAGTAAGTCAACAAGCCTAAAACGGAACCACTGATCATGTTAAAATGTTGACAAAAAAAATAGTAAATCGAAAATATATTAAATTGTGGTGCAAATTTCCTCAACTATTTTTATGTGCTGTACAATGTGATGGAAGTGAGGATAATTCAAATATAACAGAAGCTACCGATTGAATTCAATGTAAGACAGATTAGCTTTCTGAGAAAAGGTACACGACATGCTGTTAGGGTAACGATTCTTCAATCACTCCAAGAAATTTTTCATAAAAATTGCTAGTGGAAAACTCAAACCTTACACGTAAAAAAACCTAGAGGAAACGTTTTACCTATAGAAAATCGTATACAATAATCCCAACGGAGAGCAGCAGTATCTGATCCCTACCTGATGGGAATATAAATAGCCAAACTAAAATTGAGTAGCAATACAAGAAAAAGTAGATTTCCACTGAAGCGTCATAACACTACAATATTTAAAGAGATCTGATTGTAAAGGTGCATTGTATCTTGAGCTATAGTTTACTCCATTTCCGGAGTGGTCAGACATTGTTTATTCTCAATGATCTAAAAAAATTAAACATATTAAACAAATAATTTGGGTTTGTTAAAATCAAGCATGTGGTTATTATTATAACGAACACCTTTTGTTTTACATCGATGATGACAATAACTCACAAACTTTCACACCTTTATAATATTAGTAGCATAACAATTCATTTCAACGAACATAAACTCTCTTTGTTTACAAATTACAATTAAGATATAAATAGACACATATTAGAAAATGTTATTCATGAAGATTATACGTCTTCAAAGATCAGCTGCGGTTTTCTCATGTCTTTTAGTCCTATCCAACTGCTTCAGCTGTAAATGGTTATTACAGCTCAAAATATAACGCACAACTATACTAGTGCGTGTGTTTAGCGTAAAAATCTTCCACTGTTTGGTACAGCTTAGTCACTTGGCGAGTGTTTGGAAGATACAAGTAGATGTATTTTCGTCCGTAGAATCAACGTTGAATTCATGTAGAACAACCCCGTATCATCTATTAAATATGGCCGCTATTTAAATAAAATTCTAATCTTGTAAAACTTTTTTTAGTTAAGGGCATTATTAAAGTAAAACTTTTTGTATCCAACTTTTCTTTCTAAAGTTGATAGTTTTCATTTTATATTCAACAAAAGAAATTTCCCATTTAATTCCATAAACAATTCTAATTCCTCAACTTGATGCGTTTTGAGGGACTTGAAAAGGCTACAGATAAACGTAATATGTTCTCTGGGTAAAAAATGTGTGCGCACAGAAATTTCATTCCATTTGGTAAGTTATTATTGAAATAATGGCATCTGAAAGATACACACTGAGGTCGTTTACCGAGTGATTAACATACAACGAGCGCTAAGCTGTATCAAAAAAGTGTAAGATTTTGGTGAACATAAACGCTAACCACACGTATCATACGCAGTAGCACACGCGACTCGTGAGATGGTCCTTCACGGAGTCAAGACTAGGTTCTGTGCATTGAAAAGCTTAAATTCATAATAAAAGGCTTTTTTTTCATAGAGGGTTGGTAGTGGATCAGGTATTGAACTATGTTATGCTTATCTCTTAGGTATATCAATTATCTTTTACAAAGGATCTAGATTGCATTCAAAGATGTATAAGGAGGCAAGGGGCGGAATTTGAGAGCTGATAAAATGCTTCTTACAATGGTTGCTGTTACAGCAGCTTTAAAATCACTATGATGACACTCTTTTCATTCTTTGGATCACTTGTATTGTTTATTTGGTTTTTTTTATCAATGACGTAGAGAAGTTCCACTTACTTTCGAAAGCCTAGGAGGTTTGTTGGTTTGTGCCAAGGTGGTAAGTAGGTACCCCAGACCTAAGCCAAGAAGATACGCTGAGGCTCTGTGATGGGTTTTGGAGAACATCTCCGTAGTGAATTCATTTCTGAGGTTGTAACTGGAAATTGTAATTAAGAATATACGTTACTTTGGGTTATATAATAAACGTTTTTAACTGATAGGTAAGATTTTTGAAGATGAGCTAGCTTTATAGTTACTCAGATGAAGAAGTTATTGTTCCAAGTAATAAAGTAAATATTTGTAAAGTAAATATATTTTAAAAGGACTCACAGTTAGAATACAGGGCAAAAATCTCTTTTATCAAATCCAAGCCATATATTAAGCTTATATCACAAGTGGCCTTAATAGCAATTCATACAGGTTTACAAAGAATTATCGTCATAGACTTCAATATAAGTATTAGCAATTTAAGAGAGAAATATCTAGTAGATTAATTTGAATATGTCCATATAGCTTGGAAGAGTTTTTAGCCTCAGTTTTATAGACTGTTTATTACTTCTATGTTCTTAGCTCTTAAGATTGTTTTATGTATTGATATATCATTTGTTCACCGCTGAATTTCAGCAAACTGTATAAACCAGTTTAATGTAGATAAATCGCATTTAATTGAATTTATCCTATAATATAAATACACTTGTTGCAGCAAACCTGCATACTCAGTTAATTTTTAAAGATTTTTTTATGTTGGGGCATATTCTTCATACGGTAGGGAAGTTGTTGATTTGAATACTTTGTGTAAATATTTCTCTAATTAAGTAAATTTTTATCATTCATGAGCTTGTTTCTCAATTAATATCCGTACTCTTATATTTTTTTAAGAATGTATACTTGTTATAGTACATAAATGTCAGCAAATATATTATCAATTTACTCAGATCCAAGGAATAAAAACAAATCAAAACCATCACATAAACAAATCATATGGTTTGTATTTTAATTTTTTTTAATCCCATTTTAATGAAAATTTAATAAAACAATTTATTCATCTATATAAGAATTTGCATAGTTTTTGTCCCTTCAGGGAGAAATAAAAGAAAATGTACTTTCATTTAATATACCCAATATCTTAGTGACTGATTTGTGTAGAGTAATCATTCAAAATACTACCTTGTTTCATTTGTGCTAAATTCAATTCTGACCACTAAATTTGCATGACACTAATAGAAATATGTTATATCTTAAAAATCAATTTTATTTAGTAATAAAATAACCGTCCTAGAGTGTACCGAAATTGCTGGTTTTCGAACTCAAAGTCATGAATATCGCTCTAAATGATTGTTCCAAATGTCATCAGGACTGGCCATTTTTATGAGAGTTATCGTACCTGTGGACACACACACACACACACACAGACATTTGTAAATATATATATGAAAATGAACGAACGGTGTTGTTGGGCTCTAAGGACCTCAAAACGAAAAAATAACATGGACCCCGGCTAAAGTCTCACCATGCCACCTACTGTAATAGCTACTTCTCTATATTCACACAAATTTGAAACCGGCAAAAACAAATTACTGAATCTAACTCTGCCCATAAGATTAATCAAAACAACTAATTATTTTATTTCAATTGCACCATACAAATATGCGAAAATCATCAGTTGAAGAATTTCATCCAAGAAAAATATAGTAAATATTTCATTCGAGAAAAATATTGTAAGTTCGAAATTAATAATTCATGATTGTTTTGAAAGCTAAGCTATGTGAACTTCTCACTTGAATGTAAAGTTGCCAGCGGAGGTCTCCGACGAGTAGGCGGTGTGGGCGAGATTGGCGAGAGATCCCAACCCAGTCAGTATCAAAAGGGTCAAGCCGAGTTTAGGTTTGGAGTGGAGAGGGATGAGGATGCAAGTCGAAAGTATAAACATTTGGAGGTCTGCAGCCAGGTACCAACTTTCGGCAACGCACTAAAAGAAATACCAACATTTTAAAACAGTGCAATACAGGGTGTCCCATAAGTAAAGTGCCAAACTCTGGGAATAGGTTATATGGGTTAAAATAAAAAGAGAAAACATGGAATGGATTTTTTCACAAAAACGCTTCGTTTAACAGATCCGCCATTTTGTATTTTTGGTACTTTGGTATTATACAGAGGCCTCATACAGCACGCTGCGGCGGTTATTAGGTTAGGATATCTTAAATACGTTGGTAAGACTTTCCTCATTTCGTTACAAATCGAACGATACCAGATGAGTCATACCTTCGGGCGCCAAATACCCTCCAAGTAGGCCTATGTCGGGCTGTTGATCAGCGTGTGTGGATCACTTGCGTACAGGATTTGGCGGGCGAAAGTATGACTCATCCAGTATCGTTTATTTGTAACGAAACGAGGGAAGTCCTCCTAACATATTTATGATAACCTAACCTAACATAACCGCCGCAGCGCTGTATAAGGGTGGCGATCGGGTGTTGTCGCTAGCGGCGACGCTTTACCTCGCCGACATCGCTGCCTTCTGAGAGGCATAACACAAAGACCGCTCATCGTAATTAAGTCAAATTTTGACAGTGAGTCAATTAAAGTGCGTTCTCTTCAATTATTTAGATTTTTGGTATCCAGTTAAAAAAAACTCTCTAAAAATAGTGGTTTCCGTATAACACCAAAGTACCGTATTTAAAAAAAAATATTTTTACCTCCCAATTTTTAAATAGATTTTTTGAAACTCGATATGCACCTGTATCTAGTCAAGGTTAGCTTATGAAAAAATAATGAGCATGATCTAATAATAAAACTTTAAATGGCGGCCGTTTAAAATCTTTAAAATGAAATAATGAAAAAAACGGTACATTTTACAAAAATACATAACGTATGAAATCCCATCTAATGACATCAAATTTATGAAAATCAGTCTATGAACAACTGAGTTATGATCGTATTTAGCTAGCGGGGCAGCATTTTTTGAAGCAAAATAGTCCATTGCTGCGCTGACCATGCGCTAATTCGACCATAACTGAGTTGTTTGTCATCCGATTTTCATAATTTTGGTATCATTGGAATGGAAATTAAATTTTCTAAATATTACTGTTCTTTATATTTTTTTAAATGTTCCATTTTTTCTGTATTTCAATTTAAAGATTTGAAACGGCCGCCACTTTGAAATTTACGATTCGATAATACTGATTATTTTTTCATAAACTAACCTTGAATAGATACAGGTGCATACCGAGTTTCAAAAAAACCTACTAAAAAGCTTGGGAGATATAGTATATTACGTTACTAGGCTGGGAAGTACTGTTTTGCCGGACGAGCATGACAGTTCCCGTGCGAGCAAAAGCGAGTGCGGGATTTTCATGCGAGTACGGCAAAACTTCCCGGCCGTGTAACGTACGACATTTTTCATCATACTACGCAGAAAAAACATACCTTCAACCATAATGTAGTCCTTGCATAAACATACTTTTCTCAAACCTTCAAACCTAACCTATAACAAACAGAAAAACATTTGCTACGGATGCAGTGCTGCCACTAAATTCCTTTAAAAAGAAACCAATAAACCACAAATAAACAAGCATTAAACGTCGGTTTGCTGCAAATCAGCTGATTGTTTACTTCCGTTCTTTCCGGCCTAGGCCGGCAATGGGTAACTTTCGAGCCAACAAAAAGGAACTGAAAACATATGTTTCTGTGTTAGTATGATGAAATAGTATATTACGCAACTAGTGCGGGAAGTAGGTGTTTACGTGCGAGCATGATATTTCACACGCGACGCTTGCGGAGAAAATACGAACAAAACTATATATATATCTGTGCGGGGGAGTTAACAAAAAGCGTTATCTCTGCTGTTCAGTGACCGAGTAAGCCTTTCTAGGAATACGTCTTATCGTCATACAGACGGCAACAATTGATTTAATACTGCTCTTTAGTAACTTATTGCTATTAACTGTACGTAGTCGCAACCTGGGAAACCAGTTTAGTTACAATTGATATATGGTCGTCATAGTTAAAATGTGTATTTTTTGTTTATGTATAGTGTACATAAATTGTGTGATATACTATTTTTTTCTTGAGTTGGCAACATTGAGCATTTACCGCACTCGTGCGGTAAATGCTCAATGCAAACTCTTTACCGCACTCCAGCTGATTGTTACCTCACTACAGCTGATATTTGCCGTACTCTTTTGTAAACGGCGACTTCCCACACTGAAACGGAAGCGGAAATCGGCTACTTACTAGTGTAGTGTTGCGAAAAAAATATATTTTGCTAAAAATACAAAATGGCGGATATCTGGTGAACAAAGCGTTTTTTGGAAAAAATTACCCTAGATTTTGTCTTTATTTTGACCCATATAACCAATTCCCAAAGTTTGGCACTTTACTTATGGGACACAATGTATATTTTTGATATTCTATATCTAACTTCTTAGACAAATAAGGCAGATAGTAGTAAGAATTATGACGTGTCAATCTGTTAACCAATCAAAATCAATGTTGCAGTAACTGAAAGAATATTCTTGAATCAAATTCATTAGCAAAAGCGGCCAATCATAGACTATTATTTTAAAACAAAGCAATATTATTATTTTGCTCGTGGGTGGAAAGGGAGTAGTGAAAATTATCAAGTGATATATATGTGAAGCCGTAATATTAAAAGGGACGGTTTGAAGATAGTGTTGTTAACTGATAAAAAGTAATCCTTAAAAACAGTTTCACATCATGATATGATCCTCAAAATTACAAGAATTCCTTCACGTAATCACTGAGAATCCCAAGCAATCAGAGCAAGTTTGTCCACTGACCTGCCTATTTGATAAAACCCTTGAACCGTTAATACCATAAGATTTACCATAGGCCTTTTCAAATTTTTGATTTGCGGATGAAAAATAAAAAATGTTAAATCTTAAAAATTAAAAGATAGGAAATCCCAACGATTACCATAGGCGTTTTCAAATTTTTGATTTGCGGGTAACACAAGGAAAAATGTTAAATCTTAATAACTACAAGGATAAGGAATCCCAACGAGAACTTGCTTATTGTCGCTTTAATATAAAAGCTTAAAATTGCGGATTTTGTCTTTACCCTTTGGTATAATAAGGTAAAAGATCACTGTTTGATTTCATTATAAAAAAGCAAATATAACAAGTTAGGAAGTTTAAATCGTTTCAGTTCAAATCAATAAAACTAAAGATAATCACATATTTTCTTATTATATACACAAATATACAAAAAGCTTACACTTCCAAGCGGGGCGATATAATTATGGATTTGCAATAAGTTGAGAGGCCAGTTAGAGCGGCAACACCAAGTTGGAAAGTCCATCGCTCGCCGCCACATCGGCCCGCTGGATGAGTGGATCAGCAACGTCGCCGTGTAGAGCATCACCGCCGCCATCGTGGGCGTGTACCTACATACAGACAGCCGAGTAGAGTAAAAAAGTACAAAAACAAAGAGGACTGTCTAGAGCATCATCAATTAGCCCCTACTGTAGAGGGGTGGGTGTAAAAAGTTTCTATTTTTAGGCTTTTCTCTGAGGTTTGCCCCTTTTGGGGATAATTTTAGCGAAATTTTTAGTTTATAGCTCATCAAAAATTTTATAAGAATTCGTAGCACTCGTGTCAGTGCGTTACATGAGCAGGTATATTGTTATTATAGGTATTCCAGATTTGCCTAACTCCAACAAGGTCTGTGAAGCCAGAGTTTTCAACGTCGTAGGGAGAACCTTCTCCGGTATAATCCTAGCCTGCTAAGCTGTTGTGTAAAAACATAGCCTTAATTGGAAACGTCCGTAAGAAGGACCATCTGATTGACCAATATTACTTTCTGCACCTGTTGAAGGCTAAACACAAACTATTCTCTTCCGCCTCCTGATGATATCACGATTTATTTACATTTTGTTTGAATCGCTATTCAAACAAAAATGGGTAATTGTATTTTCTAACAGTGCGTACCTCTTTATATCTCCATTAACCTAATTAATCAATCATGAATCCTGAATTATTGATAGACAGCTAAACCGGTCGAAGTACAATAAATTATTATTCTACATTATATGAGTTTGATTAAGTTCTCAGTCACTTGAATGCTTTCGACCAATGACGTACATGCTATAATGATCCTACACAATACCTTGAGGAAAGACATAGTTTAGCTAGATTTGAAAGTCGGTTTTTCTTACATATGTATGTGTGTGGTTTTTTACATAGTAATTTTTGTACAACAAATAAAAATTAACCATATTGTATTGTAAAGGTAAGAGGTGACAAATAAAGCAAAACCTTATTGGTTATGTACGTTATGTAAAATAATTTACCTAAAATATCGTCGTGCTATGGATGACATCACCTGAAGCTGCAGTCCTTTATTCCTATCTCGGAAGAAGCCGTAGGCCCGCAAAGTGCCGCCGATCATGAAAAAAACATCAACACCTCGAAAAAGGTTCTCACAGATAGCTAGCCACAATGAGTTTGTCATCTAGAAATAAAATATAACACAAATATTAAAAAGATCATTCAAAATAATCCATTGGATTACAATAAACTTTAAATATAATACATAAATAACAAGTTTTATTTAATTTAAATTTATAATCTTTCCTCCAACAGACTCAAAAGATTTGTATATTGGTGGTCAGTGTTCAATAATTTGACGCTTTCTTCTAAGTAGGGGGCTCCATTTCGCTTGGGGAGGGGGTTCATAAAGTTAGAGCTTTTTACAAATACCCTTACCATTCTTTTTAAGGAATGCGGCATGGCTTACCGCGATCTTATGATCTAATAATAGTATATTTCATTACTAGGACCCAAACTGACGTTTTTCGTACAAGGTCAAGTTTTACGACCGAGGCTGTAAGCCGAGGTTGAAAAATGACCGAGCAACGAAAATCAGCCTTAGGTCCGTGTGATGAACTATATTTTTCATTATATTGCTCATTTCAACATGCAAACTACTTAGGAAAACCAAAACGTTATAGCTTGTTTACCCTTAAAGATACCTCCCAGTGATGCTTCAATCTTGTTCTTGCTATTTGAAGCAATCAGCTGATTGATCATTTTTGTTAGTTTAGGCTAACGGCAATAAGCAACAATCGACGTATCGAACGCATGCAATAATCGATTGGTGAAATAAGCGAGTTTCACAAATTGATTAAACCGACAACAATGCAACAATGAATGATTGCAATTAAATATAACCACCGATAACCACTCCCAATCCAATCGATAGCTCATCACCAACGCAGACATAAAATAACGATGAACGTTTCGATTATTTGTAATCGAATGAAGATTGTTCGATTATTTACGTTGAATCAAAAGTATCAGCTTTTGAAAAGCAGCTGCTTTTGAAGCAGTATGACGAAAAAAGTTTTCTACTGAAAGAATATTTGTCGCACGACGTACCTCAAGTCCTGTAGAGATCGGTTCGTTGGCGATGATTGAGATGGTATCAACGCGGTGGGCGAGCACGATGCCCGCGGTGGCGAGGACTCGGAGGCCGTGCAGACAGGAGATGTCGCCGGCGCCCACCCCCGTGTCCGAGAGCCGCCGCCAGTTGCGGGCCAGGGAGAAGGCCTCCACCAAGGCTGAGGAACAAGTGTCAAATCATAAACGTCTCGGGGAGTTTTCATATGTGGAAAAACCAATTTAATACCTTAAAATTAAATAATAATATTGCCTGCCCTTAGTAGAAACCATTAGTGGAAGAAGCAACTATTTTCGAATCAAATCAAATCAAATTTCTTTTTGTAAAAAAAACACAATAATGTGCATAACAATCGTCAGTACATAACACACATAAAGTGCAGTCAAACATAACAAAAATCAAGTAAAATATTCATTCAGGCTATAATAATCCTTAAGAACTAGAAAGTCTTCTAACATTTTTTTTTTTAATTTAATTGCGTTCGACTGACTCTTAAGGTACATTGGCAGATGGTTGTAAATCTTTATTGAGCTGAAATAGTCTTTATCGTTATCGAGTTAAAGAAGTTATGATTTGGCTAAAAAGGACGTATTCTATTGTATCATCTTTGGTTGAAGAGTTTCCAATTCATGTAAAAAGATCTGGATAGCTAAGCCGTTACAGCTTGTGCAATGTATCAATGTATCCTCAGCCATGGTTACTATACTGCTAACTGTATCATATGATAATGTCAGTATACACTGATGAATACAGCATTTGAGAAGCAGCATGGATGTAGAAATATATTTTCAGAAAAGTATCCCCTACCCCCTTTAAGTCTTTCAATTAGCTGAATCAGCCATAGCCCGAAATTTTTTGTACGAAATGTTGAACCAAATATGATGATAAAGAAGATCCTTATTAGCCTGATGATGATTTGTTCAATAAGTCAAAACCAGTTGCTTTTTCAACCACTGAAAACCAATATACTGGTATTTACACAATTACTAATTATCGGTATCTAAAGGCTAGCTATTCAAAATTAAATTTAAATGTTTTCTATTTGGATTTAGTCTCACCTGATTTGGGCCCTGATGATTGTCTGTCAACTATTGAACTCCAAGCAACTACGGCCAATATTCCGGTGAAAACCGATCTACAAATAAAGTTTGAATAAAGCAAAAACAATAAAGGTATAATTTTAGAGTCGCCCATCCGATATTCAGCCTCAAGTGACAAACAGACCTACCATCAACGGTTGTATTTAAATCACAACTTGATCTTAGTCTAGGCACATTTTAGTAATCTGCAACCATTAACAGCCTCAATAAACATGGGTAAGAACCCATAAGTAACCTATAGTTAATAATTTTTCATTGAAATTCTTCAAGGGAATCAGCATCAAACCTAAGCCCGGTCACATATAATGAGATCTCTCTTTGTCTTCAGTCTCTACACTTTGACTTTGGACTTTACATTTGGGATCCATCCTGTGTTTTCGTCTTCCATTGTGAGGATGGTTTGTCACAAGTGAAAGATGGGTGTATAAATGTAAATCTCACTCCCTCTCCCACTTCATACTTAAATTCTACTTTAGCACTTATTCTTCGGAACCTAACCAAGAGCGTAAACAAAACCTTGACTGACATGGCGACGAGGTCCATGGGTCGGAGGGGCAGCGGGCGCGCGGTGGAGCAGCTGGACTCGTAGACGCGGGCGGAGGCGTTGACCGGGGCCAGGACTCGGTCCATGTGGACCTGGACATTTAAAAATATATATAAATAAAAATTACATGTATAAATTAAAAATAAAAATAAATTAAATTTTTTATTAAAAAATAATAAAAATTAAAAATATATCAACATAAGAAGGAATCGCGTGAAGATAGAAGCGATATTGATTTGTCAATCGCTATCCCTCCACTACCTACCTTAATTACCTTTAAGCCCTTCCCCCTACATTAATCATCCCCTCACCTTAACCCACTCAAACAAATCAATTAATTTTACCCCTTACCTTACCTTAATTACCATTAGGCCCCGCTCCCTGCAATAATTAATTACCTCCTCCCTAAATCAATCATCCAATCAATGATAACATTTTCCTCCTCCTCCTCTACCCCTCCCTTTCCCACCAACCATCCCACAAATCAATCAATCAATGACAACCCCTCCTCTTACCCCCCCTTCTTTAAATCGATCAACCAATCAATGATAATCTTCCCCCTGCCCCTCCCTTTCCTCCCTTCCTTCAAACAAATCAGCCAATCAATGAATACCCCTCCCCCTACCAAATTATCTTATGAGTGTACTTACCATCGACCGGTACTTACGAAATGGCGGAAAAATGGTGGAGTTTTTGTATAATATTGATAAAATTATATAAGTATGTTACTTTTGTAGATATGTTGTTATTTATGTACTGTATGTAGTATTACAGAATACACTCTCTTACCAAATACTGCATCACCGACTGTAGGTAATCACTTCTACTCTGCTCGCTGCTAGATGCTGTCCAAATAACGAACAAAAATACCGACCAAAAATACTGTCCAAAAATACCGGAACAAATCCTCCGAGTGACATTTTGAATATGGGAGGAAAAGTTCAGATTCTGGTCCACAAGCAGCTCCAAAAACCGAACCGTGTCCTCTGAACAGACTTCAACATCGTCCATCAGAATTTTAAGATCCTCACAGCACCATGATGTGGTTGAGAAATTGAGTAGTGACGATTTCTCGGCGTTAACAAGAAGACCGTTCTCACGAAACCACTGAACTATTGTATTGGACGCCAGAAAGGTATTCACTTCCACATCTTTTCTACATTGATCCTCGATGACAATTGACGTGTCGTCAGCAAATAAACACAGATGAGCATTTTTTACACAACTCTTCAAATCGTGCATGAACAAAATAAACAAAAGTGGCTCTAATATGGAACCTTGTGGTACGCCTACCTTGACAGTCCACACATCAGAAGAGAATTGTTTGAGCACATTTCCATCTTTGAAGGGTAATTCAACAAATCTTCTACGTTTTGACAGGTAAGATGAAAACCATTGATACGTCACACCAATGTATTCAAGTTTCTCCAACAAAATACTACGTAAACAAAGGCTTTTCGAAGATCAAAGAAAAAGGCAGAAGCTGAATTACCGCGATCGAGAGCATTCACCACTTTATCAGCACTTTAAGAGCATGAACATCGCATTGATAGTAGAGCCTCCCTTCACAAATCCAAACTGGTTATCAAACAAAACACTATAATCCAAATACCCCCGTTGCAGCAGACCTGCATACTCAGCGAATTTCAAATGCAAAAGAGCATATGTCAATCCATCAGAGCAAGTTTTGACATGTTTTTGTAATCTCCATAAGAATAACATGGGGAATGAGTATGCAGGTTTGCTGCAACAGGTATGATAAAACTGGGTGGTTTTTTTCAATATATAGTAGATCTGAATTAGAAAAAGTCATGTGCCAAGTTTTATTGATATATGTTGAGAAATCTCAAATATAGAATTTTACTTATATCCCATAAGGTTAACATTGGGACAACGTACTGTTTACCACTCTCAATATCTCGGTAACTAATGGGCATAGAGCAATGATTGAAAATACTAAATTGTTTGTTTTTTGAGCTGAATTCAATAGTGTAAACTAAAATTAGATTATTTAAATTTCTTTATGTAAAATAACTCAAAAACCCCATTTTTGAGGGGTTTATCCCCCTTTACCCCCCCCCCCTTACAGTGGACCGATCTCTACGGCTTACGAACTCGTCCGAGGGATTACTACTTTACATGTCTGTACCAAATTTCATTAAGATCGGGCCATTTTTACGGCCGCTATCGTGCTCACAGACACACACACACACACACACACACATATCATGGTCTCGGGCTTAGGTCTTACCATGAGACCTACGGTAATAGCTTCTTCCCTATAGGGGAAATTCGCTAAAAGGACCACAGTCTTACTAAAACCGCCTTCTCAAAAATCTTGGAAAATGTAGATGCAATAGAAATCGGTCTAAAGTTATCCAGAACGTCAACTCTACCTTTTTTATGCAAAGGCTTTACATCAGAGAACTTGAGATAATCTGGAAAAACTCCATTTTCAAACGAATGATTAATTATATGAAGTGGCTTAACAAAATATTGACTGCACATCTTAAGTAGTTTAGATGACAAACTGTTTCAGCCTCAAGATATCTTAGGTTTTAGAGACCCAATAATATCAGCCCCTTCATCTTCAGAGACTGGTGTTAGAAATAACGAAGATGTCTTCGAGCTAGAACGCTGGAATGTAGAAGAACCCATGGGTGTATAGAAGCCGTTATTAGAAACACTAATAAAGAAATTGTTGAACATGTTTGAAACCAGACTAGGATCACTAATATTAGAGCCGTATCTTTGATAGTTTGGGGGAAAACTGAGGACATGTCATTCTTTCCTCTATTCTCATTTATGATTTCACATACACATTTTGATTTATTAGAAGAGTTATTGATAATATCATACACTTTGGATGACTTTGCCGCTCTAATACTAGCTCGATATCGCCTCTTCAAAGACAAGTAATGTTGCCTCCTTACATCAGAAGCATCCAGATCCTTAGTGTAACAGTATTACTGAAAAACCTTATCCCGAAGGCTTATTTGATCATCACTTAGAAACACTTTGGTGTGTGGAACACGCTTACGAAGCCTGATTTTTTTCTCTGGAAATGATTGTTCAAAGTAGAAGTGCTAAACAGGTTCAAACATATCCATTTTGCCATCAACGGTGCCTGCCTCAACCAGCCACCGTCATGATTCAACTAGACCATGACTCATTGTCATGCAGATATTTGAAGATTCGGACATTGTCATCAGTAAATGATCACCTAAACAAATATAGAGGCTGGTCCAAACCACCAGGGTTCGATAGCTTTACAACTGCAGCCTACGCATGATGATCGGACACGGCCAAAATTAAAACTGGACAGCTGAATAGGTCATCTGGAAGATCATTATACATATGATTAATCAAAGACTTGGAAATCTTAAACTCTCTGGTGTATGATGTTATCCTATTCATCAAATCATAAGAAGCCATCACGTATAACAAGCTGTCAACTTTATTGCCAGCAACTGATAAATGGACATTAAAGTCAACAACCACAATTGTTCCAACCTCAGGATTCATAAATTGTTCAAGAAAATCTAATAAACACTTATAAAATATATCGTGTTCTTCAATTGAAGATGAAAACAGCTGTGGTTTATAAGCTGAAAAAATTAAAAATAATTCCTTGTTGAAAAAGAATCTGGCCGCAGCAAGATCACACCTACCCTCAAGACAAAAGCGGGAAACATCTAAAACCTCATATTTTATTGGAAATTTACTACATACTAAATATACAAACACCACCCTTTTGTGAATTCCAACGACAAAATTCAATGTCATTCAAATTGTGCTCTGAAACACAAACATGTCCGGGGTTTCCGAGTCAAGAAAATTTTAAAACCATCTATTTTGGAACGAAGGCCCTGAACATTTTGATGAACAGTTTTGAGGGACTGTACTGCAGAGAAACGAGGACCAGCTATAATTTTGTGTGGACTCCCCCTCAAAAAAAGAACGTCCGCCTCTAAAACAGTATTGCTCGATGTAGATACAGCAGGTTGTGAGATATTTAGCCTTATTTCTTCGGGAACATCAGCAACCTCAGAAGATACACAGGAGGTTTCATGGATAGGATTTAGGACAGTTTCGAAATCAGTTGAAAATGTGTCCCCAAAAGAGAGCTGCCTCCTCTGTTCAGATGTCTACCGTCCCTGGCAAGGTGTTTCCTCTTCACCCAACAGATTGCCTCAACAAAGACAACTCTGAAATTGTTACACATTAACTCTATCAACTCCTAAATTGTTACACGTTAGATTTTATGAAATTTGAGAAATATTAATTTTTAAACTTTTAAACCCCTATAACCTTTGAACCTGACTTTTTACAGACATGCGGGTGGTAACATTTTGTTTTTAATCTTAAGCACTACAAACCGTGACGTTTTTATCAAAATCTTTAGAGTCATTTTTGATAAATTGGGATTTTTGTAGTTTTTACGGGATTAATGGGGTAAATAACCTAAAAATCAAAAATCAAAAATAAAAACCTGGAGATATCATGGCTTTGGTATTTTCAACACCCATTTGATATACGGCATTAGGCTCTGGGGCAACTATACCGCTGCCAATATCGCTTTTTCATGGCAGAAAAAAGGCACTAAGAGTGTTGGTAGGAATTAGTTTAACTGATTCATGTAGAACAATTTTACCAAAGCTTGACATAATAACATTTGCTTGTGTCTACATCCACAGTAACCTTATATATGTTAAGATCAATGTGGATAATTTCTATAATCAGAGATGTGTACATGATCATAATACAAGACTTAAAGAAAATCTTGGTAACCTAATATAAGATTAAATAAGTTAAGAGCCATAAGCATCAGCATATTCTTTTTTACAACAGGTAACCTATTAATAAAATACTGTTATCTAATAGTAAATTCAATACAGCGATATCCAACTGTTTAAAGAGTAAGGCTTTTTACACTGTGGAAGAATCTGTAATCTGTGATATTCATCTGGACTGTGATAAAATGTAAGACTGTTACTATTTTAAGAATTTGTATGAAGCATGACGATGCCTATTGTAACAACTGCTACCGTCTCTAGCTTTGTTTACATCAACACACACACACACACACACACACACACACAATACTTACTCCATATACTATGTGTAGGGGAGAGAAAGTAAAAAAGAGAAATGGACCTGGAGATCCTGAGCTGAGCAGGAGGACGGCACGCACACCGAGAAGGTCAAGTCTCGAACCACAATCAGTCTCTTCACATGCGCCAACTCGGGTGGAAAAACAGACAGCTGCAATATATCATCCATTGGTAGATCAAACTAGTCCTCTTGACATTTAAACATGTAGTGGTGAATTCAACTGTTATTTGAGTAACTTAACTTTCTAGGGTGCGAATAACCTGTCAAGACTAAATCGTCTTCCTCTTCAGAAACCATGTACTTAAAAAAAGAGAGGTATGAGAGTTTTGCAAAGTCAAGATACCCATATATTTCTCAAAGGTCTCTTATCAATGAACCACATAATAAAAAAAGTCAGAATCCTAGCAGGGGTTCTGCTCACGAAACCCCAAGAGTAGTCATAACTTCCAGGGCTGATGTAAACATGTTCATTTTGTAATTAATAATTGATGCATGTACTGTTATTGCTTTTAATTGTACAGCGAGGATTTCACAGCTTATAGCACTGTAAGTGCCACAATATTGAAACGATACCCCTGAAAAGCGTCACAAGAAATATGTTACATGGAATTGTGGTTTATTGCGATGTTTACAAAATATTCCGATTACCCGGGTCAATTTACTGATGTAAAACTACTTGCCATTACCTTACCTTTGTTTTAGAGCTTTTTTTAAAAAAAAAACAGTATAATTTTTTTCAGCATACAGTATAAAATGTTCAACCGCCTATAGTGAAAATTAAGTTATTAAAATAATTCTCAATCTTCCCCCTTTTTTATTCAAAGTATTCGTCACTACTTAATGATTTTTTTTGTTTAAATACTGTTAATGGAAGATAATTTAGGACAATTTTGTAGCTATAAACTAAATTCTTAATTGATCCTGAAGAGTGTGTTATGGCACATAGTGATTATTTAGAAAAAAACGTAGGGTAAGCCTTTAGCTTTTTTAAGTTTAAAAAATAACATTAACCGATATATAAAAAAATATGTGCTGTGAATATATTTTTATTACATTAAAATATTTTTAGACTAGGACTGTGCCTTAAGCTAATCACAACAGACTGAAAAATAAATCATTGGATACCATAATAATGATAAGTTGTTTACATTATATCAATCATGGTTGCAGTAGTCGGTGACGGGTGCATTTATTTTTCAAAAGTAGTAGAAATATTGTTTTTATTCATTTATTTTTGTGGTTTTTGTGGTATGAATTGTGAGAGTTCACAATTTAGCACTCAAGGTTCATGTTGTTTTTATGATACTGCACATCGCTATCAAGTAAGCCCTTCCGCCCACTGAAGACTATGATTTCAGACGAATTTATATATATATATATATATATATATATATATATATATATATATATATATATATATATAAATTCGAACGAATAGTGTTTTTTGCTTCTGGTGACCCCAAAACGAAAAGTTATCATGGTCTCGGGCTTAGGTCTTGACATGAGACTTACGGTAATAGCTTCTTGCCTATAGAGGAAATTCGATAAAAGTGATTTATTTATATTTAAATCAAATTTCATCGTTTCTTATACATACCATTTGTTAAAAATATTGATAAATAAGTTTAATTTAAAAATAAACATATTACTTTTAAATAAATAGGCTAGATTGTTATTTTTTGGTTAAAAATCAAAACTCCTATTTAAAATACTTTTAATAAACTCATGAAATATCTGAAATTTTCGTAGAAACAAAGCTTCGTTGGATAACATTCTACTGCCCTGATACTAAAATACGTGACAAAAAAACGTGAAGTAGAAATACCTTGAAAACCAATAGACTTAGAGCAACGATTCAAAATACCAAATTGTTTGCTTTTTCAAGCTGAATCCAATGGTGAACACAAAAATTTGATAATTTTAATTTTTCAATTTGAAATACTGAAAAAACCCATTTTTGGGGGGCAAAAAGGAGCCTTCCAGATTGCCTAGGGGCTGGTTGGTGTAGTGGTTATAGTGCCCGCCTACAAACTTGTAGGTAGCCAGATCGATCCCGAGAAAAGTTAGTAGCTTTTTGAAGGGTTGTTTCTGGAGCCAGCTGCCATTGGTTGTTGGACTATTAATTAACAATCCTGTCTAAGGAACATGCCAACCTTAGTCAGTAACAAGGCTACAAGATCGTGCCACTATCATCACGATCATCACACTCATCCTTCATTCATATTCAGGGTAACGTCCTCCATGAGGTACCTGTCTTATCAAAGTGATAAAGTGATAAAGTATTTTCGCTAATAACTCGGAGACCCATGGACTTAGGGCAACGATTCAAAATACCAAACTGTGTTTTTTTGAAGCTGAATCCAATGGTGAAAACAATAATTTGATTACATTAATTTTTCAATCCAAAAAAGCCATAAGACTAATTTTTGGGGGGTAAAAGCAGCCTTTACCCTACTTTGGGTATATCGATCTGGCCGGTTTACGAACTCATCTAAGAGAACCTAGTTTTACATGTGTGTACCAAATTGTGTTACGATCGGACGGTTTTCACGAGAGTTATCGCGCTAATAGACACTCAAAAATGAAAATTCTATTCACCAGAAAAGCCCATGTTAAATTTTGAAACAAATCGTGATTTTTGCAGGTAAAAATTCATTTCTGCGATAAACGCACTTGATATCCATAAAGTAAACATAAAAAGCTATCAATTGATATAAAAATTAACATAATTGCTGAGGTTACCCTGAACGGATATTTCTTGTCCATTCTGTTAAAACGACGGTAATAGCTTATTTCTAAGGAAATTTGCTAAAAACGAATCGTTAATAAATTAACATTACTTAAATACCATAAATAACACAACTAATTACAATACTTAAGTACAGTTAAAATTGTATTCATGAAAGACGGTTGATCAGGAGAAGTAAGCCTAGAGGGGCAAGTTGCCTATTCGAGGGTTCAGCCGGGATATTTTCCGTTATACGTACACCACTGTTTCGGGTCTGTTTTTCAAGCTTGATTTTGGTAATTTTTGTTAGGATAGGTTATGTTAGGTAACATAACCTAACCTAACCTAACCTAACCTAACCTAACCTAACCTAACCTAACGAAACCTAACCTAACCTAACCTTACCTAACCAACTGGAAGTGGGACCACAAGACGGCCAGACGCTGGCTTCTCGCGTCTAGACAGAGATAACGGTAGATAAGATGACGAAACCGCAGGTAAAATATTCTTACAAGGAATTTCCATTTTAAAACGATTTGACCTAGTTTATTATGGTGCTTGGTCAAAAATCAAGCTTGAAGGTTAGTTTTAGAATGGTGGTATACGTATAAAGGAAAAGATCCTTCAGCCGATGATATAAGCAGCATGGATTCAAAAATTAGATTTATATCCTGGAACTGACCTTTAATGGAAAAAATAAATTTACTTTTTACATAATATGAGGTAAAAGTGATATTCGTTTAGTTTACAGTACCCCCCAGTCCTGCATACTCACGTCGTGCATCGTGCATCCTCTCTATTCCAAATCTAACTCGGCTTGATCTTTTGATACTGACTGGGTTGGAATCCCTTGCCAATCTCGCCCACACCGCCTACTCTACAGAGACCTCCGCTTGCAGCTTTACATTAACACGTTCGCGGCGGCACGGTTTTTTAACACTTCACTGCCATCCTGAAAGTTGGACAGGCATTAAAACCTTACCTTTGCAAGTAATTATATCACTAATGGGATTTTAACTACTTTCATCACGTCTTGAGGTGTGAAAATTGACGCCTACTTCCGTGGGAGCTATCGCCCCCATCCGCACCTGGCATTTTGACTGAACTCATGTTAGGTTGAATTACAAATGCTACGTTTTTATGGAAAGCATTTATTTATTTAATTAAGTTTTTTACTTAAACACACTATATTGAATTATTAGGATGTTAATTTAAACATTTTTAGAACATACAAGAAAACATTAATTTTTGTGTGTACGATCGCACGCACCCACACTCACTTGAGACTCTTATCACATTGTAATGAAACGATCGACTAAAATGAAGTCCGGATCCTCCGGGGCCAATATGTCAGGAGAGCAACAAACAAAAAAACCAAAACAGTGATAAAAAGCGAATATAACAGTCACGAACGTACACCGCCTAGGCACTGAGTTATAGTTACTAAAATTGTCACGCCCCCCATGGCAGTAGCACTTTCCAGTGGAAAACCGCGTGGTCACAGAATAAAATGTACTGTTGCGCAGTACTGTGTGAAGTTTCAGGTTTCTAGCTCAAATCCTGACTTAAAAATAAATCATATTGTAAAGCAAGGCAGCTTGGGTGCGATCGCACCCACAGGATGGCATTAGGGTTGCGCGTGGGAGCGATCGCTCCCATGCCGCCGCGCCACGAACGTGTTAAAGACAGAAATCCACATAGTTTGACCTTCCGAATAATTATGAATTAACATTTTTGAATGTACTATATTTTTGTACTAAATCGAATCAACATTGAACATTGCATATGTGTCATTACCATAGTTGAAGGAATGATCAGATAGAACTCGCCGTAAAGTCCACAGGTGTAAGAAGCCTGTGATCAGAGGGGCGACACATTGGGCATGGTGGTCGATTCCGAGGCAGTGATGTGATGAGGGGGAAGTGTGCACACTTTGGGGAATCACTGGAATCACTCGTAGTAGTTCATCTGAAGATTATGCAGTTGAAACAGTTTTCCACTGTTTCCAGTTCCGAGCACTCACGACGAAGACGCGGCGGCGGTTGACACATAAGTCGATGTAATACGTATGTATCAGAGACTATTCGGAGTATGAGCCCAAATCACGTGATCTGGATTAAATTTTCAAGTTAAAATACAGTATGCATTAGCAATGTATGTTTAGCCACTTTAAATGTCATTTTCCCTATATTCAGCTCGTTTTATAGGAAAAACAATTTAAATTATTAAAAATATATAAAAAATTGCTGGAAATTCCCAATCACGTGATCTTGATCAAATTTTCACAGTTAAAATACACTGTTAGCAACGTCTTTTTATCCGCTTTTAACACAATTACCCCAATTTTTAAGCACTTTTTACAGGAAAAACCAATTTCAGTAAAAAAAAAACATATATTCGCTTGGAATTCTTAATCACATGATCTGGATTAGTTTGTCGCAGTTAAAAATACACCGTTGGATAAGCACTTTTAACACCATATTCGCTATTTTTAAGGAATTTTATAGACAAAAACAAATTTCGATTTTTAAAAATATAAAAATAATCGCTTCAATTGGGACTCGAACACGTGTCGTTAGAGTGTAAGCCTAGTGCACTGTCCCCTGAACCAGGCCGTTGTGGTGCAATTTGAGGTTGTTGCCCATCTGTTAAAGAAATTACACAAAACACTAGGTTATTCCACATATTTGAGTCCTTTTTTAAGCTACAGGTGGACGTGGGTAAGGGTAGTGGATTTCGACCCCTTGATCGTGCAAACGAACTCCGTCGTTTTTACGGGTTACCCTGAACAAAAATATGGGATGAAAATAAGCACTGCATGACCACAAATCCATCAATCCGTCATTAGCAATCCACAAATCTTGATGTGGGACCCTAATAGGTTGAAATCGGGTGTCAACCTATTCCCGATATTTGTCGTCAACCTGTGCCTTCGATTGACACTGTTTGCCAGTCACATAGCTCGCAGCGTCGTTGCGGCGTTCGTTTAACGCACGTTGACTAAGCTCTTTATGACTTCATTAACACACAATAATGATGGCCTCGTTATACCTTGACGTGTGTTGACGATGGATGGCTTGCATTAGAAAATTATCACTAGATGGTTTTGTAGAAAAAATAAAATATCTTCTGGTTTGGTTTAAAAAAGTTTTACAATTTATCTTCTGTTAAAAATATAACTAGAGGACCCACGCTGCTCCGCAGCAGTAAATTTTGGTACTAAGACATAAAATAAACTCAAATCAAATAATTCTTTATTTACCAAATTAATGTTACATGCAATGGATGTTTACAACTTCAATGTGACTTGCCCGACACTTGCCTCAGTTGAAAAAGAGGTGCATGTAGCTGGGCCCGGTTATGTTGGAATTTCAGAAAACCAATTAAACCACGATTTATTACCAAGTTGGTAATAATTTGTTCCACAAAGGAAAACATGGGACTTTCATGAGATATTCTGTACTTAAGTTTTCGGGATAGCGACATGTTAGCCCGGCACATACGACCTTACAAACTAACTATATACCATGCTAAAATACCCTCGTTGCAGACCTGCATACTCAGCGAATTTCATATGTAAAAGAACATAGTTCAAGCCAACACAGCGAGATTTGACGTGCTTTTGTAAGCTCCATATGATTAACATGGGGAATGAGTATACATCAGGTTTGCTGCCATGAAAATGGAAATATCGGGGATTTTAGACTATTATACATTAGATCAGTAGGGGGTATTGGTAGGTTCAACCCCAGCAGGGTGGTAGTGGTCGGTCTAAAAATAGAACTCCCCCCCCCCCCCGGCTAAAAATAGATTTCTAAAAATAGCTAACCTAAAAAAAAAAATAAAAAAAAAATAAAAAAAAAAGTTTTTCAAAAAAAAAAAAAAAAAACCTAACTTTCACTTTTTGGTGACGTCATAGAGGTCAATGACCTTTCAACCTTAGATTGCCCCCCCCCTCCCCCCCCCCTCCCCCCCCCCTCCCCCCCCGTGACGTCATAGACTACCACCCTGCTGAGACCTGGAATTTAAATCTTGATTGACAGGACCGTTATGGAAAGTTAATGACTCGGCTATTGTTGGCACAGGGCTGTCCTAGCTTTCACCGTACCGTCTTCAGTTTAGGTTGGGAGCTTGACAAGTACGGACGCAAGTATGGACTGTGACTACTGGGACTGTGAGATCAGCGATGAAGAGTTGGCGAGAGTTTGCGCTGAAGCTGAGAGGATGGAGGTGGAAGAGGAGCAGCAGCACAACTACATCAGCAACAGGAATTGGATCAATCCGAAGGAACAATGGAAAGAAGAAAAATTCACTGATTTGGACTGTCGCTACTTTACTCCAACACTAAAATTCTTTACACTCCCAGACCTTGAAGAATATGAGAAGCAGCTAATGTGGCGTGGGAAGGAGTTTTGGAGTAGATGGGCAGGATGCCCATCAGACGATGACTTGGAATGGTTTTCATCAGATTATTACTACTTGGAAAATGAGTATCCACTTGAACAGGATGAGAAATGGGAACCAATAGAAACAGAGCAAAAATACTTCAGGGAAGTCGAAAAATATTGGTTTCCGGATAACCATTGGTGCCGACCATTGAAATATGTATGGTGGCCGGAGGAATCTTACTTGAAACTATTGGAAAATAAAAATTGATTATCCTGTAAAATCCTTTCACCTCCACCCTCTCAGCGAAAAACGGCCTTTTTAAAGGCCACCTAAGCCTTAAAATGACTTAGAAATAAGATAGAAACAGCCGCTTGTTCGGTTGCTTCAGGAAAGGTCATTGACCTTTGTGGCTATTAATAGAACCCCCCCCCCGACCACTAACCAAAAAAAAAAAAAAAAGACCCCCCCCCCTCATACCAGTCAGGTCATTGACATGATTAGGGCAATGACAGGATTATCGAAAGTAGACCCATTAGTGAAACTATAATCAGTGCTTTTACTGGTGGAATTAGAAAGCTGGCGTGACATGTTAAGCGGCTAGCAACCTATTTTGGCCTGGGAAAGTTTGGAAGTTTTAGAAACTACTGGCTAATGACCTTGTTGTTACATCCGTGTTGATGACCTCGGCTGACTGTTGCTGAAATTACGGTCTCAGGTGTTCATTTTGGTTTTGGAGCTCGAACAATGAAGACGCTACAGCAACTGAGCGCTGCATGCATTGCTGATGCTTTCCGTTGTTGGGGGGAGGTTGAGCAAGGTCTTGGACACATTTTACCTCCGTCCATAGTAAAACTTGTAATAAGAGAAAGAGCAAGGAAAGATTTTGAGGAACAACGAGAAGAACTTGAGGTGCGAGAAAATACAGACTGGCTGTCAGGAAGAATGGTTACAATGTACTATGACTTGTATTTGGAAGATCAAGTAAGGAAAGAGATGTTGGATTTTTTCCTCAACAACATCGAATTAATGTTTCCGTAAGGAATTTGAATAAATGGGGAAATAAACTGTGGAAAAATAAACTGTGGAAAAATAAAAGTTAACACCTTAAATCCTCCCTCCTCCCCCATCAGCGATCAATCGGCCTTTTTAAAGGCCACCTAAGCCTTAAAATGACTTAGAAATAAGATAGAAACAGCCGCTCGTTTGGTTGCTTCAGGAAAGGTCATTGACCTTTGTGGCTATTAATAGAACCCCCCCCCCGACCACTAACCAAAAAAAAAGACCCCCCCCCCCATACCAGTCAGGTCATTGACATGATTAGGGCAATGACAGGATTATCGAAAGTAGACCCATTAGCGAGACTATAATCAGTGCTGTGGAATTAGAAACCACCAGTTTACTGGTGGAATTAGAAAGTTGGGGCTGACAGGATTATCGAAAGTAGACCCATTAGCGGAACTATAATCAATGCTTTTACTGGTGGAAATAGAAAGCTGGGGCTATTAGCAGGTATTAAGGGAACAATGTCTTGTTGGTTCTGCTTATAGCTGGAAATCTAGAAACTTCTGGACAATGACCGTCCGGTCACGTAGACCTGCTTTCACCGTATAAAGACCTCACCGTTTCTAGCTCAGTTTAGTTTGGGAGTTTGCAACGATCAGTTAGCAAGTGCGCGTGTGCTCTGTGCTGTCAGTGATCTGTATACTCTTTGTGTCACAACACCCAGTGCTACATCATCTTTATTTCTTCAATCACTGAGTAAGTTATTACATTATTTATTTTAATTGATTTTTTTCTTTTATTATAAATTTTAATTCTAAACTTTAAATGTGGCTTATAAATGTGTGAAGGATGATATTAATTTTGAATAACTACAGATTAGCTTAATTTAACTTTCATATGTTTCACAAAGTAATTTGACGTAAATTGAAGAAAAATATGAAAACTTAAAGTTTAAAAATGAAATAATAATTTATTTTTATTTTGATTTTATTTTATTTATTTATTTATTTATTTTTTTTTTTTTTGAAAATCACTTTTAACTTAATTGAGTTTTAAAGTTTCATAAATGACCTTTCAGTTTTAATGATAGTTGTCATAATGATTAAAAGAATTTATTAAAGGATTTAGTTGTAAAGTAGTAAATGACTTAGAGATCATTGACCTCCATGGTTATAATTAGCCCTGACCCCCCCCCTCCCCCCCCCCGAGCCAAAAATAGACCTGAACCCCCCCCCCCCCGAGCCAAAAATAGACCTGACCTGACCCCCCCCCCGAGCCAAAAATAGACCTGACCTGACCCCCCCCCCCGAGTCAAAAATAGACCTGACCCCCCCCCCCGAGTCAAAAATAGACCTGACCCCCCCCCCTTCTAAAATAGATTCAGGACTTGTACAAATTTTCAGACTTTTAAATGCTGTTCTTGTATTATAGTTGCATGATAGTTTTAAGTTAAGTTTGTACAATCCGGCTGGCATATAACCGGGGGGCGGCTAGACACTGTATAGATTGGATATGTTTTGTCAAAATTGTAGTTAAACAACTACTACTATACAGTGTTGGGCTCAGGTCAAACTCGGGTCAGTTCACGGATTTTACAAACTTGTGTGCATGATAGAAATTAATAAATAGCATAAGTTCTTATGAAAGTGTTCAGTCTGCATCGAGACAATGTAGAGACAGTGTCATGTCGCATAGGTTTCTACGTACAGCGAGGCTTGTTTTGTGATTTCAGGATGGAGTTCCACTGCGACGTCTGCGGCAAGTCCTACAAGAGCCGGGATGCACATCGCCGTCATCAGGCGGAGCACAATGCTCCGAAGCTGGACTGTGTGCTTTGCGGCTACTCCACTACTCGTAGGGACTTGATGAAAAAGCACAAGTCGTCAGTGGGTTACCAACAGCGATCTACAGGGGTGCAGCCGCCTCCACCAGAGCCTCGCTTCGTCTGTGGAGTGTGTAGCACCTCTTTTACACTGGAGAAGAACCTCCAGCAGCATATGCGGGAGCAGCATGACCCGGACGTCGAGAGGAACTTCCGCTGCCAGTATTGTGGACGGCAATTCTCTCGGCGTGGGAACCATGCGGCGCATGAGGAGTTTCACTGCCCCGTGAAGAGGGAAGCAGAGTGGGGCCCGTCAGTGTCTTTCTCAGCTTCCCGGCCAGGGGTGAAGCGTCCGCACCCGCAGCAGCTGGAGGAGTCGGCACAGCCTGAAGAGGAGTCACCGCAGCCGGGACCGTCTTCAGAGCCTTCGCCGGGACCTTCTTCAGAGCCTTCGCCGGGTCCTTCTTCAGTGCCTTCACCGGGACCTTCTTCTTCAGAGCCTCAGCCTCGCGTGGTGAGTGTCGCCGACGACGTCGACGTTGATGACGACGACGGCCCGACCTTTGTGCGTGTGGAGGTCGGGTACGGCAGTAGGCTCCAAACATTCGCGCTGAAGGAGCCTATGCCGGCACTCAGGACAATCCCCGAGGTGATGAGAGACTTAAGGTGCCATTTAGTTAGATTGATAAGGAACGCGATCGAGGAACACCCTAATATTAAAGTGAACTTGTTCCTCGAGTGCGAGTTTGTTGATATTACCGGTGAGAATAAGTGTAAGCGGGCATTCAAGACCAAAAATGCTCCTCTCGATAGCACGAGCGACTTTGAAAAATTTGTTGAACTATCCTTTGAAAAGCTCGTGCATGAGAAGGAGCAATGCGAAATGGTAGGCTCTGGTTGGACATACCTGCGCGTGACGAACTTGGAAGTGCGAATAAACAGGTATAGTCCATTGGGCGGTGGAGCGCGACATATTTCACTGCCCAAATCGCTCGCGGGTACGCGAAGTGTAGTGAATGTGTTTAACAAGGACGACAAGTGCTTCGCCTACGCTATGCTGAGCAAGTTCGTTGTGTCACACCCCGAGCGGCCGGAGTCTTACCCGCAGGCCTTGTTTGCCCGCTACAATTTTGAAGGACTCAAGTTCCCCGTTGCACCTAAAGACATTGCACGGTTTGAACGAAACAATCCTAATGTTAGTGTGAATGTCTATGCACTCGAGGTTATGTATATAGAAGCGCTAGGGTGTTCCCGGTACACTGTGTATCCGCTTCGTACCTGTCGGCGGGAAATGGCAGATCATACAGATTTGCTGTACCTGACTAAAGACGGCAATGCACATTACTGCTGGATTAGGGACTTGAGCCGTCTCGTCAGGCCGCAGCTGACACGACATGAGCAAAAACTGTATGTATGTAAGCGGTGTTTCGCACACTTCGATGATCGCGAAAACAAACTCGGCTTGGACGGTAAGACAAGACTGGAGCAGCATCGACGGTACTGCGGAGTGGAGGTGCCGCTTCGCATGGACCTCGCTGCGAAGAAGACCATCCAGTTTAGCCACCCGGAGTTCAGCAGGAAGGACCGCTTCGCCATCTATGCGGACTTCGAGTGTGCTTTGCAGCCTGCATCGGAGGTGTCCAACGACGAGCATCCGGCTGGAGGTACAGCGTCTCGCATCCATGTCCCGTATGCCTTCTGCTACCATGTCCATGACAACCGTGGGGAAGCGTGCAAGACGGTGACATACTTCGGTGACGATGCATCTAGGGTCTTCATGCACCGCCTGAAGGAAGATGTGAGACGCATCAAGGAACTCCTCTTCAATGACAGGAACCTTCGTGCTACGCTTTCGCCATCGGAGTGGGCAGAGTTTCGTGCTGCCACAGTGTGTTACTTGTGCGGTAAACAGTTCGTTGACGGTAGCAAGGACGTGAAAGTGCGCGACCACAACCACGCGGCTCCGTACGAATACCGCGGTGCGGCACACCGGTCGTGCAATCTCCGCTATCGGGAACAACAAATCATCAATGTGTATTTTCATAACCTATCCAACTATGATGGACACTTCATTGTGCGCGAGTTGGCAGTGGATCCTGGTAGCGTTGAGGTTGTCGCCCATACGGAGGAACGATACATATCCTTCACAAAGAAATTCGTCTACGACGAGGTCATCGGCGAGGCACCCACTGCAGCGAGACGACGACGGCGGCGACGTCAGCAGCAGCAGCCTTCGAACAGGCCGCCGTCGCCACAGCCTTCAACTTCAGTGCAGCAGCCGCCACAGCCTTCTACATCATCGGAGCCGGCGCAGCAGCAGAAGAAGAAGCAGCGGAAGAAGAGAGGACTTGTAATCCGAGTACGATTTGTTGACTCGTACAAGTTCCTTTCTTCGAGCCTTGCCAGCCTTGCAGCAGCTTTACCACCGGAGCAACTCGTCGAGACGAAGAAAGCGTTCCCCGACCCGGCGAAATTCGACCTTGTGCGACGAAAGGGGGTGTTCCCATACAACTTTGTAACGTCGCTCGAAGTGTTGGGGTCAACCACGGACCTTCCGCCCAAGGAGGCATTCTATAATGACCTCACACTCGAGCACATCTCGGACACGGACTATCAACATGCACGAAACGTATGGGACACCTTCCAGTGCGCGACTCTGGGAGATTATGCGTCGGTGTATCTGCAGTGTGACGTAACTCTACTGACAGACATTTTCGAACAATTTCGTGATACGTCCCTGCAGCAATACGGACTTGACCCGGCGCATTACCTCACCCTGCCCTCCTACGCGTGGGATGTAATGTTAAAGTTGACAGATGTGAAACTAGACACAGTGCGGGACTTTGATATGTTTATGTTTTTTGAACAGGGCATCAGGGGAGGTATCTCCCAGGCAATTACGCGTCATGCAAAGGCGAATCACGACCGGTGCCGCACAGAAGATCGTGTAGCCGATGAACCATCACGTTACCTAATGTACTTCGACGCGAATAACCTGTACGGATGGGCCATGTCGGAACCTTTGCCTACAGGACAATTTGAATGGCTCTCCGAACAGGAAATACAAGACTTGGACATTGCGTCACTTGATCCGTACGGTGAGTTCGGGTACGTGTTGGAGGTGGACTTACATTATCCTGAACGGCTGCACGATCTTCATAAAGATTTACCATACTGTTGCGAAACCCGCCGCCCGCCGACAGGTAAATTCCCGAAGCTGATGACTACATTATACGATAAGGAACGATACATTTGCCACTACAGAGTCCTCCAACAGGCCCTGCAGAACGAGTTAGAGCTGACTCGCATTCATCGTGTTGTTCGTTTCCGTCAGTCTTGTTGGCTGGCGCCGTACATCCAGAAGAACACGGAGCTGCGGAAACTTGCCAAGACCAAGTTTGAACAGGACTTTTTCAAACTTATGAACAACGCGGTCTTCGGCAAGACAATCGAGAATGTGAGGAAGCGACTCAACATGGAACTGGTGGTCAACAAACAACGCTTCAGCAAGCTGGTGGTAAAACCAAACTTCTTGGACAGGACATACTATGGGAACAACGTCACACTCATGCACATGGCCAAGATCCGCATAGTGCTCGACAAGCCAATCTATGTCGGCATGTGCGTGCTTGACATATCAAAGTGGCTGATGTATGACTTCTTAGCGAGGATGAAACGGAAGTATAAGGATAGGCTAGAAGTCGACTATATGGATACAGATAGTTTTATCCTGTCCATCATCAGCAACGACTTCTACAAGGAAATGAAGGAACACCTTGACGACTTTGACACCAGTTCCTACCCGAGGACTCATGACTGCTTCAGCATGACCAACGCCAAAGTCCTTGGCAAGTTCAAGGACGAGTGCAACGGGCTACCGCTGTTGGAGTACCTAGGCTTGCGGTCTAAGCTGTACTTCTTGGACATTTGCGACGATGAAGAGAACAGTGAAAACAGCGAGACCGCGACCAATGATGGACCATCGCCACCAAAACGTGTAAAAACCGTTAAGAAGGCGAAAGGTGTTGATAGGGGCGTAGTGAAGAACGTTTTAACCCCGGACGACTACCGCGAGTGCCTCTTACACGGAGTGATTAAGCGAACTGTGAATACGCGTTTCCAGTCGCGACATCACCGCGTTTATACCGTGCAGGTTGAAAAAATTTCTTTAAGCTCCACGGACGATAAACGATACATCTTACCGGACGGTGTACATACTTTGCCGTGGGGCCATAAAGACATCCCTGACATGGGTGATGGTGGCGGTGATGACAGCGGTAGTGTAGGTTCGAACGAGGAAAACCTACGCACCCTCGTCGACCTACTCGATGCTGAAGATGAGGACCTGTAGTGGCTAACGGACAGTGTGCGCGAGTGGGTAACCCCCAAACTGAGACAGTGCGCGAACTACTTCGTGGGGACAGTGCGCGAGTTGTACTGCACGCGAATGGGTAACCTCCAAACTTTGTCAGTGCGTGACTTCACCGTGGGGACAGTGCGCGAGTTGTGCTGCACGCGAGTGTTTGTGCGCGAATGGAGGTTACCCAAAACAGTGCGCGAGTGGGTGGATCGGAGCGGGTGTAGGGGTGTGTGGGAGCCCGCTCGGGGGGAAACCCCCAAAAACAATTGTTAGCATATTACTGCATTATTAGTGTGTGATTTAATAAAGTGATCAATAAAATGATTTATCATCACACTCGGGTTTTTTCTTCCCACTTTTTTCTTATTCTATAGGGAATAAGGTATAATAATAAGTCAATGTAGTAATTATTATTATTATTTTATTTTTCCAATCGACCTTATACCTATCAATAAAGGTTATATAAAAATTAGATGTAGAATTCTGCGAAGAGCATCTGGACCAGCATATCATTCTCAGCAGTGGAGTCACCGAAGAGTTGGACGAAATCATTCATCTTCATGTCATAGTTGGTACGGCAGTACAGGTAGGTCAGACAGTAGTGGCCGCAAACCGAAGTATCCAAGCCTTGTAGACGGTACTTGTTGTAGGTGTAATGCAACATATGGCCATTGATGTTACGTCTCAGAAATTGTTGAAAATCGCCATGATACGGAGGTCTGCCAAAACTGTCGAAATATTCAACAACATAACTGTTATTGTTGCTGGTATCTTGTCCTCCAGCTCTGTAGAATGCCACCCAATGTTCTCCACTATGTGTATGCGGTTGGGTGTTTACCACTAATGCAGATGACGGAGCAATATGTCTCGGTAGACGATCTGATGCAAACACTCCGACATGTTGTACATTCGGTAATTGTAGTAAATATTTTCTTATAGTTGTGGTATTCATTCTTGTGAAACTGTAGTCAGATCCAAGCTGGTATACACTGATTTAGTCGTTGTAGTCTTTTTGCGGTTTTGTTCGTTGTTGTGGCGACGAGGACAGCAACAATAACACGTTCCACAATGCGACTCTTTAGCTGTTAGTAGTAGCCAGCCACGTAGCAGTGTGCAATTGACCAAAGCACAACGGTGTTGTACACTTTTATGCTGACCGCAACGTATCGTATTGGTGGACAATAGATTGCTAATGGTGGACAATGATCCGCATCCAATATCACCCATGTCAACTACTAGCACTTTGTCATTGTTTGTTATAAGATGTTTCATGGTATATTGTTTCTTTTCCGATCCTTTTACGTACACAACTGATTGGTTATTGAGACATGTACGTAGTTTATCAATCAATACATGGTACGATATATCACCATGATTCCAGTCAATACCGTGACAGTGTTTGGTTAACCAGTAACTTTCTCGAAGTTTTTCTTCAGACAAAAAGTCACGATCAAACGGTGGACGAGCAATGTGGTGAATCAGTAGTGTTCCAGTACACACATCAATAACACTGACTTCTTTTACTATATAATAATTACTGTTGTCTTTGAAACATTGTAAATCCAACACCACAGACGACTGACACAATTGATGTTCTGCCGACATGTTTATTATAACACTGTCAGTGATGTACTGGCTGTAATGCACTAGTTGACTGTGCTTTATACATTTAGCCGGCATAGTCCACCGATACGTTACGATGTCGATTAATCTCAATGACATTGTCCAGTTCTGCATAGACAATAATGTTGACTGATTCGGTCAATGCTTCGCTGAATCCAATCTCGATGCGTAGATTTCCATTGCGTACCAGGTTCCAATGGCTGGACTCGTTAGCGCTCAAGTCAGGTGTTAAGTCAAACGCTAACAGACAATAACCTTTTTCGAAATCTTGTCTGCTGATATCATTACCGCTATTGTCAAAATGTATTCCGGTACCGCTGAACAGTGTGTGATACGATAGCGCATAGGCAACATCCGTATCATTACCAAACACTGGCTGTAATGCTTTCATCGGCACTTGTTCACCATCCAAGTACAGTGCGAAATAATTCATCTTGAAATGTTGGAAATTAAATGGATTTTTCTTGTAATCTCCGTTGAATGCTTGATTAGTAATCATGCCGACAATTACACGTTTTGGTAACTGACCCAAGTACACACTGTCCAATGTTTTGCTCAGTATGCCAGCGGGTAATGTGATTGATTTCACTTCAACACGTGTGATCGGATATTTGGCAGTACCACTCTCGAGTGTTTTACTATGTGCCAACAGTACGCTCGGATTGATTTTACAACGACGAACAAACAGATTTGTCTCTTTGATATGTACTTTATATGTTGTGTTATTGTCCGACATGATGGCAAATGCGTTCCTCGATCTGATCAAACGTAAACGCATCTCTACACCGTTTAACATGAACTTGTTCTGATTGCACAAGTCAATGTGTAGATGACCGATCATGTCTGCATAGTGACTCTTTTCAGTAAATTTTCGTCGTTGTACTAGTCCTTCATTTTCTTCTTTACAATTATCCATGTTATTAGAGTCATCTTTGTAGAATAACACACTTGTCATGTGTGACTTTTTAGCATCATGTCCGTAGTTTAAAAGGTTTTCCAAATACGCACGATAGGCGTAGGTATTGTTTTGCGGTGACACTAGTTTATTATTCAAGTGTAAATCCACTTGGCTAAATAGCGAATGTAACCAGTTATTAACCGGACCAAATTCCTTAATCGCATCGGCAGCTGTAAATTTTGTTCCATCTTCTTTGACAATAGTGGCTTGTACGTGTAATAATGTTTGTGATAAGTCCGTATATTCATCACCATGTCCGGGTATGACAAATTCAATAGGTGAGTCATCCGTCAATGACGATATGGGTTTATATTGCACCCATTTACCACTGTCAATGCTGGTCTGTGTCGGTGGTAGCGAGAATAAGTCTAATTCCGTCTTTGTACATTCGCATGATTTCTGGTGAATAAATGACATGGTGTTTAAGAGAAAATATCAATTTGTCTTCTCGATGAACTAGTTGTCTTCCGCTTTTTCTTATGTTGCACACGCCGCTTTACTTTACGTGTCACTCGTTTACGTAACTTTCGTTTAGTCACTGATGATTTGCGTAGCTTACGTTTCCTCGCTGGAGACGTCCGTGCTCGAAGGAGTTTCGTCAAAGACTGTGGTGTGACACGTGTGATGCGCCTCTTCTTATAGACACCACTGCCGCCACCGCGAAGCACGCGTTCCAGTTTGTCGTCAGCTCGACGTTTAAGTCCACCAGTAAATTGTTTAAGACGTTCATTCGCTGCATTTCGTGGGTTCATAGTACCATCAGCTATATCACTGAGAAACCCAACACCTGAACGTAATGCCTCCTTGCCCACAGCAGTTGCACCTGACTTGATTAATGGCATGACTGAACGAACAAGTCCACCAAGAAAACTTCCAATCCCATGTCCACGTTGATACGGTGCGCCTCTATACACTGATACAATACCACTACTACCGCCAAGTTGTTGATCACGGTAGTATTTGAGGTAGGGATCGTTAAGATTCATTATACTGTTGTAACTGCTGGTACTCTGCGGAGGTGAAGTTTCATGTACGTAGTACCGAACTCGAATGGCAAGTGATGACCTTTGTCGTCCCTTAAATCAATTTCCACACTCTCGAACGAGCTCTTTATGACAGGCATGTAGTGCGGTGAAGTGAAATGCACAACCTTATGAGACCCGTATTTATAGTCAGTGGTGTCAATGTTGACTATTTTTAACAGTGGTGCTACAGTGTCACCCACTAATTGCGGTTCTACAAGGTCACAATAGACATAAATGTCTGCTGGAATGCCAGCTAATAAGTTTGGTGGTCTTGTAGCTTTCCTATGTCTTTTCACATCCACATTATTTACATCATATCCTAACTGTAACGCTAAAGTGGGGCTAAGTTCAAGTTGTGTTAGTGTATCTGTCATTGTAATCAATTCAACCTTTTTTGTATCACTATCATACTCGAACTCAATACTGTTAAGTTTAAGTTTTGTATTCCCGTTAATTGCTGCTAGCAATTCATTAATATCTTTGTAATTGCCAGACTCCACTTTAGCTACAGTCAAATTTGTATTAGTAACTTCATTATCTTCAATTTCAGCAGTTGGTTTTGTGTAAATATATATGTTAGCATCATTACCAACTGTTAAAAACGAGCATGGATAGTGTGCTTCAACTAGTGCTATTTCCCAATCTGCTCCGTCACCACCAGGCAAATGTATTGTTGATGGAAAATGTGTCACATAATGAGTCACTGTATTGTTCGGATAGTAGTCCATCGAACTATTGCTAGGCAGTGTCAAATAAAACTGATTATGTCTAGACAGTGACATGACGGTTAGGTTAGGTTAGGTTATTTGTTTCACTTCAGATGCAGGTATCCAAGAATTAAATTCGTCTCCGTAACCTACCCACTTGACGAGGTAACGCTTACTGCGACCTCTACCCTTAGTGTCAAGTATTTTATCAATTTGGTACAATCGATCCGGTCCTATTGTCACCTTTTGTAGCTCATGTTCATAGAAACGACCGACTAAGGGTTTACCATTCAAGTCCCTTATTATATACAATGGTAGTGGTTGTGATCCATATTCTCGATCAATAACAAAAAATTCTTTACTCCAATTGGTCTCGTAGCCTTTTGCAAATGTACCTTTCTCTTTAGCAATACGCACTGTATCACCCGGTTTGAACTTTGGTTTTTTACGTTTTGGTAATGAGCTGTCTTTGTACATATGACTCCATACTTGGTACACTGTACTTTTGTTTGCTTTCACAACGTCCATCGGACATAAACCATTACCCAAACTTCGGTGTGCACTGTTATTGTAAGCATCAACCAATTCATCCAACACATCGATATAACGAAATGTGTTTTTATATGTTAAATATCGCCACATACGTGTTTTCAGTGTGCGATTGACTCGTTCGACAACAGCCGCTTTAACATCGGGGTTTTGTGTAGTGACATATTTCACATGATAATCTCTAAACACACGGTTCACTTTTGCACCTATAAACTCTGTTCCTTTGTCAGTTTGTAAACAACATGGTGGTACAGTGTAAGGACTGTTAAAAATTCGTTCGAATGCTGCTGCCACTTCTTCACCGCTCTTACGTTTTAATGGTTCCACATATAACCGCTTACTAAACACATCAATCACTGTTAGCAAGTAATTGTAGCCATCATTATATGAACTAAGTCCTCGCATATCATTCAGGTCAGCTTGCCATAATTCATTCGGTCCAAACACAACATATCTGTTACGTGGAAATCGTTTTCGAACAGGTTTGTGTAATGTATAGGTGTCTTGGGTGCGTAACCATTCGATAACTTGTCGTTTTGTTTTGTTCTTTTTCTTCTTACTTCGACGTAATGCTCTGACAAGTGGGCTAATACCACCAAACGAGCCTGGATTTGCAGGATCATAATACACTTTCTCTTCCATCACTGTTCATGACTATAGTGTAAATGACTATCACATACCAAGTACACCTATACTTATACATTTTAATCTATAGTGAATGCATCCCACTGTAAAGGTTTTCCTCTTCGTGCTCCTGTCCTTGACCTTAATCTATGGGCTATTGGCGTTGGGCTCGGTGATGGCGGATAATATAACGAGTGGTGTGGTGTTGAAGGAGTATGCTGTCTTGATGGTGAAGGTGTAACCAAACCTTCTTCCAAATATGGTTCACGACCAATATACTGTCGAGCTTGTGCATTGCTTATGTACTCGGTCGGTACGTTCATATCATTTAATGCATCCAATACTTCATGCCAGCCTGTAGGTACATTTTCCAGTCTTCGCACTCGTACAATTGCATGTAACACATCAATAATGTTCGAACCAGGTATTCTAGTGTTATGAACAATAACCGTACCATCAGGGTCCAATGTGATTATCTGTTTGTTACGTTTTATAAATCTTAACAAGTTGCGTACATCCTTTTGATACGTGGCAGGAAATGTTTGTACAATATCATCCTCATTATCCTCTTCTTGTATCATTGGTAAAGAGATAGGGTTACGTTTTTGTGAGCTAAAATATAAAAATCTCTGCAATACTTGTTGATACTGTTTCCACTTTTCACTATCATCCAATGTTTTGTCTTGTAATATTCGATGCATTTCAACATCCAAACTATTAGTGTTAACCATGGATGAACGAGTAAGTTTTGATTGTGGGACAGTAGCTACAGGCATGGGCTCACTACGCATTCGCTCAATTAGCTCTTGTGGCACAATAAGCATTTTTTTCGAATGTTCCAAGTTGGGACTATCCATTTTTCACTCTAACTAATTGCACTATTAAGAACTGTTTGTAATACAGTACTTAATAACAGTGGTAATAGAAATCCACCACCGTGTTGTACAAGATATTTACGTTTCTTGCCCCAATTCTCACCACGTTTCACTAGACGTCTGAGCACCTTTTTATGTTTACGCAATTGTCGTTTTTGTTTGTCTGTTAACTGGATATTACCACGTAACAAGTTGTATGCGCACTCGCACACTGATCTAATACGACTGACGTCACAAGCCTTCAACAGTGCTTTACGTTCCTTCGGTGTAGCGTGTATCAGTGCCGTTAACAGAGCAGCGTCTTTCTTCACACACTGTGACATTACGACTGAGTGACTGGTCTCTAGTGTACACCTTTTATTTATACTTTTTCGGTTGATAAACATATTGTTGTTTTTCATCAGGTAATATACCCGTACGTATACGCACCTCGTCTGGTGTGGACTGTTTTAAATCCAACAACAAATAACCATGCGGAGTACGTGTAGCATCAGCATACGCTTCTTCAATAAACCTTGTATTTTCCGGATACACTTGTCGGGCTAAATGTTTTATTTGAGCCCGGTCTCTTGGATTTTTAAAAAGCACTATATAATGAGCATTTAGTGAAATGTCTCTTTGCCCTCGTCCTTGGTGGAAAATGTTTTGTGTTATAAAAAATACACTCAAGTTCCTATGGTGAGAGCCCTTAGTAAACAAGTCCACTATTGTATTGGATCCTGAGGTGGCTGATGATTCACGCATCATATCATCAACAATTACCAAAGTGGGTGTACCATCAAATTCCTCCATATTTGGTAACCCTTCCCTATATTGCACATTACCACTATCACTTACACCAGGATTTAAACCCGGGGAATGATGCCAGTAAATATTATTAAACTTTGTATCACACATAAAATCCAAATACTTAATAAATCTGGCTACGAAATATGATTTCCCCGAGCCAGAAGGTCCGGCCACTATGGCTGAAAATGGATGTTGCCACCTCAAGTCCATTTTGTCAACTGAACAAAACTACACACTTACTATCACTCTTATAAACTTAAAAAAAAAAAAAAAAAATTAAAAATGGGTATAGGGAGTTGATAAATAAACAAGACGGTTTATTCTGTAAATGTGGCTATACTTATTTACTTGTAAAACTATCAAAATTTATAATTATTTAAGAGTTTCTTCATGTTTCTTGCTTTACAAATTTGATTCTTCTTCTTTTAAACAAACTCCAAAGGAGTAAATTTACTGCCAGGTGCAGCCGTACGTCTCACCAAATGAAGGCGATCCCCGTAGCCTGCGTTGTACTGCTCGATCATGATGTCACTGAGGCCCTCGTTGAAGCGTCGTGGTAGGTACACCCGAAGATAGTAGTCCTCGCCGACTTGTCCTTCCAATGTAGCCATGATGGTCGGTCCGTACGGTGTGTTAACTCGTTCCAGTTGCGCAATCCGGTAGCCACACTCTTCACGGAGATCCGTAATTTTACTATACGGTGCACTCGCTTTGCAAGAATTTAAACACGTCTTCAAGTCCATCTTCATGTCCATCTTCACAGGCGCACACTGTTTAACATTCACGGGAATCATAGACATAATGAGTACGCAACACTTACGGTATCAAGTCAGAACAACAACACGACCACACGGTACGGTGACTGGACAGCGAATGATGTAGGGTGGGGGGTCACAGCGCAGCTAAGTAGTGTCAGACTTTCACCATTAAGCCGGACCTTCCCCAATTAGGCAGGATTTCTAGAACATTCTTAACCGCATTCCATTGTCAGGTGTGCAGCGCCAAACTTTCCCCAATTAGTCTAGCTTTCTTGACCGCATTCCACAGTTAGGTGAGCGGCGCCAGACTTTCCCCGATCAGTCAAGCTTTCTAGTACATTCTTGTCCGCATTCCATTGCTCGGAAATTCACTCCCTTAGTTTAATTTTGTCTTGTTAACCTCATTTCTGATTTTGTAACTTTCCACATCTCTCAGGTGTTTCAGCCGGTCTTTTACGTTTCACCACCGCCTTTTTGTCTCCACTCCTTGATGTTGCACAATCTTGAGTCGGTTTGCGCCATGCTGCTAATGGCATCTTACTTTGTATCAGTCCATTTAATTTAGGTACTCCGGTCTTAGCATCAACCCACTTATTTTGCAATTGTAATAATAATGGGTTTAAAGTGTTGAATAATTCGTCATTATCATTTAAATATATTCCACAATTGTAAGTGGGAGCACCTTTGTTATACAAATGCAACTTGAGCAATACTTTTCCACAATTATCCGGGTTCTGTACTGTATATTGATACTCATTGTCAGTCCACATTATTGTCGGAGAATCATTAGTAGACCTTACGCTCCATCCACTTGCAATGTTACTGCTAATTTCCTTGTTGCTGCTAGTTGAAGTGGTGTCCGTCTGCACACTTGCTTCATTAGTCTTCTTTTTTCTTGTAACACGTTTCTTCTTTTGCGGTGGTTGTTTTTCATCAGTCACTGTAGGCATTTGTAATAAATCCGGAAAATATATCGCATTATCATCACTAACTTGATTCATTTCTTCTATCTCTTTCATCAATAACCTAATTGATTCATCCACTTCACTGATTGTAGTCATGATGTTAAACACGACCGCTCACACTGACTGCACTCACCAAACTGACCTTACAAGCTGATGTCTCGATAGTCATATTCTAACACCACTGCACTCTCATGACTTAAACTTGAACTATAACTCATTGTATCTAAAAACACACATCTTGCATTACACAACACATATTTAAGTATTAACTGCTGACATAAACCTCTTCGCTTATAATTTCTATCTCTGATTTTACAAAAAGTCATATCAATTAATTTACTCGCTATTCCAAAACTTTCCCGCATATTGTCACTACAACACGACATTTTGGTCTAGCCTTCGCAGACAACTAATAGTTGTCCTAAATTCCTACACTCTTACACAACAGTGTAAGACCAACTTTCACATTCCATTAGTGAAAGTAGTGGTCGGACTGGTTTCAGCAGGGTGGTTGGGGGGGGGGGGATCTAAGTTTGAAAGGTCAATGACCTCTATGACGTCACCAAAAAGTGAAAGTTAGGTTAGGTTTTTTTTTTTTTTTTTTTTTTGAAAACTTTTTTTTTTTTTGAAAACTTTTTTTTTTTTTTTTAGGTTAGCTATTTTTAGAAATCTATTTTTAGCCGGGGGGGGGGGTCTTTTTTTTTTTTGAGGTTAGTGGGGGGGGGGTCTAAGGTTGAAAGGTCAATGACCTCTATGACGTCACCAAAAAGTGAAAGTTAGGGTGTTTTTTTTTTTTTTTTTTTTTTTGAAAACTTATTTTTTTTTAGGTTAGCTATTTTTAGAAATCTATTTTTAGCCGGGGGGGGGGAGGGGGGTGGGTCTTTTTTTTTTGAGGTTAGTGGGGGGGGGGGTCTAAGGTTGAAAGGTCAATGACCTCTATGACGTCACCAAAAAGTGAAAGTTAGGGTGTTTTTTTTTTTTTTTGGAAACTTTTTTTTTTTTTTTTAGGTTAGCTATTTTTAGAAATCTATTTTTAGCCGGGGGGGGGGAGTTCTATTTTTAGACCGACCACTACCACCCTGCTGGGGTTGAACCTACCAATACCCCCTACTTAGATCTCATCTAGATGAAGACATCAACCTATTTTTATCTAGATGAATATGTTGAGAAATAAGCAAGATATAGAATTTTACTTATTACCCATAAGGTTAACATTGGGACAACGTACTGTGTTTACCACTTTCAATATCTCGTTAACCAAGGGACATAGACCAGTGATTCAAAACCCTAAATTGTAATTTCTTTTAGCTGAATTCAATGGTGCCAACACAAATTGGATAAATTTTGTTTTTCTGTGTAAAAAATTCAAAACCCCACTTTTGGGGGGTTATCCCTCTTTACCCCCCTTCCGATGGTCCGATCGGGCTGGTTCACGAATTCGTCCAATTGATTACCAGTTTACACGTCTGTACCAAATTTCATTAAGATCAGACCATAAACGGACTCAGAAAAAGAAAACCTAATTTATATATATATATAAGATTTGTGTTGTTCGGAATTCAGCAGCGTGCTCCAGGTACATCCGATCATAATAACCAATAGCTCAAATTAATGCTGGTATTTCACTGAAGGTTCTTAGCATATAGAAGGTTATAAAACATATAGAATTACTTAATTAGAACTGGGGAAATATATCTTCAATTGAATTCATAATTCGGGAAATAATCAAATTTATGTTTTTTGGTCGAGTAATACAGTATATTAATGAATGTCGATCCTTGATGGCAAATATTTGCGTGCATACCTTTAATTTAAGACCTTATTTATGAAAATCGGTCGAGTAGAAGAGCCAAACGGACTCAGAAAAGAAAAACAAAATATTTTTTGTGTTGTTCGGAATTCAGCAGGGTGCTTCAGGTACGTCCGATCTTAATAATCAATAGCTGAAATGAAAGGTGGTATTTCGCTGAAGGTTCTTAGACCAAAACATACAGATTTACGTAATTTGAACTGGGGAAATATAACTTAAATTGAATTCAAAATCCCAGAAATAATAAAATTAATGTTTTTTGGTCGAGTAATACAGTAGATAAACTAATGCCGATGCCTGATGGCAAATCTGTGCGTGCATACCTTTAATTTAAGACCTCAATTATGAAGATCGGTCGAGTAGAAGAGCCAAACGAACTTGGAAAAGGAAAACCATATTTAACTCCCATAAGAAATGTACAGGGAGGAAGTTGCTTTTGTGCATAACTCGAGTAATACGGCAGATAAATGAATGCGGATGCTTAATGGCAAATCTGCGCGTGCATACCTTTAATTTAAGACCTCAATTATGGAAATCGGTTGAGTAGAAGAGCCGGACGGACTCGGAAAAGAAAAAAGAAATTTTTTTAATATATAGATATTCTATTCCCTACCTGGTGCCAATCCCGATTTAATTCTTAGAGACTTATCGTTCATATCTTACGACATTTATTTCTTTATTATTGTCTTGGTCTGGCAATGTCACAGGTTCGATTCTCATGCCCAATGTCCGTTTCACCCACATTGCTGTCCCTGTAGCCGCAGCTAAGGGCCTCTCGTAAGTGAGCGGTAACGCGTTCGAACACCTTGACCTGAAGCACTTTGGCTGCTTGCCATCTATCTTCTGCTCTCTTATGTTGATTGTACCTTGTATCGTGTTCTTTTGCCGCTTCGTCGAGAGGATTGACTCTTTTATCACCTCTAGCTAACTGTTCCTGTTGTTTAGTTCCTGGTCCTAGGAAGTTCATCCTTGGTGCTTGTAGTTCAAGGGGCAATTTGTTAATTATGTAATTTAAAATTCCAGATCCCTCAATCACTTTCCTTGACAATGTGGACGGAAATCGCGCCAAGTATATAGGACCGTCCGGAGGGTCAATTAGTTGTTCAAGAACGCTACCGATAAATTCAACAACACCTTCCTTTACATCTTTAATGTTCTCTTCGTCTAATACAGTCTTTAGTTTATCAACCGATAGTTTTGTACAAGCTTTAGGGAGCCCAAGCATGCCGGAGCATGCTCACGCGATCGTAATGCCTTCTAACCGTTCTGATTTTCGTTAGTTCCATCAGACGATTATAAATAAAGTTGGTGATACCCAATTTTTTGTTTTGAAAGCTATTATTGCCAGCTTTCTCTTACGACTGTAAAAAATAGAGCCACAAGCATGTGCTTGAGAAGATCAAGGAGGAAATGGAGATCGGCTCGAGAATTTGAGGATGGAGCAGGCATTCGAAATCTTCATTGTAACGATCAAAATTTCTAAGTAACTCTAAAATCATAAGTTATTCATTGTGATGTATTGTTATAAAATAAAGTGTTTTGTTTGTTCTTTCTACGAGGTCTGCATGTTTTTTATGAACTTGTATTCTATTGGTTTTTTTGTATCTACCAACAGACCGGATCCCATCGCTCTCACGAATCTGAGTGTATTCTGATTTTTTAACCCGGTTAACCAAGACGTTTCCACGTGCACCCTCCGTTCAAAGCTCCTCCCACATGGGCTTAATAACTTTTTTCCATTTAAAACCTTGACTGGCGTTCGATCGACCGGTCGACGGATCATTATTTTGGTATATCGCACCAGAGTCCATTAAAATCTTCTTATAAGCTTCCCTATCACTTGCCGAATACTGTTCACTACCGATGTCACCTGACTGGGTTAAAAGTCTCCACAACCCCGGAGTGCCGGTATATCTTTCTTTCGTCTTGTCGATAATTATACCATAATTCATAATACCATAAAGTTTTGTCTCTTGTATAATTTCTCTAAACTGTACGGTTTTTGAGATATTTAGCTTTGAAAACGAAAAGCAGTCGCCATTTTGAAATGGTACAAAGTAGAAATTTTATACTTCTTACAAAAAATAGTTCTTAATAGTGGTTGTCCAAATACCAAGTTTGAAGTTTATGTTAAGTGGTTCGTGAGATACGATTAAATAGTAAAAATCATAAACAGACACACAGACGGAAAACGAAGCACTTTAGGACCTATGTTTACATAAACTTTTTTGCTTATTTTGATCCAAGGAATCACTACGTATATTATTGCCCCACATTTTTTGATCACCCTGTATATATAAATCCTCTCTTAAGTGTTTTAAACGGTTATTCAGCGCAGATACAAGTTTACAATTTTATAATTTAGTATAGATGAATCAATAAATTTCATCAACGTGGTTTTTTTTTGCATTTGTATAAACTTCAGCACATTTATTTTTGAATTTCGTGCAGTTGCAATGCCAACTATTAGAAGACGCACATTGAGCGGTCGGGGGAACACGGATTGAACCGCTGGCATCGCCAACCTGATGTATCATTTGATATGGGTACAGAGCGATACTACTATGGCATTACTAGATCGTCGTGTTGCTCTGACCAACCTCGGACCAGTGAACTCAAATGTTTGCATTGCAGTCGCTTTTATTTCAAGAGTAAAAAGACTGGTAGAGATGCATCAGTACTTTGTTGCCATAAAGGAAAGGTTCTTCTGCCTGTTCTGCGGATTTCGCCATATTTCCAAGATCTTGCAGAAAACGCCCAATCTGAGAACAGGGCTTAAATCCAAGTAATGGGTATTTATCTATCCATATTTCGGCAGAAGCAGCTAGAACTTAGCAAATCAGTAAAATTTTTTGTCTAGAGATTGAATTTAAATCTAATAACAATAACAACAAAAGTAAAAGTTACAGCTTTTACAAGAACTGTTTTCTAGTACTGTATCTCACTCATGGGTAAATTTCTAACTACTTAAACTCAGAATAATTACGGCATTAATTAATAGGCTTGTAGATAGAAGTATTAATATTTGAAATTCTTTTATTTTTCATTTCTTTAAAAAGTTGCCATAAAATAATTTTATGTGTCGATTTTTAAAGCAAATTTAGATGCAGATATATTGAATCTACCGTCGCACTGTGCTTGCTAGCAACCATGACCTAGTCATGAGTAACCGATGATTAGCTAATTGCCGCCAAATGATGCGCCCGTCATCTGAACCTCTGACGCCTCATGGCCTACTTTATCAAAACCCAAAAAATTAACCAAGCTTCTAGCTACGTTGGTTGAGGCCAAGGCTCCCAAAGTGTACCAACTCATAACTTAGTACCATGCACTGTTTTTCAGTAACTAGTGGTATCATGGCTTTAGGGCCATGTATCTGGTTGTGATGTTACCCGTTGCAGAAGTCCCGAATACTCAACAAATATAAAATGCTTAAATAAATCATTTCAGACGGAACCTCAGATCAAGTAAAATCAAATTAAATCCCAAACTTATGGCTTTAAAAAATTCTCTCTGTAAGAATAACATGGGAAGTGGGTAGTGGGAATAGTGGGTAGGTTTACTGGCACGTAAATATAAAATTGAGACATTTTTGTCAATTTGCCAGTAGATATCAACTGGATGAAGCGACATTCCAAGGTTTAATAAGATCTGTTGAGAAACAAGCGAGATGTTCAATTTTATTCATTTCTCATGGAAGATTTTTAATTATTTTATAAAATAATTTTTTTCCTAAATAATGAGGCAATAATGTTCTATTACATCCTGATTTCGTCGTACGGTTGAGCTTTGAGGTTTCCACTCCTGCGACTGACCTAGCGCCAACAGTTCTAAACCTCTTATACAGGTGTGTAGATTGATAAATGGACTTTGTGGGCTAAATCACTGAATAATGAGAATAGAATAAAATACCCCCGTTGCAGCAGACCTGCATACTCAGCGAATTTAAAATGCAAAACAATATATTTTAATCTAACATAGCGAGATTTGACATGTTTTTGTAAGCTCCATAAGATTAACATGGGGAATGAGTATGCAGGTTTGCTGCTACAGGTATGTTTAAACTTGTTGGTTTTAATTCAATATTTAGTAGATCTGAACTAGAAGAAGCCATTCACCAAGTTTTATCAAGATATGTTAAGAAATAAACGTGATATAGCATTTTACTTATTTCCCATAAGGTTAACACTGGGACAACGTACTGTGTTTACCACTTTCAATATCTCGGTAACCAATGGACATAGAGCAGTGATTCAAAGTACTAAATTGTTTGTTTTTTTTTTTGAGCTGAATTCAATGGTGCCAACAAAAATTTGATAAATTTTATTTTTCTATGTAAAATGATCAAAAAACCCATTTTTGGGGGGGTTTATCCCCCTTTAACCCCCTTCCGGTGGTCCGATCGGGCTGATTCACGAACTCGTCCAATCGATTACCACTTTACATGTCTTTACCAAATTTCATCAAGATCGGACCATTTTTACGCGAGTTACCGTGCTTAAAGACACACACATATATATATATTTATATATATATAGATACATATATATATATATATATATATCTAAAAATTCGAACGAATGGTGTTTTTTGCTTCTGGGGGTTGCAAAACGAAAAGTTATCATGGTCTGGGGCTTAGGTCTTACCATGAGACCTACGGTAATAGCTTCTTCCCTATAGGGGAAATTCGCTAAAACATCTGTACATTCAACTAGTTTTACAATCTCTGAACCTTCAATATTTGAGGAATGTTTTTCAACCAAAGGTTAAAGTAAGAGATGCATTTTTATTGTAGAACAACAGCTTTCTTCAAAACCTAAATAAGTATTTTAAAAATTTGTTTCAATAACGCATAATTTAACCAAAACCCGATATTAAATGTTCTTGTATTTACATTTTGCTTTCATGGAAGTTTTGTATTGTGATTTTACCAAGATGTTTTCAATTTGAAAAATCACCCAGAAGATAAATGGTATTTAGATTAATGGTTTTACATTACGTTAGACGTAATCATGTGATCATGTGACGTATTTGCGTGCTCCGAAACCAAGATGGCCGCCGCAGGTGGTGCGACAAGTGGACCACTCAGAGCACAGTTCTACATGGAGAGGGAATTACGTCAAGGCCAACTCCGCCCTGCCATATGTTTTATGCCGAGCGGTCGATTGCCTAATATTGATGAATGTTTGACACACACTGAAAATCCCAAGTACAAGTATAAGGCGATTTTTGTACAGAAGATATAAACCCCAGTATTCTATCTATATGTCAACGACACTCCTTATTAATGTTTAGACCCAATACATGCAATCGATTACGTCATAAGAAGTGTTCCATACAAAAATGTTTCTCCAACAGTAAAGGTTTTTGGCGATTCATTTTTTGCACGGAAGTCTTAAACGTGCAAATACATGTAGCCTACCCAAAAACCCTTATGAGACAATCGAATTCCAGTTTTCCCAAATTAAACATCATTGGGCAGCAGATAAAATCCAAAAGAATCATATCAGCTGTAAATAAAGCAGTAGACAACTAACTTTGACGTCGCGCGCCGGCGCCGGTTAGGCCTACACACTGGGAAATTTTTATTCGCCTAAGAAATCGGCGTTCTTCACAAACAAGGTGGCAATAATATCACCGCTGAAAAAATACCGCCAATCTGGGTAGGATACGCACTCCAGTAGTAACGAGTTCTCTGAGGGAATGTTTGGTACATTACGTTTTTTATAAATCTCGTTTTTTAGCCTATTAGGGTTAGTTTAGTGATTGCAATGCATAGAGTTTTCATACTTAAGGAATGAAAAAGCACCATTTTAAAATAATTTGTAATAAAAGATTTGGTTGGACAATATTTGTCGATAGCAGAAGTAAGTTTTTTAACATGGCTGTAACGGTTTCATCATAAAAAATCGAAAATGGAAAACAGCCAAATAGTCCAGGCAACGAAAAGTTATAGAGGGAATTGCATGGATCACAATTTTTGACCTTTTAACTTTGTTTGGACTAGTTAGGAGTAAAACATATCAAAAGTCCCCGCCCTTAGCCCTTGAGCCGGCTGGGCTGGAAGGGCCTAAAGGTAAAATTTTTTGGTTTTTCCTAAATATCTTGAAAACTATCAACTTTTAGTACTGCCTATTAAATTTGAATATTAAAGAAAATTAAATTTCCTGTAAGAAAACTGCATAATATGTCAACTTTGGTCCAACCGTTTACAAGGTAAGCACTAATTTTGTTAATATTTTAAAAAATATCCCTTCCATAAGAAATACATGTAAATTTGTGGGTAACATAGATGCCCAATTGGGCAAGGCTTTTTTCACCTAAAGGAAAATGAATAGCATTCAGGAAATATTGACAAAATTTCCAGTAATATGACACCTCAATCATAAAAATTGGTCTAAAATTAAGGCGTTGGTGACCTCACAAAATACGTTATTTTTCAAGGAATTATAACTAATTGTAATAATTCCTTGAAAAATAACGGTTTTTGTGAGCTCGCCAACGCCTTAATTTTAGACCAATTTTTATGTTTGAGGTGTCATATTACTGGAAAGTTTGTCAATATTTCCTGAATGCTATTCATTTTCCTTTAGGTGAAAAAAGCCTTGCCCAATTGGGCATCTATGTTACCCACAAATTTACATGTATTTCTTATGGAAGGGATATTTTTTAAAATATTAACAAAATTAGTGCTTACCTTGTAAACGGTTGGACCAAAGTTGACATATTATGCAGTTTTCTTACAGGAAATTTAATTTTCTTTAATTTTCAATTTAATAGGGATTACTAAAAGTTGATAGTTTTCAAGATATTTAGGAAAAACCAAAAAACTGTACCTTTAGGCCCTTCCAGCCCAGCCGGCTCAAGGGCTAAGGGCGGGGACTTTTGATATGTTTTACTCCTAACTAGTCCAATCAAAGTTACAAAGTCAAAAATTGTGATCCATGCAATTCCCTCTATACCTCTTTTTGAGCATTCATTGCCTGGACTAAAACTACTTGGAATCAAATTTGTAGACTCACCGGCATGAGCAATCCAATTGTTTTTAATCTAGTGTACACCTATTTCGCCCCCTTGTCCTAGGGGTATCATCATAGGGTTGAATGACCCTTAGTCGAGGTTAAATCATTAAAATCCTAGAACTAGATGTTACCTCGACTATGCTGATGATGCCCCTAGGACAAGGGGGCGAAACAACAGCTGTACACTAGATTAAAAACAATTGGATTGCTTATGACGGTGAGTCTACAAATTTTATTCAGCAATTCCTTGAGAGCCATTTCACCATTGTACTTGGAATCAGTTGATTATCAAAGTAAAGCTATTATTACATAGCTATACCAATTTTTTTTTTGAATAAGGGGTTTAGTCGAACAGGGCTCTTCTTTGTGTAATAAAGGATTCAAATAAACTAATGATTTTTAATTTGTTCACTGGGAATTCAAAATAGAAATTGATCTCTTCCATGTTACTTCGTTTATCGGATGAACTTTTTTTTAAATGCAATGTTACGTATAAAAGAATAAGTAATATGTCGTTGTTTATCGCGGCCTTCTGTTGATCATGATATAAAATTTTAAGGATATCGTTAAATATTGACTGGTTTAATGTTTTTATTTCCAGACGTTCGAATCGATACAATGATTTTAATTTTGTGCTGAATTTTTTTGAGGTCCCCAGATGCCAAAAACACCATTAGTTCATTTTCAAGAATGTATAGGCTGTTTACTAAAAACAAAAAACCCTTCAGGACTTTGAGATATTGTTACTTACATCAAAACTAAGAAAAAAGGTCCGGTAAATACAGGTCCTAAAATGCTCGGTTATCTGTCTGTCAGTATGTATGAATGTGTTTTCAACATGATTTAGCATAACTTTGGAACAACTTGTTTAGAACCACATATCAACTTCAAACATGGTACATTGGTACATATGTGTTGACTAATAGGACCTTTTTTGGTGTGGAGTATCGAGTTTCTACTTTGTGACATCGAAAAATAGAAGCCATTTTTATATTGTAAACCTTAGTTTTTAATATAGCCTAAGTCTTAACCGCTTATCTACCTGCTGCGCTCGAGATATCTCTACTGATCACGTAAAAACCGTAGGGGGGGGGCAAATTATTCTGCAGTTAAGGGGTTAAAAACCAAAAATTTTACAAGACAAAAAAATTTCACAATTTGAGTTCCTAAAAAACCATACAAAAACTATTAAGATTGAGCACCAATTAACGGAGTTTTGAAATTTTTCTAACAGAAAATGTGAAAGTTTGCTCTAACTGCCATAAACAAGCATGTATCAGTTTTTTACATTATTATTAAGTTAGAAAAATTGCAGTAACTTTGTTAATTGTGGTTCGATCTTGATAATTTTTAATTTTTTTAGTGAATGAAATGTCGCATTTTTTGTTTTTTTATTTTACAGGATTTAAGACATTAAGTATTGAAATATAAAAATGGCAGCCTTTAGAAAAATAGTACAAATTAGACACTTGATACTTTGCACCAAAATATGTCCTATTATTAATTAACATATACACTTCAAGTTTATCTCAAGTAAGCTAGTTTTAAAGTTATGCAAAACCATGTTAAAAGCACATACATAGTGACAGGCGGATAACCGAGCATTGTAGGACCCATGTTTAGAGGAACTTTTTTCATAGGGTTTATATATGATAAATAATCATATCCTGCAGTCCTGAAGGGTTTTAGTAAACACTCTCTATATACTATATAAATAGAGTGTAAGTATGTGTCTTTAAGCCCGTAACTCGCATAAAACTGGTCAACCGTTTTTCTCGGTGACAACTATTGATATTTCCGAAATCAGCTTAGAATTCTACATGTATCAAAAAAAACTTAAATCGTCATAAGTTATTTTTTTTCTAGGTTTTCCGGATGTGCCTGACAAAAATTATCGTCATTTTCAACATCAGTGTAAAATTCTACGTGTTAAAAAGAAAAAAAATTAATTGTACCTCAGTTTTTCCCGACATTTCCGACAAAATTATTGTCATTTACGGATCCAGCGTGAAATTCCACCTGAGATACACAATTTTCTACAAATGTTTGAAAACAAAAATTTGCTTGATCGGGTGATTGATATGATTACCTATATAACTTATCGTAAGTTTTAGGCCTCGTTGTAAGTAAGCTTTTTCTAGTAGATCCCAGAGATTGAACATTTAAAAAAATGAAGGAAATTTTGTGCTAAACCCAGAAATAATTTAAAAAATTATATTTTAAGTTCTAAAACATGTCAAATTTATTGGGAGAGCGAGCTGAACAAAAATATGAAAACAAAAATTCAAGATGCAATGAGTGGAGGTCATGACGCGTCACTCGCAAGAGCTCACCCGACATGTGCAGAACAGTACTGTCGGGGCAACATGCACAATTATTAGGACAGGTAAAGTCTATATAAGTCAGTTCGGCACCGCCTCGGGTGTATGTGTTCATCGACGTTTGTTAACGCGGACCGTGACCATGTCTTCTCACCAGCAAATGTAAGTCTCCTATCGTACTTTTGCCATTTCAAATTAAATACCGTAATTAAAAATATTGGGCAATCTACCAAATAAATTTATCAAACCAGTAAAAGGCGCATTTAATAGTTATTAATTTTACTCGGTCAGGGGCACATGCCTTTTTGACCTTAACCAAATCAATAGCCAAATTAATTAAAGTATTGCCAAATTAATGTAACCAAATTTTTATTTTATACGCTGCGTGGGGCTGCTGTCTCGTGCGGTGATGTTTGAAAAGTTTAACCTAGATAAATAACGGGTTGCCTCGGCAGTTTCTTGTAATTAAATAGCCAGTATATCGCTGTACATTATTATTTATTTTGTCATGTTAAGACTGGTCAGATGGTCTTACCCAGATTCGATTAACAGCTTATACCTATAGGGATAATTTGCTAAGAGAAATCAACTTACATCGTAATTGATAGATTTATGCAGTTCTTCGGGAAGTAATCCTCTTGTCTCTACAACACAGTGTTGTCCAATGAACGAGTCGTTGGGTTCTGACGATCTCAGGCACTCGTGGTAGTGGCCAAGATATATAAAATCGCCTTCCAAAATTCTGTCGGGAATCATACTGGACGATTCAAACACTGAAAACATACATTTTTTAAATACGTTCTTATTAATAAAACGTAGTGAAATGGTGTTCATTTATGGTCCAACCAGTATATTTTTATTTATTAGTTTCAATATACGAAATCAGGACTACCTGGTGATCTGAGAAAAATAGTTGGCATTTAAAATTGTCAGGCCTTATCCTTATTACTAATTTTGAAGTACTGAAAAACAAAGAGAATTGTGTATTGTGTTATGTATTGTCTCAAAATGAGGAGCAGTATGGATAAAAACATATGAGATATGACTTTTTTTCAAGTACATTCTTTATCCTAATTGTAGCACCATAAAGTAATGTCCATTCGGAATTGTAATGGACAACACATGTAACATAAAGAGATTTTCGCCCTAATTAGGAAAGAGTACGTGGGAACAATACGTCGACGATTTATTAGATCTGTACTAAAACCGCCTTTTCCCCACAAATTAATTATATTCTCAGATCAGAATAAATATCCACATTTTACCGGTCCCAAACCAGTTGGGTTCAATCCTAACCTAGATTTAGAGCGTTCTGGCCAATGCCAGATTGTTTCTGGTTAACATCTGGCTGGTTCTGGCCTCAAACAGCTAGGTTTTAAACTGGTTGTGTATATAATGTAGGTTTTAAATACTATACCCTACATTATAAAACCTGTAGCGGTCATTGTCTATTCAAACTTACATATATATACGTACAATAATAAACACCTAAAATTGTAACATGCTAATTTTATTGATTAAGTCTACTATCTATCTTGAATTAGAAACAAAGATTTGTGTTTATTGTGTGCTTAACTCACTGCGGACGGCCCAGGTCTCTTTTCTCATTACGGCATCGACCACCAGTTGGCTGTGTGCCCGACACGCATCACTCTCAGATTGGACGGGGACCCGTTGACGTACCATCTCCTCCACAAGCCGCTGGAACTCTGAGTCATCCAGAGGAAATGCCAGGTGACGCATTGCCTGCGCCCGCCTCCACAACTCCGGCTCCAGCCGTGACACCAGCTCCGACACTGTAGACAGTCGACAGTGAGATGTCTTACACCAGCCGCTGGAACTGTGAGTTACTGCCTCCACAACTCCGGCTCTAGCTGTGACGCCAGCTCCGACACTGTAGACAGTCGACACAGTGAGATGTCTTACACCAGCCGCTGGAACTGTGAGTCAATGCCTCCACAACCCCGGCTCCAGCCGTGACACCAGCTCCGACACTGTAGACAGTCGACACAGTGAGATGTCTTACACCAGCCGCTGGAACTGTGAGTTACTGCCTCCACAACTCCGGCTCTAGCCGTGACACCAGCTCCGACACTGTAGACAGTCGACACAGTGAGATGTCTTACACCAGCCGCTGGAACTGTGAGTCACTGCCTCCACAACCCCGGCTCCAGCCGTGACACCAGCTCCGACACTGTAGACAGTCGACACAGTGAGATGTCTTACACCAGCCGCTGGAACTGTGAGTCACTGCCTCCACAACTCCACCTCTAGCCGTGACACCAGCTCCGACACTGTAGACAGTCGACAGTGAGATGTCTTACACCAGCCGCTGGAACTGTGAGTCACTGCCTCCACAACTCCGGCTCCAGCCGTGACACCAGCTCCGACACTGTAGACAGTCGACACAGTGAGATGTCTTACACCAGCCGCTGGAACTGTGAGTCACTGCCTCCACAACTCCGGCTCTAGCCGTGACACCAGCTCCGACACTGTAGACAGTCGACACAGTGAGATGTCTTACACCAGCCGCTGGAACTGTGAGTCACTGCCTCCACAACTCCGGCCCCAGCCGTGACACCAGCTCCGACACTGTAGACAGTCGACACAGTGAGATGTCTTACACCAGCCGCTGGAACTGTGAGTTACTGCCTCCACAACCCCGGCTCTAGCCGTGACACCAGCTCCGACACTGTAGACAGTCGACACAGTGAGATGTCTTACACCAGCCGCTGGAACTGTGAGTCACTGCCTCCACAACTCCGGCTCCAGCCGTGACACCAGCTCCGACACTGTAGACAGTTGACACAGTGAGATGTCTTACACCAGCCGCTGGAACTGTGAGTCACTGCCTCCACAACTCCGGCTCCAGCCGTGACACCAGCTCCGACACTGTAGACAGTCGACACAGTGAGATGTCTTACACCAGCCGCTGGAACTGTGAGTCACTGCCTCCACAACTCCGGCTCCAGCCGTGACACCAGCTCCGACACTGTAGACAGTCGACACAGTGAGATGTCTTACACCTGCCGCTGGAACTGTGAGTCACTGCCTCCACAACTCCGGCTCCAGCCGTGACACCAGCTCCGACACTGTAGACAGTCGACACAGTGAGATGTCTTACACCAGCCGCTGGAACTGTGAGTCACTGCCTCCACAACTCCGGCTCTAGCCGTGACACCAGCTCCGACACTGTAGACAGTCGACACAGTGAGATGTCTTACACCAGCCGCTGGAACTGTGAGTCACTGCCTCCACAACTCCGGCCCCAGCCGTGACACCAGCTCCGACACTGTAGACAGTCGACACAGTGAGATGTCTTACACCAGCCGCTGGAACTGTGAGTTACTGCCTCCACAACCCCGGCTCTAGCCGTGACACCAGCTCCGACACTGTAGACAGTCGACACAGTGAGATGTCTTACACCAGCCGCTGGAACTGTGAGTCACTGCCTCCACAACTCCGGCTCCAGCCGTGACACCAGCTCCGACACTGTAGAATGTCGACAGTGAGATGTCTTACACCTGCCGCTGGAACTGTGAGTCACTGCCTCCACAACCCCGGCTCTAGCCGTGACACCAGCTCCGACACTGTAGACAGTCGACACAGTGAGATGTCTCACACCTGCCGCTAGAACTATGAGTCACTGCCTCCACAACCCCGGCTCTAGCCGTGACACCAGCTTCGACACTGTAGACAGTCGACACAGTGAGATGTCTTACACCTGCCGCTAGAACTATGAGTCACTGCCTCCACAACTCCGGCTCTAGCCGTGACACCAGCTCCGACACTGTAGACAGTCGACACAGTGAGATGTCTTACACCTGCCGCTAGAACTATGAGTCACTGCCTCCACAACTCCGGCTCTAGCCGTGACACCAGCTCCGACACTGTAGACAGTCGACACAGTGAGATGTCTTACACCAGCCGCTGGAACTGTGAGTCACTGCCTCCACAACTCCGGCTCCAGCCGTGACACCAGCTCCGACACTGTAGACAGTCGACACAGTGAGATGTCTTACACCTGCCGCTGGAACTGTGAGTCACTGCCTCCACAACTCCGGCTCTAGCCGTGACACCAGCTCCGACACTGTAGACAGTCGACAGTGAGATGTCTTACACCAGCCGCTGGAACTGTGAGTCACTGCCTCCACAACTCCACCTCTAGCCGTGACACCAGCTCCGACACTGTAGACAGTCGACACAGTGAGATGTCTTACACCTGCCGCTGGAACTGTGAGTCACTGCCTCCACAACTCCACCTCTAGCCGTGACACCAGCTCCGACACTGTAGACAGTCGACACAGTGAGATGTCTTACACCAGCCGCTGGAACTGTGAGTCACTGCCTCCACAACTCCGGCCCCAGCCGTGACACCAGCTTCGACACTGTAGACAGTCGACACAGTGAGATGTCTTACACCAGCCGCTGGAACTGTGAGTCACTGCCTCCACAACTCCGGCTCCAGCCGTGACACCAGCTCCGACACTGTAGACAGTCGACACAGTGAGATGTCTTACATCAGCCGCTGGAACTGTGAGTCACTGCCTCCACAACTCCACCTCTAGCCGTGACACCAGCTCCGACACTGTAGACAGTCGACAGTGAGATGTCTTACACCAGCCGCTGGAACTGTGAGTCACTGCCTCCACAACTCCACCTCTAGCCGTGACACCAGCTCCGACACTGTAGACAGTCGACACAGTGAGATGTCTTACACCAGCCGCTGGAACTGTGAGTCACTGCCTCCACAACTCCGGCCCCAGCCGTGACACCAGCTCCGACACTGTAGACAGTCGACAGTGAGATGTCTTACACCAGCCGCTTGAACTGTGAGTCACTGCCTCCACAACTCCGGCTCCAGCCGTGACACCAGCTCCGACACTGTAGACAGGCGACACAGTGAGATGTCTTACATCAGCCGCTGGAACTGTGAGTTACTGCCTCCACAACTCCGGCTCCAGCCGTTACACCAGCTCCGACACTGTAGACAGTCGACACAGTGAGATGTCTTACACCAGCCGCTGGTACTGTGAGTCACTGCCTCCACAACTCCGGCTCTAGCCGTGACACCAGCTCCGACACTGTAGACAGGCGACACAGTGAGATGTCTTACATCACCCGCTGGAACTGTGAGTCACTGCCTCCACCACCCCGGCTCTAGCTGTGACACCAGCTCCGACACTGTGGACAGTCGACACAGTGAGATGTCTTACACCAGCCGCTGGAACTGTGAGTCACTGCCTCCACAACCCCGGCTCTAGCCGTGACACCAGCTCCGACACTGTGGACAGTCGACACAGTGAGATGTCTTACACCAGCCGCTGGAACTGTGAGTCACTGCCTCCACAACCCCGGCTCTAGCCGTGACACCAGCTCCGACACTGTGGACAGTCGACACAGTGAGATGTCTTACATCAGCCGCTGGAACTGTGAGTCACTGCCTCCACAACCCCGGCTCTAGCCGTGACACCAGCTCCGACACTGTGGACAGTCGACACAGTGAGATGTCTTACACCAGCCGCTGGAACTGTGAGTCACTGCCTCCACAACCCCGGCTCTAGCCGTGACACCAGCTCCGACACTGTAGACAGTCGACACAGTGAGATGTCTTACACCAGCCGCTGGAACTGTGAGTCACTGCCTCCACAACTCCGGCTCTAGTCGTGACACCAGCTCCGACACTGTAGACAGTCGACACAGTGAGATGACTTACACCAGCCGTTGGAACTGTGTGAGTCACTGCCTCCACAACCCCGGCTCTAGCCGTGACACCAGCTCCGACATTGTAGGCAGTCGACACAGTGAGATGTCTTACACCAGCCGCTGGAACTGTGAGTCACTGCCTCCACAACTCCGGCTCTAGCCGGGACACCAGCTCCGACACTGTAGACAGGCAACAGTGAGATATCTTACATCAGCCGCTGGAACTGTGAGTCACTGCCTCCACAACTCCACCTCTAGCCGTGACACCAGCTCCGACACTGTAGACAGGCGACACAGTGAGATGTCTTACACCAGCCGCTGTAACTGTGAGTCACTGCCTCCACAACTCCGGCTCTAGCCGTGACACCAGCTCCGACACTGTAGACAGTCGACACAGTGAGATATCTTACACCAGCCGCTGTAACTGTGAGTCACTGCCTCCACAACTCCGGCTCTAGCCGTGACACCAGCTCCGACACTGTAGACAGGCGACACAGTGAGATGTCTTACACCAGCCGCTGGAACTGTGAGTCACTGCCTCCACAACTCCGGCTCTAGCCGTGACACCAGCTCCGACACTGTAGACAGGCGACAGTGAGATGTCTTACACCAGCCGCTGTAACTGTGAGTCACTGCCTCCACAACTCCGGCTCTAGCCGTGACACCAGCTCCGACACTGTAGACAGTCGACACAGTGAGATGTCTCACACCAGCCGCTGGAACTGTGAGTCACTGCCTCCACAACTCCGGCTCTAGCCGTGACACCAGCTCCGACACTGTAGACAGTCGACAGTGAGATGTCTTATACCAGCCGCTGGAACTGTGAGTCACTGCCTCCACAACTCCGGCTCCAGCCGTGACACCAGCTCCGACACTGTAGACAGTCGACACAGTGAGATGTCTTACACCAGCCGCTGGAACTGTGAGTCACTGCCTCCACAACCCCGGCTCTAGCCGTGACACCAGCTCCGACACTGTAGACAGTCGACACAGTGAGATGTCTCACACCTGCCGCTAGAACTATGAGTCACTGCCTCCACAACTCCGGCTCTAGCCGTGACACCAGCTCCGACACTGTAGACAGTCGACACAGTGAGATGTCTTACACCTGCCGCTAGAACTATGAGTCACTGCCTCCACAACTCCGGCTCTAGCCGTGACACCAGCTCCGACACTGTAGACAGTCGACACAGTGAGATGTCTTACACCAGCCGCTGGAACTGTGAGTCACTGCCTCCACAACCCCGGCTCTAGCCGTGACACCAGCTCCGACACTGTAGACAGTCGACACAGTGAGATGTCTTACACCAGCCGCTGGAACTGTGAGTCACTGCCTCCACAACCCCGGCTCTAGCCGTGACACCAGCTCCGACACTGTAGACAGTCGACACAGTGAGATGTCTTACACCAGCCGCTGGAACTGTGAGTCACTGCCTCCACAACCCCGGCTCTAGCCGTGACACCAGCTCCGACATTGCAGACAGTCGACAGTGAGATGTCTTACATCAGCCGCTGGAACTGTGAGTCACTGCCTCCACAACTCCGGCTCTAGCCGTGACACCAGCTCCGACATTGTAGACAGTCGACACAGTGAGATGTCTTACACCAGCCGCTAGAACTATGAGTCACTGCCTCCACAACTCCGGCTCCAGCCGTGACACCAGCTCCGACACTGTAGACAGTCGACACAGTGAGATGTCTTACACCAGCCGCTGGAACTGTGAGTCACTGCCTCCACAACTCCGGCTCTAGCCGTGACACCAGCTCCGACACTGTAGACAGTCGACACAGTGAGATGTCTTACACCAGCCGCTGGAACTGTGAGTCTCTGCCTCCACAACTCCGGCTCCAGCCGTGACACCAGCTCCGTCACTGTAAACAGTCGACAAAGTGAGATGTCCTACACCAGCCGCTGGAAATGTGAGTCACTGCCTCCACAACTCCGGCTCCAGCCGTGACTCCAGCTCCGACACTGTAGACAGTCGACAGTGAGATGTCTTACACCAGCCGCTGGAACTGTGAGTCACTGCCTCCACAACTCCGGCTCTAGCCGTGACACCAGCTCCGACACTGTAGACAGTCGACAGTGAGATGTCTTACACCGGCCGCTGGAACTGTGAGTCACTGCCTCCACAACTCCGGCTCCAGCCGTGACACCAGCTTCGAGTAGTAGAGAAAGGCCGATTCACCAACATGAGAGGTATGAGAGGTATGATCACGTGACCTAACCGAAGGCGCCTAATTTAAACCTAACTTAAAGCGCCCTATTTTAACCTAACAAACCCAACTTTAAGCGCCCTATTTAACCTCACATAGCGTCCTTTAGCGGGCATATTCAACCCAATATAACCCAATTTCCCGTCATTTCTCAATTTTCAAACCTAACCTAAGGCCCCCTATTTAAACCCAACTTTAAGCGCCCTAACCCAACTTTAAGCGCCCTATTTAACCTCACATAGCGTCCTTTAGCGGGCATATTCAACCCAATTTCCCGTCATTTCTCCAAAAAAATAAAAAATCAATTATATTTTTAAAATCAATACTTATATTTAAATAAACAAAGTTCACGGGTAATTCGATCCCCCTCAGGCGTCCATTCATCATCTAGAGGAAGATCCCATTCCATTATTGAATCTAACTCATCATCTATCTTACCATTATCCAGTAAAGCATCAAACACAAACTCATCACTCCCCAAAATTCTAACAGACTTTGCATCATTAGCGTTAAAATTACTCCCATCAGCGATAATCACTTTCCCGATCGACTTGGAAATAGCTAACTCATGAATCGCATGTAATTCTTTTAAATACTCTTCATCCACAAGATTCTTTTTACCTACCTCTTCCGGACGCCTTCTTATTAACTTACGATCATAACATGTTTTCGGTACTGTATATAAGTACAGGGTAATATCTTCAACACTGCCCTCATCAAATGCAGTCTTACGTGGATCGATATACGAATTACTAAGGTCAGTTAAAATTTGTATCTCGGCAGGCGTCATATATTTTTTATAATGCTCATTAAAAACATGTTTTACAGTGAACGCGGATCTTTCTTTAATAACGATATAACCTTTCTTCGCATATTCAACGGCTCTTTTATCACACTCTGTCATATAAATTAATGCGTTAGCTTGAAACGTGAACGCCCATCTCTCGATATCTTTGTACAGGAGATCTAATAAATTAGTACCGTGGAAATCACGCCATGCCCCGACCGGCTCTTGTATGTGAACTGTTTGCAACCCCAGGTTTTTAAACTGTTCAAACAAGCCTTTAGCAAAAGTAGTTTTACCAGCACCAATATTTCCTTCCAAAGTAATTATCGTGTTAGGAGCCATTATTATATTCGTCTATATAACATATCACTTAAATCTCAACCAATTTTTTACTACACCGATTTGTAAAAATATATTTTAAACGTATAAAAATTAAAAAAAATTAAATAAAAATCGAAATCATCATACGTAATTAACATTTTATCACACACCCGTCGATCCGTATCCCTTACTTCCACGTTCCGTATTCCGCATATCAATTCCACCGTCTATTGGTACATCGCTTCTACAAACCTCTAATATTAATTGAGCGATACGGTCGCCTCTTTTAACAACGAAATCATTATCCGAATGGTTGAACAGTAACACACCGACATTGCCTGTATAATCATAGTCGATTACGCCTGCGCCCACATCAATGAAATTCTTCACAGCTAAGCCACTTCGAGGTGCTACTCTACCGTAACATCCGCGGGGAAATTGAAAAGACAAGTCCGTCTTTATCAACTGTTTACCGCGACCGGGTACTACATAGTCATAAGCGCTTTTCAAATCGCAACCGGCCGCGTCCGGTGAACCTCTGACGGGTGGTGAGGCGAACTCTGACAATTTGAAATATTTAAAAGTGACAGACTCCATTTTTGTTACCTATATATTACATTCGCTTATATTCGCACTACATAAATTATTAAGCTGTTGTGCAAAAATACATTTCAGGAACGAGAAAAAAAAATTAAATCATAAATAAAATAAAAAGTATAATCAAATAATAATAACGAATATTCAATCTCTCACAAACTTGATATCGTGTTTAAACTTATCATTCAACAATGGGATCTTTCCATGGTACACCACATACAACGGTTGGTCCGATTTCAATAGCGCGTTTATATTTTTCGTAGTCATTCTCTCGTTCCAACTCTCGGGTAGTTGAAACCGCACATCATCACATGTAACCAAAACTCTAAGACCATAAGCATAATGAATTCTTTCTATGCTATTGACCAAATATTTTTTATCGATTTCTAAATCACTTATCTTCGCGAAAGAATTACCATTCACTTCGTCGAGGATATCTTTATAATAATCCTTTTCCATTTCCATCTTTCTTCCGTCTATATATAAAAATATATTTTCATAGTCGAATAAAAAAATGAGAGCGTTTCAAAAGATGTAATAAATCATCGCTTTTGACGAAAACTAATTCATATTTAATTCCGACTCATCGACTAGTTTTAAATAAATGATATAATCGGGCAGAGCGTTTTGCAGGGGAACGTAGTTTTCATCCGTCAGATAAATGTTGATTTCTCTTATCGTCTGCGTGTTAGGTTTGAGCGGTATGTAATTTAAAACGGACGGTTTCCCGTAAATTTTATCTCTGTGTTCTCGCGGACTCGAGTGATACAACAACGAGGAGAAATCGTGTCTGTGCCAATGCTCCGCGTGATTGACATACGAATGTTCGACTAAATCGCAATGCACTTCGATCATGTGGAACGGTCTGATTTGTAATTTACTTTCCTCCTCATATATTGATAAAATCTTGTTCGCTGTAAACTGTAATTCGAATAAGGTTTCATCTTTTTTCAATTCATCGAATCCGAGAAACCGTCGCAGCTCGTTGTTTATATGGAACTTGACTGGCGATTTGATACATATCTTAGACTGTGGGTCTCGAAAAATCTTAAACTTTTCCACATCTATCGCCGGTGTAAACTTATTAATCCTCATGAATTCCCTGATTTCTCTCTGCATAGTTTTCAAATCCCAAAACTCCACATCAAAAGTTAGTGTAGGATGACCCTCCCCCACAGCAAAAGTAATTGAAGCCTCCTCGTTCAAGTTATAAAAATAGTTATGAAATGAAAACCCCGTGAGCGCTAGATAATAACGCACGTCATCTTTCAAGTGTATGGGGTTTTCGAGCTTCAATTGCAAATGCGGACTCTGACCCGTCAATCTGAAATACACCATTTCTCTATATATACTTTTTTAAATTGCGGTTAAGATTATTTATTAAGAGCGAGGGAGAAAAAAAATAAAATTATTCGAACCATCTCAAAAATGTGTATTTATCGTTTTGTAAAGCACGTTCTATCGTATTGAAATCCTGTCCTCTGGAAAAACGTCGCAATACCTCCAAACATAAATGACCGCATATCGGGGGATCGTCATAATTTTGATATCTCATATGATTATAAAAAATACCTTTAGTCATGTTTAGATATTTCTCCAATTCTAAAGGTGGAGGCGCCTCACCGAACGAATCGAAATATATGACATAATTACCTTTTTTCGTATAACAAGTCCAATGCGTGCCGCCCGACTCCAGATCACCTAGATTAATAATAGCACACTCGTTTTTGCGCGGCTTGATTTTCAACTTGTTGGCCCATGTATCCAGTTCGGACATGGACAGCGGAACTAGTTTTTTTTATCCTCTCTAATATCTTTAAGAGTCTTATGCAATTTTCTGCTTACACGTTTCTCCAGACCGGCTCCGGTTTTATCTTTATTAATCAATTCGTCCAGTTCATTGTCTATTAAATTTTTCAACCACGGCACGAAATCATTCTTCAACACAGGCGCCACTTTATTCTTTATCAGAGGTGAGGCGAATTTCTTAAAATACGGAATATTGTTTTCAGCCAGTTCTAAAACTTCCTTCAGAAGACCTCCATCGATCATTTCCTTCAACTGTGAATAATCAAAAATCAACCGTGTCCCTCTATTGTTTTTCAACGCTTTTTCCACTTGTTTGTTTTGATCACCATCGAGTGACACTTCGGTATTACCATTTTTTAATTAATCTTTCGTTAAAGTAAGCACTGCGCGTTTAAGCTTCTTATGAGCTATCCGCAGCTTATTCAGTTGACCTTTGGTCAAATTTATTTTCCTCTTGTGATTCCCCATTATCTATGTATAAAAATTAATATTTTGAATTCATATAAAAAATTAAAACTTGCCAAATGATTGATATTTTTTTCCATCGAACGAAAATTTAATTTCATTAATATAAGAGATGAATTCTTACTGTCGCACGTGTAAAACACAGACCGCGTCAGAGAACATGAAAATTGTGAAAACGAAAAATAAAAGATGGTTGGCGAGTTCCGATTGCGCGGTCTGCGGCGGCGTTAAAAACTCGTTTATCAAAGAGCCACCCGAAGTGGTGGAGGCGAAAGAACTGCACAAACCGGTAGTGAAAAAATTTATAAAACGCAGGATAATCATGAAAGGTCTGGATAATCTGTGGGCCGCGGATCTGCTCATCATGAAACAATTCGCCAGAGAGAACAACTGGTACAAAAACATCTTAAACGTGATAGACTGTTTTAGCAAATTCGTCTGGTCCGAACCGTTGAAGAAAAAAGACGGCGCAGTAGTGACGGCCGCTTTTGAGAGGATAATAGAGAGAGCGAAAAAGGACGGTCACACTACGCCCGAACTGCTGCACACGGATAAGGGGACAGAGTTTAAAAATAAACCTTTTAACGACATGCTCAAAAAACACGGCATAAAAATGTACCATACGGAGAGCGAGGAAAAGTCGGCGATAATCGAGAGATACCACAGGACGTTAAACGATAAATTCAGAGTCAAATTCCAAGTGAGAAACTCGCACAAATGGTACGACGTCTTACAAGAACTCACCGACGAATACAACAAACACGATTACCACAGCATGATAAAAATGCGTCCGGCCGATGTCAATAAGAGCAACGAGTCCGATCTGTTGAAAATGTATCAGGAGCTCGAAAGTGAAGTGCCGCGTAAAAAACCGAAATTCGACGTCGGAGACAGAGTCCGTATAACGGCGAGTAAAGTCGTATTTAGAAATAAATATAAACAAAACTGGACTAGCGAAATTTTTGTGATCGCGCAAGTTTTAAACACCAAACCCGTCACGTACAAAATCGAGGCTCTAGATGGTGAAGAAGTAATCGGTGGTTTTTATGAGAGGGAACTGCAAAAGACTGAATTTTGAGTATTTTTAAAAGTACCATCATAGTACTATTAATATTTTTAAAGTACCAGTACCATCATAGTATTATTAATATTTTTTAAAGTACCAGTACCATCACAGTACTATTAATATTTTTTAAAGTACCAGTACCATCACAGTACTATTAATATTTTTAAAGTATCGGTACCATCGCAGTACTATTAATATTTTTTAAAGTATCAGTACCATTACAGTACTAATACACCATCGTAATAAAAGAACCATAATAAAATCAAAAGTACCGATACAGTACCATTTCTTATTTATTTCGAAATTATCGTGACAATATTAAATCGGATTTTCTCATCGTCTAATATTATTAATTAGAGTCTCGTAGCTCGACATTGTATTTTTTAAATAAGTAGAAATACCTAAAGTGCTTATATAGAATAACATGACTGACACGATTGACGTTTATCATACCGAGCTTACTTTTAAAAACCGTAATATCATGATAGTGCGCGGTGTCGATAAAATATGTTGGTTTAAAGCGAACGATATCACCCATATACTGGGATACAAGAACCCCAAAAAGGCAATTTACGATCATGTGAACGAAAAATATAAAACTACATATCGCGATTTAAAAGTCAATAATCCGAATTTACATCTAAAACGAACGCATCCCGATACGGTTTTCATAGACGAACCGGCGATCGGGGTTCTGTTGAATAAATGCGCGAAGGAAAGTGATGAGTTTCGGGAGTGGTTTTTCAAAGAACTCGAAAATATACATTCGGAACACGCCGACCGAAATATCGAGAATGACGAATCGACCGAGTCAGAATCGGATTATGAATGGTTAGACGACGAAAGCGAGGATACCTCGGACGATGTCGCCCGTTTGAAAACGGAAAACAGATTATTCCGTGAGATGATAGATAGAACGCAAATACAACAAATTTTCGGTGTATCGAAGAGTGTGGATAATAATAAGGAATATAAATTCATAGACACGCAAAAACGCTCTTTTAAAAAAGCTGTCGAGGATTCCTGCGGATACGATTTATGTTTCGAAACGGAATATATAATTATCGACGACGAGAATATGATAAAAAAGGTTTTGAGAAAAATAAATAAAGAGGGTGTGGAATATGAATATAACGGAAAGAGTAAATGTATAACGATTCGCGATGATGATTTCGACCTGATCGACCTGGTTAAAAGAACAATGTCGGAAGTGATGTTGTGGTAAAAAATACGTTTCCGATCGCGCGAACTATATGATTTTATTTTTTTATTTTTTCGATCGTAATAAAACATTGACGTTCGATCGGTCGTTTTTCTATAGTAGGTACGAAATGAATAACAATATTACGATCAATATGGGAATTACGCGTGATGAGATTTCCGACGAAAGTTCTTCATCGTCTTGTTCCTCCGATGCGTCCAACGCGGATGAGAACGAAAGTTCTTCATCGTCTTGTTCCTCCGATGCGACCAACACGGATGAGTATGACATGGAGTACGAGATGGAGGATGATATCGCGAGTAAATTCATTTTTAAAAATCAAAAGGTTACAGTGATTTTCGATGATGACGATAACTCGTGGTTTAAGGGTAAAGATGTGGGCGAAATATTAGGATATTCCAATCTGAAGAAGGTCTTACAAACGCATGTTAATGATCGATATAAGAGAAATCTGGCCGATTTAGTTGGGCCCCAATTTGGGTCCCAACCTATTTCGCACCATAAAGGCTTAGAAGTATACATATCCGAGCCCGGATTATACGAATTAATATTTTCATCGAGGTTACCATCGGCGAATGACTTTAAACGTTGGGTCTTCGAAGACGTTTTGCCTTCCATCCGTAAATACGGTGAGTACAAACTCAAAAATAGAATTGTAACGCTCATGGAATCGATCGATCATATGGAAAATGAAAATCGTCGTTTAAACAATACGATACAAAACATGAAACCTAAAGTAGCTTGTATGCCTCAAAAATCGAACCTAAGACACGTCTTTGCCGTCTTTAAACGATATTCTTATGCAGACGGTATTTATACATACTACTGTGTAAGAACTGAAGATCGGTATTTTTCTACGGTTTATAAAAAGAAAATCGATGAAGGTTATTTACTTTTGTTTTACAAAGATGAAGTGCCGAACAGTATAAACGTTTTGAACTGTGTAAAAGATATCATGAGATACCGCAATATATCCTATAAATCACGCAATAATGTTGTAATCACGCCGTATAATTTCATAGAATTAGTAGAAGAATTCTTCAAAGATTTGAGAAAATAAATAGTAAACATTTTCCCATCCTAATAAATTCTTATTTCTCGTAATTTATTTTATTTCTTTTCTTAACCGGTGTATTATTTTTTTCCTCATAGAGAGTGATGGATATCGTCCCGTATTACGAAGAGAAGATCGAAGATAACCTTCTACCCCGACCATTACGTTGTCTGATAGTAGGCTCTTCGGGTTGTGGAAAAACAAATTTGTTGTTGAATTTTATTTATAATCCGCGCGGTCTCGTGTTTAGAAATTTATATCTGTTCAGTAAGTCTATAGAACAGCCGGCTTATGTAGAATTACGCGAAAAGTACATCGATGCTGAAAACAAGTTGAATAAGAAGATAGCATACTTTTTTAACAATTGTGAAGATTTACCTCCACTGGACGAGTGCAAGAAAAACTCCCTCGTGGTGTTCGACGACTGTTTGATGGAAAAACAAGAAGCGATAAAAGACTACTTCATCAGAGGTAGACATAAAAAACTGTCCTGCGTCTACCTCAGTCAGAGCTACGGTAAAGTCGACATGCAAGTGATACGGAACAACGTCAACCTGCTATGCGTCTTCAAACAAAACAAACACTACACGAAACGTATTTATGACGATTTCGTAGGATCGGACATGACGATTGATGAATTCGAAAAGATGTGTCAAAAGTGTTGGAGCGAACCGTTCGGATTTTTGACAATAAACACCGCTAAGAAAGCGCACAACGGAAAATACATGTTCAAGTTAAAAGACGAGTTAAACGATGTTATCGAACGATAATCGACGTGTATGCATCGTTTTTAATAAACGATTCATATACGTTATTTTATAAAAACCACGTGTATGCATCGTTTTTAATAAACGATTCATATACGTTATTTTATAAAAACCACGTGTACGCATCGTTTTTAATAAACGATTCATATACATAATATTTTATAAAAATAACGTGTATGCATCGTTTTTAGATTTTTATTCAAATTTTTTTTTTCTTTATTTTTGAAAAGCGAAACTCTGAACCCGAAACCTATATATAGATAATATAATGAAGAGGAAAAGCGATGATAATGAGATCATCGGCACGCTGGTGAAAAAACAGAAGGTGGCCGATAAGATGTGGCCGGACGATGCCGACGTACGAATGGCCAAAAACTATGAAAAGTTACAAGAAAAATGGCTAGAAGACAGTAAGAAAAATCAGATACGCGAAGCTGAGGAAAGGAGAAAGCTTTTCAGTTCACACCCTGTGTTAGTAAATGCCAAACCGAAAGAACAATTGTTAGCGCCTCCTCCTCACCGTGAAAACAAACCGATTACCGTCGCGGAGGCTAAGAGGTTGGATAAATTGGAAGATCGATTAAAGAGTGAATTCGACACGTCTAGAAGAGCGGAAGTGGAAAAGGTGCGCGAACAAGAGAAGCAACACGAACCCATAGTTAAAGCTATAAAAGAACAGACGGAAACTTTAAAGACAGAGAAAAAACCCCGTGTCATTTTGAGAAGACCCATCCCCACTGTCGGACAGTTCAGACCTAGAACGTCGAGCACACCCGGTAGACCTGTAGGTAAAGTGGACAAAACACTTGGTAGACCGGTAGATAAAGCGGACGAAACGATAACTCCAATCGAGGACCCAGACGTATTCGATGCGTCTACAGTTTTATCACCGGCGCAAACTTCGCAGGAATTACAGAATCGTTCTATCCGCGAATTCACCGAAAACGAGGAAATTGGTGATATCGCAAAGCAATACCTCTCGAACTGTAACGATATGAGTTTCGGCGTTTATTACGATTTCGCGAATAGCAAACTCGCGATCGGATCGCAAACCATATCCATCGAAAACAACGATATCATACTGGAGAGAACTATGGACAGATACGTAGGTACCGAGGGACTGTGGTCACTCTTGACTAGAGCGGAGATCCACGGTGTACAATCCACAGCCGCGGTCGGTACGACACCGAAGGAGAGACTCATAAGTATAGGCGCGTTCACTTCTCAGGACTTTGAAAAATATAAAGATATTTTAATCAAAACACACGCTCTACATCATAACAACGATCCCACCTCACCCAGACCCAAGGCGAGCGGTGGTTGGAAATGGAAGAATTTAATAAGTGACATATGGAAAGAACTCAAACAAAAGCCGTCTTCGTCCGGCAAAGGTCTACTCGTGGATACGAACAACCCCGTGGAATATAAATATATATACGATTACGACGAGTTGTCGGAGAGAATAAAGTTTATACAAGCCGAGGAGGAAGCGGGAAATAATAATTTTAATAACGAAAAAATCGGGATCGTTAAATTTATAAATAACGAGATTGAAAAATTAATAACCCAACCGGAAGGTGCTAAACACATAAGACGATGTTTGTCAGCGTTAAAGGAAAATAATGTTAAAGGTGGTGAATTGTCGAATGGTACGGATTTTAAGGTTCATGTGAATAAATTAGGTTTGGCATCGGATAGGAAGAAATATATGCGCATGTTCAGTAGGAGATGAATATTTTATTTATCCGACAATTTTAAAAGTATATTTTTTATTAAGTTTAAATCGTGTTTTTATTTTTTTTATTCGAAACTGAAAACTTAAAATCTAAATATAGATATGGAAAAGTATTACGAGGAAGCGTCTGATAAGATAGAGCGGTGCGAATTCAATACCATCCAACCGGTGACCGATTTAAATTTCAATTCACCGAATAAGTTTACGACATTCTATTTTGACCATGGAGACGCGTTTTATGACAGGAGGATATTTTATCACATACAGGGGGAAGTAGTGAAAAAAGCGGATGATACGAAGTACGACGCGGCGGATCCTATCAAGTTGATCGATAATTTCCCGGCATTTTTGTTTAAGAGAATTTTTTTTTTGTTTAAAAAAACACAATCAATTGATAGACTGTGTTGATGAAGTCGGTATCACAAGTACAATTAAAGCTCTAACAACTTATAGTAAATCGGGTGAGAGCACTCATTATACGATGGGATTCAAATCTAAATTCGAAAAAGGGGTGGGTGGGTTCGAAGCTTATGGCCCGTTGTCACATCTGGGTCTTGGGTTTTTCGACGCTCTGAGATATCCGATATTCAAAGGAGGTTTTGAAATAATTTTTACAAGAAACGAAGATGATGACGCGATATACCGTTGGAAGGAGGGTACTGGCGCTAACGAAAAAACGGCGGCCGAGGCGAAGATAAAAATCACGAGTTTCGTGTTAAAAGTACCCTTAGTCGATTATGAAGGAATAAAAAAATTACCACTCATACAAGGACTAAAACGATTGAGTGATAAGGGCGATTTAACATACAGGTATTACCAGTGGCAGTGCATAGAAAAAAGCTTTGTGTCGGGGTCTTCATATAGTTTCGACATATCCAACATGTACCGGAATATATCCAACCCGCTGTTTATAATCATAGGTTTACAGACCAGCCGTAAAAACAATCAAGAGAAGGATCCGAGCCGATTCAACGCTGTAAACATAAAAAACTACCACGTTATAATCAACGGACAACGGTATCCGAAGGAGGAGCAAAATTTGGCGATAAATAATAAACATTATAGTATTTTATACGGGAGTTATTGCTCAATCAGGCAGGTGTTATTCGGAGATGAAGATGTTTATTTAAACGATGTCGATTTTGTAGACAAGTATCCGTTGTTGGTAGTCGACACGCATCACCACCCGTTCTCCACTGATAATAAAAGAAAATATATTCAAATAAAATTGGACTTTACTAACGCCGTCGCCAGTCCGGCGGCGGATCAGGGGACCACAGCGTACGTGGTAGTTGTATCGGAGATCGGCTTCACTTACGATTTGGAAAGGAATTCAATTAGAATGTTTTGAGATGTATATATATTTTTGAAAAAATAAACTCTACGATATAAAGGGTTAGAAAATCATTAAATATTTTTTTAATTAACATATATCTTACCTTAGAATTTTTTTTTCTTTTTTAAGTGTCGGTGGGTATTAGTGGAAAGCCCTATCACTACGGCAAAGTTCCCACCTTCGACAGGGAACTTCTTTATGACGAAACATAATTATCGTCATACGTTATGAGAGAAACATGGAAATCCTAAAATAGGACCCTTTCTGTTGGACAGGGGTCCTAAAATGGGTTGGGACCCATATTGGGTCCCAACTAAAAACTATTCAAAAATGAGTCATTTTAAAGGTTTTTAGAGAAAAAAACTCATATTTTCTAGTCAAAGTCTAGTACTGAATTTATATCTTTGTTTTTAATAAATTTTTTTTATCAATTATAAAATTTACAATTTGAAGAGGAAAAAATAGTTTATCCATGATAAAATCGATAATTCAAAGGGGGTAACGATTCGTTACCCCTTTATAAGGAGGAAAAAAATAATATTTTTAGTAATGATCGAAATATGTCATGTATAAGTATTTAAAATATAAACAAACTCGTACTTTCTAATCCATATCCAGTGCGGCATTCGCTTCGATATTAATCAGATGCTTGATAGGGATATTGTAGTGGCCCCAGGGAAGAGTCTCCACGCCGTCTTCACAGATAAATCTCTTATCATCAGAGGGGGAGAGGGCTATCTTGCGCTGTTTGATCGAATATAAATCATGGTGTTTGCTTCTAATGGTGTTCATTGTCTTATAACTCACTTCTTTATCAAACAAACAGTTTTTATAGTCTTTTATCGATAGAAAGTCAACGACATTCTTTTTTATCCCCTTAGCTTTTTTAATCCCCTCACCTTTTTCTTTTTTATCCCCCTTCTTCTTATTCTTCTTCTTCTCCTCCTCCCTCTTCTTCCTCTCCCCCTCAGAGTCGTAGGCGTACATTTTCGAACGTAACCCGACGAACTCATTCATAACATCACCGGCCAGTTCGTCTTTCCATTTGCCAATTACTTTTTTATTCACACGCGGCATGTTATAGGGGTTATCTGCTTTGTAATCGCTGGTATCGAAGTGGTCGATCATACTTTTTATATCCTCATAAATATCTTTTGTTTTGACGCTATAAGTCAGGCTGTCCGTGTCAGTGTACTGAACTCTGGCTTTATCACCGTATTTCGCTCTTATGACATTGTAATGAAAGTCATAAACGGCTATCTTCGAAATATCTAATATTGACATGCCTACGTAGATCGGTTTATTAAAGTATAATCTGGTTTTGCCCATATGCACGGCCGCAAATGTCTCTGTGAAGACGGTGACTGATTTAAAGTTCGGTCTGGCCACTAATTTATCAATTTGCCTGTCGTGCGTGGCCAGACGTACGTCTACGTGCTTACGTATGTTCTCCATCGTTTTACCAAACACCGCGTTATTCATCAGTTTATAAAAATCTTTCTCAAACTCGTTGGTCGCTTTTGTCCTCATATCGGTGTTCATATCGATATATTCTTTCAACCATGCCGATTGGCGGAATTTAATGCCCCTGTGGATCTTTTTTAACTCCATGCCCAATGACAGGTAGAGCTGTAGGTTTTGGTAGTGCACCACGTATTTATCTTTATCGTATAAAGTCGTTAAAAGCTTTCTCTGATTCGAACCGGGAGGGCATCTGTTTTCTGGTGCTAACGGGAGGTCTTTGTGGGAGTCGTGTAATTTCCTGGGGTATTTCAAATCTACTTCCAATACAAAACCATATGGAGATTCGTTGTCGATCCAATTTCCATCTTGCAGATCACTTTCGATACCTCGTAATTCATCTTCACCCACCCAATTAAAATCGCTCTGAGGTAAATACTTCGACATGGCCCATCCGTACAAATTATTTACATCCAAATAAATGAGATACTCTTCGGGCTTTTCAGGATCGTAATCTGGTAAATATCTGTTATTGGCTCTAGTATATCTGTGGGAGCACTGAGAAATTCCGCCGCGAATGCCCTTGGTGATCATAAGTTCCATGTCGGGATCAGTCAATAACTCGAGAGCAACACCGGTCTTTTTTAACATGGCGTCCCAAGCCAGACCGGGACTCGTAAAATACCAAGCGGGATCGAGTTTGTAAGTGTCCATGCACACTTCACGGAAGTTTTCAACTATGTCGGCCAATAGCAGTGTGTCGGTTTTGTTGTACAAAAGCGTGTATTCCTTCATATTCTTAATCTCAAATTCATACCACACTTTACGCGCGTGCTCGTAATCTTCATCTTTAACAGTTGTCTTATTCAATTCGTTATCAAAATTTTTTTGGGAAGGCAGAGACGGGTAGTCGAATTTTTCCATACTATCCATAAAATCGTAGGGAAAGATGCCTTTTCTCAAAACTAAATCTAACTTGTCGTTTTCGAAAAACTTTGCTACGTGTTTGAATTTATCTCTGGTCAGGTTCTTCGCGAGACTTTCTAAGCTGTAGTTCATAAATCTAAATGAGTCTAAAAATCTCAAGTTTACTCCACCCTCTACTTTGAGTTCAAAAGATATATATCGTTCTTCAGTCGTGGCTAAGACCGCTATCTTGTTCTGTTCGAATCCCAATAACTTGACGAACAGATGAGCATCGTAATTACTCAAGTTGTGGACAAAGATGGGTAAAAAGTGCGGTTTTCTAAAATTCAAATTGCACGAGTTGTGCGCCACCCCTCTGAATTTACCAGTCAAATGGTCATGGTCAAAAACACGTTTGTCAGTCTTCTTAGGGTCTTTTTTATTTACTTCAAACACTTTTTCACATATATGGCAAATATTAACACCATTAATCTTCGTTTCATAATCTTCTTTAGTTATATTCATGGGTTTTGCGGCCTCTCTACTATATAAATTTTCCAAGTCTCGCGATATCTGAGTTATGGTTTCTACAAAAGTTTTTGCTGTGTCGGGACCGAAGCTCTCATGATATAAATCAAACGGGATATCATAATCATCGTCAGCGGTGGTTATATATAAAGAAAAACTGGCGGCTTCGTGCGATTGATACTTTTTCGTATACGACTCTTTTTCATCGGTTGGAGTGGGCTCATTTTCATCGGTTTCATCTGAGACCGGTTTCAATATACATTCAAAATCAACATAGCCGACAAAAGGAACTTTCATTTTTCTATATTTATTTTTAAAATTAATAAAAGGAGGGGACCCGTTTTTATCTACTTCAGGCATCACAATTTTCACAGGGTCTTGGCCGACACAAAATTCTTTATGTTTATCTAGCTTGGATTCTTCTTTGAATTCCGTCAGACAGCGATTACAAATATGCGATTCAACAGTGTTTGGCTCTCTACAGACCGCCTTGTGATCGTTTAATAATTTCTTTTTGCTGAAGGAAACTAAGCAACGGTCACAAATATATTTTTTATGTTGGTGTTTTGAAAACTGTCTGCTAACCAATCTACTCATATTTTTTATCCAACAATAGTGGGTGTTTTTGTTCTTGTCTTTCAAATAAAAAAGATTAACATGCCGGTTGGGGATTTCATTTTTAGTTACGTACAGGGGATAAATATCATAAGTGTCGTCATCATCTCTTTTCTTCAGTTCAACGGGGAAATCTTCAAAATCATCTCTATCCCTAATCGTTTTCATTATCTCGCATGTATAAATATTAACAGATAATCCGGCTCGTCTCTCAAACTTTGATATAATACTCGCTTTTAGTGGGACGGGAAATGGAATATCTTTTAAAGCCTCATCAAATTCATGTTCGTATTGTCTGTAATGGTGAATTCTATGGGGTTGATTGGCGGAATCAACAGGGTGTAGTGCAGAAAGAATTGACCAGAGGAAACATTTTTGATCATCATTTTTAACATTTAAAATTGCTCTCTTTAACACAATTTCTTTCGGTAGAGGGATATAGCTAGACCCCCCACGGAACGGGTTATAACGGTTAATATGAAGTTCTAATTCATCGATGCTATATAATGACCAGCCCGAACCGCGGTTTTGAAAATCTTCCATTTCTTTAATAAGTTTTTCTTTAGCGTCATCAAAATACCCCGACACATCTGTACTCGAGAGTATAACTGCGTTTTTAGTTTTAAAATTAAATTCAGCAATCTCTTCTGCTTTCGAATAATCCATATACAACACCATTCTTGTTTTAAGATCCGCCTCATTACGATGCTCATTAATTTTATCAACAACGACATCTTTTAAACTAGCCAAAAACAGTATCGGATCTTTTCATATCGTTTTTATTCTTGATAGTGTAGACATTTAAACGTCCATTAAAAGCTGTCCGGGATAATTCGATCTCATGTTCGGGAGGGGGAGAAGAGCCTTTCACAAAATTGACAATACTATTCACAGCTTTATTAAAAACATTAACAATGGATGTATCAAGCCGTGGTCGTTTAGTGGGAGCGGGGCCGACCTCGTCATCATCAACAACACCTCCACGGTTCGAAACTAATTCGGGGTTTTCATGAATTTTTAAATGGTAGCTCATATTACTTTTTCTTATCAGTTTATCACATCGGGGGCATTTAGTTTTATACTCAATGCTTGCTTTCTTCATAATCGGGGACTTGTGTTTTTGAACCGGCATTTCACATCTACTACTACTAGCAACAGGTTCTGATGTGTTCTGAACCGTCATTTCATCCCTACTTCTCTTCCTAGTGTTAGATTTTGAAGAGTTATTATTTTGTCCTAGAACCGACATTTGCATACTACTACTCTTACAAATTTTCAAATGACGAGTAAAGTTTTGATTTGTAATTTGCTTGTTACATTTATCACACGTCTTAACTGAATAACGTGTGCTAGCATCTTTATTAGGGTTCTTCGTGCATATTTTTTCATGATACGAAATATTAGATTTACTTATGCCCTTGCCGCAAAACTCACAATTAACTTTCTGCGACTCCATTTTTTTCATCTAAAATAGAAAATATTAAAGGTTACTACAAATAAATAATTTAAGAACTCTTAGGAAAAATAAATAATTAAACATATGGCGCTGATAAATATGTTTAAAATCAAAAATATCAAAATTTAAGAGTATTTAAAACATAAAAGTCGGATATTAAAGTGTACTTTTGTTAAGTTAAGTCGAAGTAATCCATTAAATAATTAAAGCAATAAATTAATTACAACTTACGTTTCTTTTCTTTCTCTCTTTATTTTTTAATTGAATAAATTTACAAGTATTATTGAAGGATGGAAGTATTATTTCATTTAAAGAAAACATAAGTTTACTTTTCTGTTTAAATTAACTAATTTTAGTAAAATTGAAAGACTTACCAATGAAAATTGTTGAATACACTGTTTGAATTCACCGACACTTCAACGTGACCAACAATGAATGATTTTGTGTGACTTCGCGGTCGAGTTTAAGATAACGCCGCTCGACCTCGCGGGTCAAGTCCATGATAACAGCGGACGTCATTTATATCTGCTGAGTTGAAAACATTTCTAACAACATTTAAAAACATCAAACTGTTCAAATTAATTGTATTTATTTTTTAAGTTTGAAAATCGAGAAATGACGGGAAATTGGGTTGAATATGCCCGCTAAAGGACGCTATGTGAGGTTAAATAGGGCGCTTAAAGTTGGGTTAGGGCGCTTAAAGTTGGGTTTAAATAGGGGGCCTTAGGTTAGGTTTGAAAATTGAGAAATGACGGGAAATTGGGTTATATTGGGTTGAATATGCCCGCTAAAGGACGCTATGTGAGGTTAAATAGGGCGCTTAAAGTTGGGTTTGTTAGGTTAAAATAGGGCGCTTTAAGTTAGGTTTAAATTAGGCGCCTTCGGTTAGGTCACGTGATCATACCTCTCATACCTCTCATGTTGGTGAATCGGCCTTTCTGTACTACTGCTTCGACACTGTAGACAGTCGACAGTGAGATGTCTTACACCAGCCGCTGGTACTGTGAGTCACTGCCTCCACAACCCCGGCTCTAGCCGTGACACCAGCTCCGACATTGTAGACAGTCGACAGTGAGATGTCTTACACCAGCCGCTGGAACTGTGAGTCACTGCCTTCACAACCCCGGCTCTAGCCGTGACACCAGCTTCGACACTGTAGACAGTCGACAGTGAGATGTCTTACACCAGCCGCTGGAACTGTGAGTCACTGCCTCCACAACCCCGGCTCTAGCCGTGACACCAGCTCCGACACTGTAGACAGTCGATAGTGAGATGTCTTACACCAGCCGCTGGAACTGTGAGTCACTGCCTCCACAACCCCGGCTCTAGCCGTGACACCAGCTCCGACACTGTAGACAGTCGACAGTGAGATGTCTTACACCAGCCGCTGGAACTGTGAGTCACTGCCTCCACAACTCCGGCTCTAGCCGTGACACCAGCTTCGACACTGTAGACAGTCGACACAGTGAGATATCTTACACCAGCCGCTGGAACTGTGAGTCACTGCCTCCACAACCCCGGCTCTAGCCGTGACACCAGCTCCGACACTGTAGACAGTCGACAGTGAGATGTCTTACACCAGTCGCTGGAACTGTGAGTCACTGCCTCCACAACCCCGGCTCTAGCCGTGACACCAGCTCCGACACTGTAGACAGTCGACAGTGAGATGTCTTACACCAGCCGCTGGGACTGTGAGTCACTGCCTCCACAACCCCGGCTCTAGCCGTGACACCAGCTCCGACACTGTAGACAGTCGACAGTGAGATGTCTTACACCAGCCGCTGGAACTGTGAGTCACTGCCTCCACAACCCCGGCTCTAGCCGTGACACCAGCTTCGACACTGTAGACAGTCGACAGTGAGATGTCTTACACCAGCCGCTGGAACTGTGAGTCACTGTCTCCACAACCCCGGCTCTAGCCGTGACACCAGCTTCGACACTGTAGACAGTCGACAGTGAGATGTCTTACACCAGCCGCTGGAACTGTGAGTCACTGCCTCCACAACCCCGGCTCTAGCCGTGACACCAGCTTCGACACTGCAGACAGTCGACAGTGAGATGTCTTACACCAGCCGCTGGAACTGTGAGTCACTGCCTCCACAACTCCGGCCCCAGCCGTGACACCAGCCCCGACACTGTAGACAGTCGACACAGTGAGATGTCTTACACCAGCCGCTGGAACTGTGAGTCACTGCCTCCACAACTCCGGCCCCAGCCGTGACACCAGCTCCGACACTGTAGACAGTCGACACAGTGAGATGTCTTACACCAGCCGCTGGAGCTGTGAGTCACTGCCTCCACAACTCCGGCTCCAGCCGTGACACCAGCTCCGACACTGTAGACAGGCGACACAGTGAGATGTCTTACACCAGCCGCTGGAACTGTGAGTCACTGCCTCCACAACTCCGGCCCCAGCCGTGACACCAGCTCCGACACTGTAGACAGTCGACACAGTGAGATGTCTTACACCAGCCGCTGGAACTGTGAGTCACTGCCTCCACAACTCCGGCCCCAGCCGTGACACCAGCTCCGACACTGTAGACAGTCAACACAGTGAGATGTCTTACACCAGCCGCTGGAACTGTGAGTCACTGCCTCCACAACTCCGGCCCCAGCCGTGACACCAGCTCCGACACTGTAGACAGTCGACACAGTGAGATGTCTTACACCAGCCGCTGGAACTGTGAGTCACTGCCTCCACAACTCCGGCCCCAGCCGTGACACCAGCTCCGACACTGTAGACAGTCGACACAGTGAGATGTCTTACACCAGCCGCTGGAACTGTGAGTCACTGCCTCCACAACCCCGGCTCTAAACGTGACACCAGCTCCGACACTGCAGACAGTCGACAGTGAGATGTCTTACACCAGCCGCTGGAGCTGTGAGTCACTGCCTCCACAACCCCGGCCCCAGCCGTGACACCAGCTCCGACACTGTAGACAGTCGACACAGTGAGATGTCTTACACCAGCCGCTGGAACTGTGAGTCACTGCCTCCACAACTCCGGCCCCAGCCGTGACACCAGCTCCGACACTGTAGACAGTCGACACAGTGAGATGTCTTACACCAGCCGCTGGAACTGTGAGTCACTGCCTCCACAACCCCGGCTCTAGCCGTGACACCAGCTCCGACACTGCAGACAGTCGACAGTGAGATATCTTACACCAGCCGCTGGAACTGTGAGTCACTGCCTCCACAACCCCGGCTCTAGCCGTGACACCAGCTCCGACACTGCAGACAGTCGACACAGTGAGATGTCTTACACCAGCCGCTGGAACTGTGAGTCACTGCCTCCACAACTCCGGCTCCACCCGTGACACCAGCTTCGACACTGTAAACAGTCGACAGTGAGATGTCTTACACCAGCCGCTGGAACTGTGAGTCACTGCCTCCACAACTCCGGCTCCAGCCGTGACACCAGCTTCGACACTGTAGACAGTCGACAGTGAGGTGTCTTACACCAGCCGCTGGAACTGTGAGTCACTGCCTCCACAACTCCGGCCCCAGCCGTGACACCAGCTCCGACACTGTAGACAGTCGACACAGTGAGATGTCCTACACCAGCCGCTGGAACTGTGAGTCACTGCCTCCACAACCCCGGCTCTAGCCGTGACACCAGCTTCGACACTGTAGACAGTCGACACAGTGAGATGTCTTACACCAGCCGCTGGAACTGTGAGTCACTGCCTCCACAACTCCGGCTCTAGCCGTGACACCAGCTCCGACACTGTAGACAGTCGACACAGTGAGATGTCTTACACCAGCCGCTGGAACTGTGAGTCACTGCCTCCACAACTCCGGCCCCAGCCGTGACACCAGCTCCGACACTGTAGACAGTCGACACAGTGAGATGTCTTACACCAGCCGCTGGAACTGTGAGTCACTGCCTCCACAACTCCGGCCCCAGCCGTGACACCAGCTCCGACACTGTAGACAGTCGACACAGTGAGATGTCTTACACCAGCCGCTGGAACTGTGAGTCACTGCCTCCACAACTCCGGCCCCAGCCGTGACACCAGCTCCGACACTGTAGACAGTCGACACAGTGAGATGTCTTACACCTGCCGCTGGAACTGTGAGTCACTGCCTCCACAACTCCGGCTCCACCCGTGACACCAGCTTCGACACTGTAGACAGTCGACAGTGAGGTGTCTTACACCAGCCGCTGGAACTGTGAGTCACTGCCTCCACAACTCCGGCCCCAGCCGTGACACCAGCTCCGACACTGCAGACAGTCGACAGTGAGATGTCTTACACCAGCCGCTGGAGCTGTCAGTCACTGCCTCCACAACCCCGGCCCCAGCCGTGACACCAGCTCCGACACTGTAGACAGTCGACACAGTGAGATGTCTTACACCAGCCGCTGGAACTGTGAGTCACTGCCTCCACAACCCCGGCTCTAGCCGTGACACCAGCGCCGACACTGTAGACAGTCGACACAGTGAGATGTCTTACACCAGCCACTGGAACTGTGAGTTACTGCCTCCACAACTCCGGCTCCAGCCGTGACACCAGCTCCGACACTGTAGACAGTCGACACAGTGAGATGTCTTACACCTGCCGCTGGAACTGTGAGTCACTGCCTCCAAAACTCCGGCCCCAGCCGTGACACCAGCTCCGACACTGTAGACAGTCGACACAGTGAGATGTCTTACACCAGCCGCTGGAACTGTGAGTCACTGCCTCCACAACCCCGGCTCTAGCCGTGACACCAGCTCCGACACTGTAGACAGTCGACACAGTGAGATGTCTTACACCAGCCGCTGGAACTGTGAGTCACTGCCTCCACAACTCCGGCTCCACCCGTGACACCAGCTTCGACACTGTAGACAGTCGACAGTGAGATGTCCTACACCAGCCGCTGGAACTGTGAGTCACTGCCTCCACAACTCCGGCTCCAGCCGTGACACCAGCTCCGACACTGTAGACAGTCGACACAGTGAGATGTCTTACACCAGCCGCTGGAACTGTGAGTCACTGCCTCCACAACCCCGGCTCTAGCCGTGACACCAGCTCCGACACTGTAGACAGTCGACACAGTGAGATGTCTTACACCAGCCGCTGGAACTGTGAGTTACTGCCTCCACAACTCCGGCTCCAGCCGTGACACCAGCTCCGACACTGTAGACAGTCGACACAGTGAGATGTCTTACACCAGCCGCTGGAACTGTGAGTCACTGCCTCCACAACTCCGGCTCTAGCCGTGACACCAGCTCCGACACTGTAGACAGTCGACAGTGAGATGTCTTACACCAGCCGCTGGAACTGTGAGTCACTGCCTCCACAACTCCGGCTCCAGCCGTGACACCAGCTCCGACACTGTAGACAGTCGACACAGTGAGATGTCTTACACCTGCCGCTGGAACTGTGAGTCACTGCCTCCACAACTCCGGCTCCAGCCGTGACACCAGCTCCGACACTGTAGACAGTCGACAGTGAGATGTCTTACACCAGCCGCTGGAACTGTGAGTCACTGCCTCCACAACTCCGGCTCCGGCCGTGACACCAGCTCCGACACTGTAGACAGTCGACACAGTGAGATGTCTTACACCTGCCGCTGGAACTGTGAGTCACTGCCTCCACAACTCCGGCCCCAGCCGTGACACCAGCTCCGACACTGTAGACAGTCGACACAGTGAGATGTCTTACACCAGCCGCTGGAACTGTGAGTCACTGCCTCCACAACCCCGGCTCTAGCCGTGACACCAGCTCCGACACTGCAGACAGTCGACAGTGAGATATCTTACACCAGCCGCTGGAACTGTGAGTCACTGCCTCCACAACCCCGGCTCTAGCCGTGACACCAGCTCCGACACTGTAGACAGTCGACACAGTGAGATGTCTTACACCAGCCGCTGGAACTGTGAGTCACTGCCTCCACAACTCCGGCTCCACCCGTGACACCAGCTTCGACACTGTAGACAGTCGACAGTGAGATGTCTTACACCAGCCGCTGGAACTGTGAGTCACTGCCTCCACAACTCCGGCTCCAGCCGTGACACCAGCTTCGACACTGTAGACAGTCGACAGTGAGGTGTCTTACACCAGCCGCTGGAACTGTGAGTCACTGCCTCCACAACTCCGGCCCCAGCCGTGACACCAGCTTCGACACTGTAGACAGTCGACACAGTGAGATGTCTTACACCAGCCGCTGGAACTGTGAGTCACTGCCTCCACAACCCCGGCTCTAGCCGTGACACCAGCTCCGACACTGTAGACAGTCGACACATTGAGATGTCTTACACCTGCCGCTGGAACTGTGAGGCACTGCCTCCACAACTCCGGCTCCACCCGTGACACCAGCTTCGACACTGTAGACAGTCGACAGTGAGGTGTCTTACACCAGCCGCTGGAACTGTGAGTCACTGCCTCCACAACTCCGGCCCCAGCCGTGACACCAGCTCCGACACTGCAGACAGTCGACAGTGAGATGTCTTACACCAGCCGCTGGAGCTGTGAGTCACTGCCTCCACAACCCCGGCCCCAGCCGTGACACCAGCTCCGACACTGTAGACAGTCGACACAGTGAGATGTCTTACACCAGCCGCTGGAACTGTGAGTCACTGCCTCCACAACTCCTGCCCCAGCCGTGACACCAGCTCCGACACTGTAGACAGTCGACACAGTGAGATGTCTTACACCAGCCGCTGGAACTGTGAGTCACTGCCTCCACAACTCCGGCTCTAGCTGTGACGCCAGCTCCGACACTGTAGACAGTTGACACATTGAGATGTCTTACACCAGCCGCTGGAACTGTGAGTCACTGCCTCCACAACTCCGGCTCCAGCCGTGACACCAGCTCCGACACTGTAGACAGGCGACACAGTGAGATGTCTTACACCGGCCGCTGGAACTGTGAGTCACTGCCTCCACAACCCCGGCTCTAGCCGTGACACCAGCTCCGACACTGTAGACAGTCGACACAGTGAAATGTCTTACACCAGCCGCTGGAACTGTGAGTCACTGCCTCCACAACTCCGGCCCCAGCCGTGACACCAGCTCCGACACTGTAGACAGTCGACACAGTGAGATGTCTTACACCAGCCGCTGGAACTGTGAGTCACTGCCTCCACAACTCCGGCCCCAGCCGTGACACCAGCTCCGACACTGTAGACAGTCGACACAGTGAGATGTCTTACACCAGCCGCTGGAGCTGTGAGTCACTGCCTCCACAACTCCGGCCCCAGCCGAGACACCAGCTCCGACACTGTAGACAGTCGACACAGTGAGATGTCTTACACCAGCCGCTGGAAATGTGAGTCACTGCCTCCACAACTCCGGCTCCAGCCGTGACACCAGCCCCGACACTGTAGACAGTCGACACAGTGAGATGTCTTACACCTGCCGCTGGAACTGTGAGTCACTGCCTCCACAACCCCGGCTCTAGCCGTGACGCCAGCTCCGACACTGTAGACAGTCGACACAGTGAGATGTCTTACACCAGGAGCTGAAACTGTGAGTCACTGCCTCCACAACTCCGGCTCTAGCCGTGACACCAGCTTCGACACTGTAGACAGTCAACACAGTGAGATGTCTTACACCAGCCCCTGGAACTGTGAGTCACTGCCTCCACAACTCCGGCCCCAGCCGTGATACTAGCTTCGACACTGTAGACAGTCGACAGTGAGATGTCCTACACCAGCCGCTGGAACTGTGAGTCACTGCCTCCACAACTCCGGCTCCAGCCGTGACACCAGCTCCGACACTGTAGAAAGTCGACACAGTGAGATGTCTTACACCAGCCGCTGGAACTGTGAGTTACTGCCTCCACAACTCCGGCTCCAGCCGTGACACCAGCTCCGACACTGTAGACAGTCGACACAGTGAGATGTCTTACACCTGCCGCTGGAACTGTGAGTCACTGCCTCCACAACTCCGGCCCCAGCCGTGACACCAGCTCCGACACTGTAGACAGTCGACACAGTGAGATGTCTTACACCAGCCGCTGGAACTGTGAGTCACTGCCTCCACAACTCCGGCTCTAGCTGTGACGCCAGCTCCGACACTGTAGACAGTCGACACAGTGAGATGTCTTACACCTGCCGCTGGAACTGTGAGTCACTGCCTCCACAACTCCGGCTCTAGCTGTGACGCCAGCTCCCACACTGTAGACAGTCGACACAGTGAGATGTCTTACACCTGCCTCTGGAACTGTGAGTTACTGCCTCCACAACTCCGGCTCCAGCCGTGACACCAGCTCCGACACTGTAGACAGTCGACACAGAGAGATGTCTTACACCTGCCGCTGGAACTGTGAGTCACTGCCTCCACAACTCCGGCTCTAGCTGTGACGCCAGCTCCGACACTGTAGACAGTCGACACAGTGAGATGTCTTACACCAGCCGCTGGAACTGTGAGTCACTGCCTCCACAACTCCGGCCCCAGCCGTGACACCAGCTTCGACACTGTAGACAGTCGACACAGTGAGATGTCTTACACCAGCCGCTGGAACTGTGAGTCACTGCCTCCACAACTCCGGCCCCAGCCGTGACACCAGCTTCGACACTGTAGACAGTCGACACAGTGAGATGTCTTACACCAGCCGCTGGAACTGTGAGTCACTGCCTCCACAACTCCGGCTCTAGCCGTGACACCAGCTCCGACACTGTAGACAGTCGACACAGTGAGATGTCTTACACCAGCCGCTGGAACTGTGAGTCACTGCCTCCACAACTCCGGCCCCAGCCGTGACACCAGCTTCGACACTGTAGACAGTCGACACAGTGAGATGTCTTACACCAGCCGCTGGAACTGTGAGTCACTGCCTCCACAACTCCGGCCCCAGCCGTGACACCAGCTTCGACACTGTAGACAGTCGACACAGTGAGATGTCTTACACCAGCCGCTGGAACTGTGAGTCACTGCCTCCACAACTCCGGCTCTAGCCGTGACACCAGCTCCGACACTGTAGACAGTCGACACAGTGAGATGTCTTACACCAGCCGCTGGAACTGTGAGTCACTGCCTCCACAACTCCGGCTCCAGCTGTGACGCCAGCTCCGACACTGTAGACAGTCGACACAGTGAGATGTCTTACACCTGCCGCTGGAACTGTGAGTCACTGCCTCCACAACTCCGGCTCCAGCCGTGACACCAGCTCCGACACTGTAGACAGTCGACACAGTGAGGTGTCTTACACCTGCCGCTGGAACTGTGAGTCACTGCCTCCACAACTCCGGCCCCAGCCGTGACACCAGCTCCGACACTGTAGACAGTCGACACAGTGAGATGTCTTACACCAGCCGCTGGAACTGTGAGTCACTGCCTCCACAACTCCGGCTCTAGCTGTGACGCCAGCTCCGACACTGTAGACAGTCGACACAGTGAGATTTCTTACACCTGCCGCTGGAACTGTGAGTCACTGCTTCCACAACTCCGGCTCTAGCTGTGACGCCAGCTCCCACACTGTAGACAGTCGACACAGTGAGATGTCTTACACCTGCCGCTGGAACTGTGAGTTACTGCCTCCACAACTCCGGCTCCAGCCGTGACACCAGCTCCGGCACTGTAGACAGTCGACACAGTGAGATGTCTTACACCAGCCGCTGGAACTGTGAGTCACTGCCTCCACAACTCCGGCCCCAGCCGTGACACCAGCTTCGACACTGTAGACAGTCGACACAGTGAGATGTCTTACACCAGCCGCTGGAACTGTGAGTCACTGCCTCCACAACTCCGGCCCCAGCCGTGACACCAGCTTCGACACTGTAGACAGTCGACACAGTGAGATGTCTTACACCAGCCGCTGGAACTGTGAGTCACTGCCTCCACAACTCCGGCTCTAGCTGTGACGCCAGCTCCGACACTGTAGACAGTCGACACAGTGAGATGTCTTACACCTGCCGCTGGAACTGTGAGTCACTGCCTCCACAACTCCGGCTCTAGCTGTGACGCCAGCTCCCACACTGTAGACAGTCGACACAGTGAGATGTCTTACACCTGCCGCTGGAACTGTGAGTTACTGCCTCCACAACTCCGGCTCCAGCCGTGACACCAGCTTCGACACTGTAGACAGTCGACACAGTGAGATGTCTTACACCAGCCGCTGGAACTGTGAGTCACTGCCTCCACAACCCCGGCTCAGCCGTGACACCAGCTCCGACACTGTAGACAGTCGACACAGTGAGATGTCTTACACCTGCCGCTGGAACTGTGAGTCACTGCCTCCACAACTCCGGCCCCAGCCGTGACACCAGCTTCGACACTGTAGACAGTCGACACAGTGAGATGTCTTACACCTGCCGCTGGAACTGTGAGTCACTGCCTCCACAACCCCGGCTCAGCCGTGACACCAGCTCCGACACTGTAGACAGTCGACACAGTGAGATGTCTTACACCTGCCGCTGGAACTGTGAGTCACTGCCTCCACAACTCCACCTCTAGCCGTGACACCAGCTCCGACACTGTAGACAGTCGACACAGTGAGATGTCTTACACCTGCCGCTGGAACTGTGAGTCACTGCCTCCACAACTCCGGCTCTAGCCGTGACACCAGCTCCGGCACTGTAGACAGTCGACACAGTGAGATGTCTTACACCAGCCGCTGGAACTGTGAGTCAACGCCTCCACAACTCCGGCCCCAGCCGTGACACCAGCTTCGACACTGTAGACAGTCGACACAGTGAGATGTCTTACACCAGCCGCTGGAACTGTGAGTCACTGCCTCCACAACTCCACCTCTAGCCGTGACACCAGCTCCGACACTGTAGACAGTCGACACAGTGAGATGTCTTACACCTGCCGCTGGAACTGTGAGTCACTGCCTCCACAACTCCGGCTCTAGCCGTGACACCAGCTCCGGCACTGTAGACAGTCGACACAGTGAGATGTCTTACACCAGCCGCTGGAACTGTGAGTCACTGCCTCCACAACTCCGGCCCCAGCCGTGACACCAGCTTCGACACTGTAGACAGTCGACACAGTGAGATGTCTTACACCAGCCGCTGGAACTGTGAGTCACTGCCTCCACAACTCCGGCCCCAGCCGTGACACCAGCTTCGACACTGTAGACAGTCGACACAGTGAGATGTCTTACACCAGCCGCTGGAACTGTGAGTCACTGCCTCCACAACTCCGGCTCTAGCTGTGACGCCAGCTCCGACACTGTAGACAGTCGACACAGTGAGATGTCTTACACCTGCCGCTGGAACTGTGAGTCACTGCCTCCACAACTCCGGCTCTAGCTGTGACGCCAGCTCCCACACTGTAGACAGTCGACACAGTGAGATGTCTTACACCTGCCGCTGGAACTGTGAGTCACTGCCTCCACAACTCCGGCTCCAGCCGTGACACCAGCTTCGACACTGTAGACAGTCGACACAGTGAGATGTCTTACACCAGCCGCTGGAACTGTGAGTCACTGCCTCCACAACCCCGGCTCAGCCGTGACACCAGCTCCGACACTGTAGACAGTCGACACAGTGAGATGTCTTACACCAGCCGCTGGAACTGTGAGTCACTGCCTCCACAACTCGACAGTCGACACAGTGAGATGTCTTACACCAGCCGCTGGAACTGTGAGTCACTGCCTCCACAACTCCGGCTCTAGCCGTGACACCAGCTCCGACACTGTAGACAGTCGACACAGTGAGATGTCTTACACCAGCCGCTGGAACTGTGAGTCACTGCCTCCACAACTCCGGCTCCAGACGTGACACCAGCTTCGACACTGTAGACAGTCGACAGTGAGGTGTCTTACACCAGCCGCTGGAACTGTGAGTCACTGCCTCCACAACTCCGGCCCCAGCCGTGACACCAGCTTCGACACTGTAGACAGTCGACACAGTGAGATGTCTTACACCTGCCGGTGGAACTGTGAGTCACTGCCTCCACAACTCGACAGTCGACACAGTGAGATGTCTTACACCAGCCGCTGGAACTGTGAGTCACTGCCTCCACAACTCCGGCTCTAGCCGTGACACCAGCTCCGACACTGTAGACAGTCGACACAGTGAGATGTCTTACACCAGCCGCTGGAACTGTGAGTCACTGCCTCCACAACTCCGGCCCCAGCCGTGACACGAGCTCCGACACTGTAGACAGTCGACACAGTGAGATGTCTTACACCAGCCGCTGGAACTGTGAGTCACTGCCTCCACAACCCTGGCTCTAGCTGTGACGCCAGCTCCGACACTGTAGACAATCGACACAGTGAGATGTCTTACACCAGCCGCTGGAACTGTGAGTCACTGCCTCCACAACTCCGGCCCCAGCCGTGACACCAGCTCCGACACTGTAGACAGTCGACAGTGAGATGTCCTACACCAGCCGCTGGAACTGTGAGTCACTGCCTCCACAACTCCGGCTCCAGCCGTGACACCAGCTCCGACACTGTAGACAGTCGACACAGTGAGATGTCTTACACCAGCCGCTGGAACTGTGAGTTACTGCCTCCACAACTCCGGCTCCAGCCGTGACACCAGCTCCGACACTGTAGACAGTCGACACAGTGAGATGTCTTACACCAGCCGCTGGAACTGTGAGTCACTGCCTCCACAACTCCGACCCCAGCCGTGACACCAGCTCCGACACTGTAGACAGTCGACACAGTGAGATGTCTTACACCAGCCGCTGGAACTGTGAGTCACTGCCTCCACAACTCCGGCCCCAGCCGTGACACCAGCTCCGACACTGCAGACAGTCGACAGTGAGATGTCTTACACCAGCCGCTGGAGCTGTGAGTCACTGCCTCCACAACCCCGGCCCCAGCCGTGACACCAGCTCCGACACTGTAGACAGTCGACACAGTGAGATGTCTTACACCAGCCGCTGGAACTGTGAGTCACTGCCTCCACAACTCCGGCTCCAGCCGTGACACCAGCTTCGACACTGTAGACAGTCGACACAGTGAGATGTCTTACACCTGCCGCTGGAACTGTGAGTCACTGCCTCCACAACTCCGGCCCCAGCCGTGACACCAGCTCCGACACTGTAGACAGTCGACACAGTGAGATGTCTTACACCAGCCGCTGGAACTGTGAGTCACTGCCTCCACAACTCCGGCTCTAGCTGTGACGCCAGCTCCGACACTGTAGACAGTCGACACAGTGAGATGTCTTACACCTGCCGCTGGAACTGTGAGTCACTGCCTCCACAACTCCGGCTCTAGCTGTGACGCCAGCTCCCACACTGTAGACAGTCGACACAGTGAGATGTCTTACACCTGCCGCTGGAACTGTGAGTTACTGCCTCCACAACTCCGGCTCCAGCCGTGACACCAGCTCCGACACTGTAGACAGTCGACACAGTGAGATGTCTTACACCTGCCGCTGGAACTGTGAGTCACTGCCTCCACAACTCCACCTCTAGCCGTGACACCAGCTCCGACACTGTAGACAGTCGACACAGTGAGATGTCTTACACCTGCCGCTGGAACTGTGAGTCACTGCCTCCACAACTCCGGCTCTAGCCGTGACACCAGCTCCGGCACTGTAGACAGTCGACACAGTGAGATGTCTTACACCAGCCGCTGGAACTGTGAGTCAACGCCTCCACAACACCGGCCCCAGCCGTGACACCAGCTTCGACACTGTAGACAGTCGACACAGTGAGATGTCTTACACCAGCCGCTGGAACTGTGAGTCACTGCCTCCACAACTCCACCTCTAGCCGTGACACCAGCTCCGACACTGTAGACAGTCGACACAGTGAGATGTCTTACACCTGCCGCTGGAACTGTGAGTCACTGCCTCCACAACTCCGGCTCTAGCCGTGACACCAGCTCCGGCACTGTAGACAGTCGACACAGTGAGATGTCTTACACCAGCCGCTGGAACTGTGAGTCACTGCCTCCACAACTCCGGCCCCAGCCGTGACACCAGCTTCGACACTGTAGACAGTCGACACAGTGAGATGTCTTACACCAGCCGCTGGAACTGTGAGTCACTGCCTCCACAACTCCGGCCCCAGCCGTGACACCAGCTTCGACACTGTAGACAGTCGACACAGTGAGATGTCTTACACCAGCCGCTGGAACTGTGAGTCACTGCCTCCACAACTCCGGCTCTAGCTGTGACGCCAGCTCCGACACTGTAGACAGTCGACACAGTGAGATGTCTTACACCTGCCGCTGGAACTGTGAGTCACTGCCTCCACAACTCCGGCTCTAGCTGTGACGCCAGCTCCCACACTGTAGACAGTCGACACAGTGAGATGTCTTACACCTGCCGCTGGAACTGTGAGTTACTGCCTCCACAACTCCGGCTCCAGCCGTGACACCAGCTTCGACACTGTAGACAGTCGACACAGTGAGATGTCTTACACCAGCCGCTGGAACTGTGAGTCACTGCCTCCACAACCCCGGCTCAGCCGTGACACCAGCTCCGACACTGTAGACAGTCGACACAGTGAGATGTCTTACACCTGCCGCTGGAACTGTGAGTCACTGCCTCCACAACTCCGGCCCCAGCCGTGACACCAGCTTCGACACTGTAGACAGTCGACACAGTGAGATGTCTTACACCTGCCGCTGGAACTGTGAGTCACTGCCTCCACAACCCCGGCTCAGCCGTGACACCAGCTCCGACACTGTAGACAGTCGACACAGTGAGATGTCTTACACCTGCCGCTGGAACTGTGAGTCACTGCCTCCACAACTCCACCTCTAGCCGTGACACCAGCTCCGACACTGTAGACAGTCGACACAGTGAGATGTCTTACACCTGCCGCTGGAACTGTGAGTCACTGCCTCCACAACTCCGGCTCTAGCCGTGACACCAGCTCCGGCACTGTAGACAGTCGACACAGTGAGATGTCTTACACCAGCCGCTGGAACTGTGAGTCAACGCCTCCACAACTCCGGCCCCAGCCGTGACACCAGCTTCGACACTGTAGACAGTCGACACAGTGAGATGTCTTACACCAGCCGCTGGAACTGTGAGTCACTGCCTCCACAACTCCACCTCTAGCCGTGACACCAGCTCCGACACTGTAGACAGTCGACACAGTGAGATGTCTTACACCTGCCGCTGGAACTGTGAGTCACTGCCTCCACAACTCCGGCTCTAGCCGTGACACCAGCTCCGGCACTGTAGACAGTCGACACAGTGAGATGTCTTACACCAGCCGCTGGAACTGTGAGTCACTGCCTCCACAACTCCGGCCCCAGCCGTGACACCAGCTTCGACACTGTAGACAGTCGACACAGTGAGATGTCTTACACCAGCCGCTGGAACTGTGAGTCACTGCCTCCACAACTCCGGCCCCAGCCGTGACACCAGCTTCGACACTGTAGACAGTCGACACAGTGAGATGTCTTACACCAGCCGCTGGAACTGTGAGTCACTGCCTCCACAACTCCGGCTCTAGCTGTGACGCCAGCTCCGACACTGTAGACAGTCGACACAGTGAGATGTCTTACACCTGCCGCTGGAACTGTGAGTCACTGCCTCCACAACTCCGGCTCTAGCTGTGACGCCAGCTCCCACACTGTAGACAGTCGACACAGTGAGATGTCTTACACCTGCCGCTGGAACTGTGAGTTACTGCCTCCACAACTCCGGCTCCAGCCGTGACACCAGCTTCGACACTGTAGACAGTCGACACAGTGAGATGTCTTACACCAGCCGCTGGAACTGTGAGTCACTGCCTCCACAACCCCGGCTCAGCCGTGACACCAGCTCCGACACTGTAGACAGTCGACACAGTGAGATGTCTTACACCTGCCGGTGGAACTGTGAGTCACTGCCTCCACAACTCCGGCCCCAGCCGTGACACCAGCTTCGACACTGTAGACAGTCGACACAGTGAGATGTCTTACACCTGCCGCTGGAACTGTGAGTCACTGCCTCCACAACCCCGGCTCAGCCGTGACACCAGCTCCGACACTGTAGACAGTCGACACAGTGAGATGTCTTACACCTGCCGCTGGAACTGTGAGTCACTGCCTCCACAACTCCGGCTCTAGCTGTGACGCCAGCTCCGACACTGTAGACAGTCGACACAGTGAGATGTCTTACACCAGCCGCTGGAACTGTGAGTCACTGCCTCCACAACTCCGGCCCCAGCCGTGACACCAGCTTCGACACTGTAGACAGTCGACACAGTGAGATGTCTTACACCAGCCGCTGGAACTGTGAGTCACTGCCTCCACAACTCCGGCCCCAGCCGTGACACCAGCTTCGACACTGTAGACAGTCGACACAGTGAGATGTCTTACACCAGCCGCTGGAACTGTGAGTCACTGCCTCCACAACTCCGGCTCTAGCCGTGACACCAGCTCCGACACTGTAGACAGTCGACACAGTGAGATGTCTTACACCAGCCGCTGGAACTGTGAGTCACTGCCTCCACAACTCCGGCTCCAGACGTGACACCAGCTTCGACACTGTAGACAGTCGACAGTGAGGTGTCTTACACCAGCCGCTGGAACTGTGAGTCACTGCCTCCACAACTCCGGCCCCAGCCGTGACACCAGCTTCGACACTGTAGACAGTCGACACAGTGAGATGTCTTACACCAGCCGCTGGAACTGTGAGTCACTGCCTCCACAACTCCGGCTCTAGCCGTGACACCAGCTCCGACACTGTAGACAGTCGACACAGTGAGATGTCTTACACCAGCCGCTGGAACTGTGAGTCACTGCCTCCACAACTCCGGCCCCAGCCGTGACACCAGCTCCGACACTGTAGACAGTCGACACAGTGAGATGTCTTACACCAGCCGCTGGAACTGTGAGTCACTGCCTCCACAACTCCGGCTCTAGCTGTGACGCCAGCTCCGACACTGTAGACAGTCGACACAGTGAGATGTCTTACACCAGCCGCTGGAACTGTGAGTCACTGCCTCCACAACTCCGGCTCCAGCTGTGACACCAGCTCCGACACTGTAGACAGTCGACACAGTGAGATGTCTCACACCAGCCGCTGGAACTGTGAGTCACTGCCTCCACAACTCCGGCCCCAGCCGTGACACCAGCTCCGACACTGTAGACAGTCGACAGTGAGATGTCTTACACCAGCCGCTGGAACTGTGAGTCACTGCCTCCACAACTCCGGCTCCAGCTGTGACACCAGCTCCGACACTGTAGACAGTCGACACAGTGAGATGTCTTACACCTGCCGCTGGAACTGTGAGTCACTGCCTCCACAACTCCGGCTCTAGCTGTGACGCCAGCTCCGACACTGTAGACAGTCGACACAGTGAGATGTCTTACACCAGCCGCTGGAACTGTGAGTCACTGCCTCCACAACTCCGGCCCCAGCCGTGACACCAGCTCCGACACTGTAGACAGTCGACACAGTGAGATGTTTTACACCAGCCGCTGGAACTGTGAGTCACTGCCTCCACAACTCCGGCTCTAGCTGTGACGCCAGCTCCGACACTGTAGACAGTCGACACAGTGAGATGTCTTACACCAGCCGCTGGAACTGTGAGTCACTGTCTCCACAACTCCGGCTCCAGCTGTGACACCAGCTCCGACACTGTAGACAGTCG